>JAAALK010000285.1:54059520-54099247 GCA_019279435.1 Zizania palustris | reverse complement strand
GCTAACTTCCGTCTACCCCGCTTCCGTCGGCCAAATGCCGGAAGGTTAGCCTTTTGCCGACGGAAG
Organism: Zizania palustris; assembly: GCA_019279435.1. Classification (NCBI taxonomy): domain Eukaryota; kingdom Viridiplantae; phylum Streptophyta; class Magnoliopsida; order Poales; family Poaceae; genus Zizania; species Zizania palustris. Next base: position 54,099,181 of record JAAALK010000285.1, on the reverse strand, counting down.
TTAGTTTCTTCCGTCGGAAAAAGGCTAATTCCGTCGGCTTGGCCGACGAAAGTTGTCTGGATGTTGTAGTGTAGGGAGGACAAGCAAAACCACCTGCAGAACACAAGTGCCATAAGTGCTTGGTTCTGGAGTGGTGCCACGACTAATGCTAGAAACTAGTGCCAAAGGTTGTGGCAAGGAGTTCTGGTACTGCAAGAGATGACTTGGCAATCTCTGTGGACTTCAGCTTGCTGAAGAGCTCATCATAGGTCAATGTGTCATAACCTGCGGATTCCTCAATGGGATATCTTCACTTCCCATATGCTACGATCAAGAGCATAGAGAAGCTTTATAGCCCTATCATGATCATTGTAAGCAAGCGTCCCGTTGGACCGCAAGTTACTCACTATCGCATGAAAGAGAGAAAACATGGCATCTATAGATTCACCAGGTGCCTACACAAACAGCTGATATTGTTGATTGTACGTGCTTTGGCGCCTAGCCTTAATTTCAGTAGAGCCCTCATGAAAAATAGTGAGTGTAGTCCAGATCTCCCTAGCTGTCCTGAGGTGCTGCACCCTATCAACTCACTCCGCTCAAACCAATGAACATTATATCTAGCTTTGGAGTTGGCATTATACTGATCCTTCTCTATTTGAGAGGGTGAGTTTCAGGGAGGAGTATTGTGAGTCCACAATCTCCCAAATTGCATTTCCTTGGCTTAGCAAGTAAGCCTCCAAGCGCACCTTCCAGTATGCAAAGTGTGTCCCATCTAATAGAGGTATTTTACTAACTGTCCATGTCGCCAACAGATCACAAAACTGGTTAAGGTCAACTGGTGATCTTAACCTGCTCTGATACCATTGTTGGATCGGAAATGGCGACCAGAGGGGGGGTGAATGGGAGCTTTTAAAATTTTAGGCTAAAAAAACCTTCTGGCTTAGTTCTGTCTTCTGCGGAACAGGCTTCGAACACACCCTTTGAAGTTCAGGTTCGGAGGTATTTCACTACTCTGAAAACAGGCTTCGCAAGGAGCAAAAGTTATAAGTCAAGAAGACTTCTCTCCACTTACAACTCCAAAAACTAAACTCTGCTAAGTCAGTGGAGGCTCCGCACACTGGGTGCCTTCGAGCAGACTTCGCACTTCACCCTTCGCAAGAGATGACTTCCCTCTGAGGACTTGACCATATACTCAGCGCTAGCAACTGGTACTAGGCTTCGTATCTCAAAGGTTTGAACGCACACTGAGCACACTGCGCTGAGGACTCCGATAGGGAAGAAAAATAGGCTTCGAGTTAAGCCAGAGACAGTGCTTCGCTAGTAATCAGAGAGGACTAGCCTCAGTTTACACAGAGCGAACACACATTGAGAAAAACACACTTCACAAGCACAGATCACTCACACACTTCTCCACAACACTTCAGCGCAATAAACTAAACAGAAGAAGTGAGGCACAAGAGATCAAGACATGTGGTGCAAAGTAGGCATACAAGTTCAAACAGTCAATGAAAACAGAATCAAACTTTCATTGCTTGAACATGGAAAACAAAATGAACTCACAGGATGAACACAGGGGTGTGGCGGCTAGCATAGGAGTTCTACAATGCTGCTCAAAAGTGTTACTGTTGCCTAGCTAGCTCCACTATTATAGGCACTATTCAGCCTTGTGAATAGACTACTTTACCCCTAGGGTTTACACTGATTTTGTCTCATCAGAACAGGGGTACAGTTGGTAGTACTTTATTTGGAGGCTTCTTTTGTCAGCTTCACAGAGGAGACAACATCATCTTTTGCAGAGCAGACACGGTCAGCCTTTGCAGTCTTGGATTCTTCTAAAGCCCCTTTTCGCACGCGAGGGGTGCGGTAGCTTCGGTGAGAAGCCTTGAGCCAGACGGCCTTGGCTTCACCGAAGTCAGCCTCCGATACAGTGACAGTTTGATCCGAAGCTGTCAAAACCCTTGAGCCTTCGCGCCATCACCTTCGAGTGGACCACCACGGCTTCGCAGCTCTTCCTAGATCGAACTCCGTTAGTCGTGTACTGAAGCAATGCATGGCCGAAGTACCTCAAGTTAGACACACTCCGAAGCCCCACCTTCGGAGTACCACCCTTAGAAGTCCCTCCTTCGTCCAAGTCCTCCGCATGAAGCATTCCATGAGCACTTCGTCGCAGTGTCTCTCCCGAGCACACTCCTCGACGAACCTCACCCGGACCATGCCTTCGATGCACCTCGACTTCTGAGACCTTCGTTGGGTGAACCTTCGAGTGCCTCCATCCAGAGCACACTTCGAACACCTTGCCTCATTGTTGAGGACTTTGTCCACCATATTCCAAAGTCACTCCACTCGGAATACCCTTCAAAGTGCCTCGCCTCTGAGGACTTCGTCTCGGGGTACCTTAAGCCAGAGCCACGCTCCGCACTCTCTGCCTTCGCCTAGCACACCTTGACCCAAGGACCGACAGTCACACTCTACTGCAACAGCCGCAGCAAACAGACCCACCGAACCCTTCGGTGAAACAAGCTCCGAACCCCTTCGGAGGACCCTTCGAATCAGAGCATAAATCTGTCAAGCACTCTCACAGACTCTGAAACCAACCCTTGGTTTCTCACTTTATTTCAAACCTTTGTGTAATAATGTGGTCTACGAGCCACGAATGTTTGACGTATGTGCGTCGTCGTGTGATGAACATCTTGCTGATTATTGAGTTTCTATGGAATTTCAATAATTCTAGGGTTTTATTAAATCTGGGCGCTTCATGTTGATCTCATGTCGTCCGGCTCATTTAATCCGAAGGAATAATCTTGCGTTATTTCTTTTCTTTTAGAGTTCTAGTATTTCATGTGGATGAATTAGAACTTCTAAATTTCATATCTTTTTCGTTTTACGTCCAAATCAATCCATTCACTTCCCAATTCTTCTAAAAAATGAGCGCTCTACTTGAATGTGTACTTGGCATATTGATGCATACACCATTCAGGTCTCCTATCCTATTTCGGAGGAATTTCACAAGAAGTATCTCATCATTCATGTGATCTTCTAAACTCAATATCTTTCTCACCTATCTCCGATCCACTCCATTCAAAATTCATAATTCTCCTTAATCCACACTTTAACGAATAAAATACTTCATTGTCTTGTTTATTTGTTTTTCTTAGAGTTTTGTATTGTTTTGCATGTCTTGTAGTTCCTCGTGTTCCTGAAGTTTTGAAGCCCTCGTTCAAGTCCTGGAAGTCTTCGTTCAGAGTTAAAAGCTTTCAATTGCAAGAGGCATGTCACACCCCCACATCTTGAACATATTGAACCCATGTTTTCAAATTAGTTATTGCTATCACACATAGGAATTAATTGCATTAGTCCAATTAAAACCTACAGTTATATTTATTTAGATCCCTTGACCTTGTTGTGCAAACCCAAGCCATGCTTTTGATCTATTTGCCCTTGTCACCCCGACTATTACAATATTAGTTAGTGCCCTAATATTGGCACACTTGCTTAGTATTGCTACAAATGAGTCGTAGACTATAATGGGTACTTTATTCTTCTATAGGTCCCTAGTTATGTCTCTTCTCATGGTTCTAAAAGTTGAAAGCAATATTTGGAAAATGGCTAACTTAATGTTAAAAGTGGGTTTCTGGGTGCAAGCGAGTGTACTGGTTGGTAGCACCTGGGGAACTATAAAGACTAGTCTACGGGATCTGTTGCAAAGCATTTCTGTACAAGCCACAAGTCTAGTGGGTAATGACTAACCTATTGAATAGATCGGTTTAGTAGAATGCACTGAGTGGTGGGTCAGGAGAGTTGAGAAGAAAGCACGCCTTGTTTCCTTTTTATTGACTAGATGCGAGGAACAAAAGGGGGCTCGACGTTGTTGACACGGAAATGTGGCCCGCACTTGGTCAGTTCGACAATCCAAAAGTGCACGTATACTTAGGGACAGGCCTAAGCTTGACGTGACACCGACATCGTGTTTGACTACCCTTAATAGTGATAAGGGGGTGGAGTCACCAGGCAACCAATTACACAAAATAACCCAATTAGCCGAAAGAGATAGATAAAATAGAATAAAATCAACAACTAGTCGGAGCCCGTCTGGTTTCGAAGTCTGAGTGCGAGGGGTGCGCCGAAGGGTACCTTCGGCGTCTGGTGCGAAGTGCTCCGCCGAAGGGTACTTCGGCGTTCAGAACTGATCCGTCGAAGATGGACTCTCCGACGATCTGGTGTGAGGTGCTCCACCGAAGGGTACTTCTGCGTTGGAGGCGATCTGATCGAAAGGTGAGCTCCGAACAAATCTGGACGCGGTTGATCACTTCCAAACAGCGGGGTTTCGGAGTGCGATCTCCGATACCCAATCTACAAAATAGTGACGCGAGGGCCTGCGCGAGTGCAACTTCGTCTGATGTGGGAGTATGGGTTGTGGCGAGCCGCTTGACGAAGTATGCTGGCGAAGCTATTTTTGAAGCCTGCGATCCCGCCGAAGGTGTCCTGGGAGACCTCCAGAACAGATCTCTCAGCTCCGAACGTCTTCGACGAAGGGGTCCGAACGGGTGAAGCCTACAACAAAAGAGTGCGAAGTACCAATTCGGGCTGGGGACCGAATTTTGCTAAGTGTTGCACGGGTGGCGAAGGTAGCAAATCTATTACGCAGATTAGCGATACTTCATAGGCGAAGTAACAAGGCGATAGTCAATCTGTTACGTAGATTAACGGGACTTCACGGGCGAAGTACCAAGGCTTACCCACTGTTCCGTAGTGGCGGACGGAGGGCTTCCAGGCAAAACCCACGAAGAGGTACAGGGAAAATAAAGGTAAAGTAAATGCAATCAAAGCATGGGCTTTGGTTTCGTTTGAGTTCGGGGGGTCTCCACGCCGGGCCATGCCTCTCTTTTTATAGGGGGTTTACTCCCAATCTAATATGCTATTAATCCGGCTAGATAGAGATAGAGATTGATCTGGAAACGCATACAACTCTATTATCTGCCGAGGTGGGCTTCAGCCAGGCCCAGCGAGGCCTGCTTCCTCGGGCCCCGAAGCTTCGGTATCGTGGGCCTCGGCCAGGCCCGTCGAGACTTGCTCCTTGGGCTGAAGCTTCAGAAGCGTGGACCTCGTCCAGGCCCGTCGAGGCTTGCTCCTCGGCCGAAGCTTCGGAAACGTGGGGCTTTGGCCAGGCCCGTCGCGGCTTGCTCCTCGGGCCGAAGCTTCGGCAGCATGGGCCTCCGAAAGGCTTCCTTGCCGAAGCCCATGGTCTGGCTAGAGGCTTTCGAGCCCATAGCCCAACAGACTCCGGCCCAGTAGGGCTTCGAGACAGACCCTCAGGCCAAAGCTTCGGCAGCTAGGGCCTCCGAAGGCTTCCTGGCCGAAGCCCATGGGATGGCTAGAGTCTTTCGGAGCCCATAGCTCAACAGCTTCGGCCCGATAGGGCTTCAGACAGACCCTAGGCACGCGTACTTCGGCCCAGATCGCCAAAAATTGATATTTTGACAATCTAGCCGTTAATGCCGATTTTTGCTATCAACAGATGTAATCCAGTGTTGGGGCGCAAGTGAAATCTAGTGTGGTTGTCCTTCTATTGAGACGATCTATGTCAAAGGTTTTTGGCACGATTTTGGTGATTGTAAGCTGATTTTTGCCTTGAGGGTCAATTTGTACACCTCTAATCAGAGTATAATCTTTTCAAAAAGCTGTGCCTACGGTTATGGGCAAAACCAAGTGATGTTCTCCACAGTTAGTCTAATTAACTTGAATGTGAATGATGACTAGTTTTCTAAGTACTATTGTGTGAGTGAGTAGAATTATGCTACTCGAGGTAGTGAATGGTTTATCATATCGTTTATTTACTTTTTGTTCATTAAACATGTTCACCATAAAGGCTTAACTAAAAAATGTACTTTTATGCAAAAAAAAAGCCATATGCCTATCCTTTTATATTATCCTTGCATTATGTTGCATTCGATGGCTTGTTGACTACGTTTTGTACTCACCCTTGTTGATTAAACTTTTTAGAAGCTGAGTTCCTTGAAGTCGAAGGCCTAGAGTAGCTGTCCTAGTTAAGGAGTGATTCTTGGAGCAAGATGTCATTAGTTTTATTTTATTTTATCTTCAGTGTACTAATTTAGTCTCTGAGATATATTTTGTTTTGTCGTAAGACGTTGTCACTTCATGAACATTTTGTAAGTTGATTTTCTTAAGGAAATTCAATAAACTCGAAATCATGAGATTTCGGTGCATTAGAAGATGGTGTCAGAGCTGACTTTACTGTAGGAATCTAAACAAACTGTGTCTAGGACTATTTTCAAAATTTAAAAACCAATATTTATGAAAATTTATTCTATTTCTTGGTATCCTTGACTCCATCTCACTTCACATTCTTGAGGTCTTTTAAAAAAATAGATGGCGATTTGGAGTGCAGTTTTGCTGTGAGTACTAAAGATTCATTGAAGAGCTTTGAAGTTTGACCAAGTTCTCACCTTTTCGCAAGGACCATAGTTTTGACATGTATTTCAAAAGGCGTGCCAAGAAGCATTCCTCAGCGTCGTTCGTGGAGATCGTCAAGTGTAGAAGTCCCAAGATATCATTAGTTTCATAATGATTTGCTTGCTTGTTTTGAGTGTAGCGTATGGTTGACATCTTCTCTTGTGATGTAATCATACTAGGTTGTTTGCTTGAGATGAAATGATTGACCACTACACACAATAGATCAGTATATAAAATTGGTTATGGTCCAATCTATAGATCTGATCTTTCTCTTTCCAATTCTTCATTTCCCTCTTTCCTATGAACCTATTGTTGGGGAAAGGGGAAGCTACGCTAGCCAGAAATTTCAAAAATTCATCTTGAATCCCAAGAAGCACGCGCGTGCAAGATCATAGATCGTTACCTTCTAGCACAAGATGCGCTAGGTGAAATGGAAGAAGATGTTGAGGAAGCGCATCCTTGCCTGTCCTCGCTTCGTACCGACCGTTCCTCGCCAATCCAATCGGTGAAGACAACGTAGTTGTTCACATGATGAAGTATACGAGCGTCGCTATTAGAGAAACGCCTCCATAGTATCCACACGTGAGAATGGGAAATCCTCGATCTCAACTTTTGAGATCAAGAAAGGGAGGAGAGGAGTATTTGGTGGCTAGGTCTAAAATATCCATATGCTTAAAGTTCAAGACCTCCTCCTCCTCTCTTTATATAGAGCTGAGAGCCCCTGGTCGTCCACATCTCGAAACCCACAAACCGGTTACAACCGATTTTTGTTTTAATAGATCCAATATGTTTTACCCACATTAGAACATCCAATCCAGGATCAGAACTTTTGATAGGTATTTTGGTCTCTCGATTTAGTACAATACATGTAGATCCAATTATTTTCGCTCACCTCGGAACTTCCGATACAAATATCGGAACTTCCGATCAGTACAATTTTCCCAGATTCTAAATCAGAAATTTCGGCTCATCGGAACTTCTGATACCATATCGGAACATTCGAAGCAACTTTTGCTCTCCGACTCAAGTCCAGGAAAATAATCGGAACATCCAATTTCAAATCAGAATTTCCAATTCATGTCGTGAATCCAACCATCGGAACTTCCAAAGTCAGTTTCGCTCTCTGACTTGGGTCCCAAAAATAATTGGAACTTCCGATACACCTATTGGAACATCCGATCCCTAGAATTTTCTTGGGAATACACCATTTGGGATGACAACTGATGGCACATTACAATAATAATCCTAACAGTATCTTAAGTAGGTCTATCCAATACCATGTTCACCAACATGTGTCCACATCACTGATTTGATATCTCTATGTCTATCATCTATGAAACGTGATCATCAATCACTTAGATGTGATAATCTATGTGTCATCACTGTCCCACATGATGACAAGATCAAGGATCCTTTTTGAACAACATTGTTATAACACAAACAGTTTCACATAACAAGTCATCAACTCATTAATAAAATGTAAACGACATTTATTCAAGGAACAAGATAACAATTATCCTCACCATTAGCAAAGACTCTACTAGCATCTTCCACATACACATGACTCACTCACGCAAGTGTATAATACCCATGGAGCTCAGGTGCGCCTCATGCTTGGGGCTATGGAAGAGGCTTCATCAATGATCCGCCATGTTCAAATTCATGTGCACCTTGCAAATCTTCACATCACCTCTCTCAATGATCTCGCGGATCAGGTGATATCACCGAAGTATATGTTTGGACTTCTAGTGTGATCTAGGCTCCTTGGCTTGCGCAATGGCACCACTATTATCACAATAGAGGTCCACCATCTCTTGCTTGGAACTCTTCCAACTCATTGCGCCTACATTGAGGCAGAACACAAACCAGATTGCGATCGAGCTCTTCTTCATCACCGTACACTAGGAAAATTTCCTCGGTTCTTCTCAAGTACTAGAGGATATTCTTACTACATCCCATTGACTTACACCCGGGTTAGATTGGTACCTGCTCGTAACACTTAGAGCATATGAAACATCTGGGCATGTACACAACATGGCATACATGATGGATCCAATTATGGAGGCATGCGAGATTGGACACATCTTCTCTAGCTCATCAGGTGTCACAACACACTAAGTATTACTAAGAGAAATATCATGTGACATTGGCAGAAAACCCTTCTTGGAATTCTGCATTTTGAACCATTTCAAAACCTTGTCAATGTACATACTCTAGCTTAATCTAATTAGCCGCTTTGATCTATCGCTATAGATCTTTATGCCTAGAATGTATGCTATCTCTCCAAGATCTTTCATCGAAAAACTAATTTTCAGTGGAGTCTTGACAGCATTCAACAAAGGAATGTCATTTTCGATCAATAATATGTCATCCACATACAAGACCAGAAACACAAGTGAGTTCCCACTAGCCTTCTTGTAAACACAAGGCTCTTCTTCGTTCTTGATGAAGCCAAAATCTTTGACTACCTTATCAAAGTGAAGATTCCAACTCAGAGAAGCTTGCTTCAATCCATAAATTGACTTCTACAGCTTACAAACTTTCCCAGAATTTCTCAGACCATCAAGACCTTCATGTTGTGTCATGTACATCCTCACTTAGGTTTCCATTTAGGAAAGCCATCTTGACATCCATTTGCCATATATCATATCATAAAATGTGGAAATTGCTAGGATGATCTGAATAGACTTAAGCATGGCGATGGGGTGAAAACATTTTATCATAATTAACACCTTGAATCTGTCTGAAACCTTTCGCCACTAATAGTGTCTTATAGATGTGAACATTTCCATCTATGTTTATCTTTTTCTTGAAGATCCATTTACACTCAATGGTTTTTACACCATAGGTGGATCAACCAAATTCCAAACTTGGATTTCTCGCATGGACTCCAACTTGGATTCAATGGCTCCAAGCCATTTCTTAGAGTTTGGTACCATCACTGCTTCCGCATAGGTCTTGGGCTCGTCGTTGTCCAACAATAGCATGTCACGATACCTGGTGGTCAAGAACACAAACCTCTCTGGCACATGGCTCACCCTCTCAAACCTTCGTGGGGTTGGTGCATGTACAATAGGCTCTGCAACACCTTGTTTAGTGGGATCTAGAACATCTTCTAGTGGCTCTCGAACCTCTTCGAGATGCACCATCCTCCCACTAACTCCTTTTGAGAGAAACTCTTTATCAAGGAATACACAATTCCGAGCAACAAACACTTTTCCATGTTCTCTATTATAAAAATAGTATCCTTTAGTTTCCCTAGGATACCCCACAAGAAGCACTTGTCAGACTTAGGAGTGAGCTTGTGAGACGTCAAACGTTTGACATACGCCTCACATCCTCAAATCTTAGAAAAGATAAACTAGGATGCCTCCTAGACCACATTTCATATGACGTCTTCTCTATTGACTTAGATGGAACTCTATTTATCGTGAAAGCTGCGATTTCTAGAGCGAGTCCCAAAAAATATAATGGAAGATAAGCATGACTCATCATAGACCAAACCATGTCCAACATGGTACGGTTCCTCCGCTCGGACACTCCATTCCACTAGGGCATGCTGGGTGGAGTCAGTTGTGGAACAATTCCACACTGCTTCAAATGATCACTAAACTCATGGCTCAAATATTCACCTCCACGATCAGATCGTAGAATTTAATTGTCTTGCCCGTATGATTTTATACTTCATTTTGGAACTCCTTGAACTTTTCGAAGGACTCTCACTTATGCCTCATCAAGTAGACAAAACAATATCTACTAAAGTCATCGATAAAAGTGATAAAGTACAGAAAACCATTCCTAGTTGTGTGACTCATTGGACCACACACATAAGTATGTATTATGGTCAGTATGTATTATGGCCAATAGCTCACTCGCCCTCTCACTGTCTCTAGTGAAAGGCATCTTTGTCATTTTTCCAAGTAAGCAAGACTCGCATGTGTCATATGATTCAAAATCAAATGACTCCCAAAGTCCATCACTATGGAGCTTCTGCACGTGCTTCTCATTTATATGACCCAAACGACAATGACAGACATAGGTAGGATTCAAATCATTGAGTCGTTATTCTTAGTACTAATGTTATAAACATGTGCATCCTTAAGACTTAGAATGTATAATCCATTCACCAATGGACAAACTCCGTAGAGCATACCATTCTAGAATATCGAACAACATTTGTTCTTTATCACGAACTCATAACCTTCTTCCTCCAAACACGAGGAAGAGATAATGTTTCTGCATAATGTTGGAACATAATAAAAATTATTCAATTCTAGAACTAATCATGAAGGTAGTGACAAAGAATAAATACCAACAGCCAACGTTGCAACCTTTGCACCATTAACAACACGGATATCCAGTTCACCTACTACACACTTTCTTGACCTACTCAGTCCTTGCGATGATTTGCAAGTATGAATCATCGATCCGATATCAAATACCCATGAATCATTTGGATGAGTAGAAAGATTAATTTCAATAACATTTATACTTAAAGTAGTAGCGGAAGTCCTACTTCCCTTCTTCTTCCAAGTCCAATTTGCTTTTACTGAACCATTGACCAATTTTGCAGACAAACAAGGAGATTGAGGTACCATACCTCTTAGCCCGAGCTTGGCTCTCAAAAATTCCTTGGTGTCCCATAATCATATTATGGACATTCTTGTTCTCATCTTGCTTCCAAAGCTCAGAGGACAAATAGGTAGGTATGAGACAACTTATATTAAGTTACTCATTTGAGTACTTCTCACAAGCCCTCCGGTTAAATAGTTCATCATGATTGGAGTCCTTTAGAACATTTTCCTTTTCCTTTCGCTTGAGAACACTTCTCAAATTTCTAAACCAATCAATAAAAATTGTTCCAAAAAGAATCAATCGCAAAACAAAGAATAAAGTGTTCATAACAGTTGGTGCCATGATCTACAAAAGATTAAATACAAGGTTCAAACTATGCAATGTTTATCTTCTATCCAATAAAAGATATTCCACTATTTAAAACAGTCACTTTCCCTCTATTGACTAATAGTGGCACAAGATCCATATTCATTCTAACTCCCAGTGAGCTTTGGCATCACTGCTAGAAGTTAGGTGACATAGGTAAGCAACACTTTGCTAATCACATTGTATGTGACTCTTGTCGTTGGAGAAGCATCCTATGCTCTACGCCATCTCTATGCTCCAAGGCCCAAAACCGTTTTGATAGCCCCATTAGGCAAACCAATACTATGTGTGCAGAAGTCCGACATTCACCCCAACTAGTCAAGATAAAAGATAGCGTCCTTCTTTGGCAAACCCACTATCGATGATCAAGATCCTTAGTGGGTGCAACTATTGGAAAGAGCATCAATACTTAATTTTATAAGGGAAAACTATTCTAGCACGGTGACATAACATTGTCCTCTTCACATGATGATCTCCATCACCATGGCTCATGTCATGAGTACGTGCTCCCGGCCTCCATTAAGTGTACTAGTCTATCTCGCATAACCTATACTAGTTACATGGGCCGAAGCACCATGGAAATGACATGCAAGCCGTATTTAAATTTACATCAGCCTTGGGCTATAAATAACCATGACACACAACCCATATTTAATTTACATACATTGCATGCATCTCATACATCACATTTATCCAAGGCCATGCTAGTCACAATATTCTCTACAAAACAAAGTTAGGTGAGTGTAACACCCCAAAATTTCAAGGTAAAATAAAAATGAGAAAAATGAAATTTCTGAATTAAAATGAATTATTTTAAATTAGAGTAATAGGATAAAAAGCACCCAAGTAAAACAAAACATGGAGAAATAAATCAAATTTAGAGTTAATAAATTATGGTAGAATCTATAAGCCAAGAAGTATTTTTGAGAATTTTTACAAAATTTTAGCACCTATGCTTCTAGCTCTAAACATATAAACTACTTTCTTGAATTATTTTAATTAGAAAAGAATTTTAAATACTATTGGGCCGCAACCCCCAATTCCCCCTCGGCCCAGCCCAGTCCGAACCTGGCTCATTGACATGTGGGACCGGCCTGTCGGCGCACTCCCTCCCTCTCTCCTCTGCACTCGCGCCCACCCTGGCCCGCCTGGCAGCCGCACGCGCCCCCCCCCTTTCCTCTCTGACCACCTTGGCATGCCTATCAGCACACTCACCTTTGCCAGCGCCAACTGACAGGTGGCCCCCACCTATCAAGGTCATCTTCTACATGGCAACCCCTCCTTTCCATCTCAGGCGAGCCCCTTTCCAAAATCCGGCGCCGCTAGCCACCTGTCATCCTATTGAGCCCGGGATTTTGAACCCTGATCGCCGGCGATCGCTTCCCCCCACCACACACCCGACACGATTTCATCAGATGGCAAGGGATTGCTTGCATGGAAGGTTCGCCGGAATTTAGAAATTTTCCCCATGGGTTTCCTTCGATGAGCCTTCCATCTTCATCACCGGCAACCCCTTTAAATACCCCGGCGCTCACCGCACCCAGGCCTCCCGTAATCCACCCAAGCTTCACGTTCCGGAGCGCCGCCAACCTGTTTTAGCTCCACTGCTCTGCCTCCCCTCTGTTTGCCGCTAGTCGCCACCGGCAGCCTCCTCTGTCGTCACCGACCACAGGTTCTGGTCCATCATCGCCCAAGCAACCCCGGCCTCGCCTCTATTCGGGTTCTCCGCCACCAGATCGCCATCCCAACCATCAACCCGAGAAGTCCACCGCCTATTCCCATCGTCGGCCGCCGTCAGCCACGAGCCGCCACCGTCTCCCGTACGGTCATGCTCTCCAGTCTCCCCTCTCTCCATTTTGGCCGGTAGTAAGGGCCTTAGGCCATCGCCATCACCAATACCGCTCGTCGTCGCGCCGTCGGAGCCGGGGACGAAGGCCTAGGTCAACCCCATGCCGCGTGCGTGCCGGACGGAATCCTGGTCGTGTGATCGCCTCTGGATGGGACAGATTAAATCCCCTCGGGAATTAATCTGAGCCCTTGATCCGTGCCGAAGGGGTATCGAGCCATCTAGGCCATTGGATCCCACTTAACCCTACCGGCCCATGCGCACAGTCACAGGGTTCACGGGGAACCTAGTTCACCATGGACCAGAGGTCATTTTCAGTTTAAATAAAATTCAAAAAAATTTGTTTAAACTTCAAAAATTCATGTCTCACTCATTTTAACTCCAAATTTCACCATTCAAATTTCAGAAAATTCTAAATTTAATTCTCTACAACTTTAGCCCATTTAATCCATATGTTTTGTACTGCTATTTCCATGTTAATAATTGTTTGTTCTCTTTTAATTTTGTGCCAAGAAGATTATGTTGCAGTCGAGGATCCGGAGTATTATCCAGAGGTCCCACCTTCACCATTTTCTGATCAAGGCAAGTCTCGACTCCCATTTTGATCAAAATTGAGCCCATTTTTCATAATTACCACTATAGCTCATAGGATTATAATTGCATTAGTTTAATTAAGAGCCATACATTATATTTATTAGATCCTCGTCCTTGTTGTGCAAACCCAAGCCATGCTTATTGAGCCTAAACTCCTTTTCACCTTTAAAGTATTATATTAGATAGTGTCCAATGTATCGACACAACTGCTATAGGGTAAAAACGAGTCGTAGATAGTTGGATTCTATTATATGATTTCCCGTTATATTTCTCATCTCTGGAATTCTATTGGAGTTTTGGTTAAGTTATGAGCATGGTGGGTTTCGGTCGATAGCACCTAGGGCACTATAAGGACCAATCTACAGGATCTGTTGCAAAACATTTCGTACTAACCACAAGTCCAAAAAGGCGCACTCCTTCGCATTTTTTATTGCCCGCACCAGCAACTACTAAGTCCCTAGCTGCCACAAGCAAGGGGGGAAGTATGTATGCGAAGTGTGCGAATGTAATGCGCAGTACAAGCGTGACAAGCTAAAACGTTCGATGTCATCAAACTATGCGAAGCATGCAGACGAAGTATGCAAATACAACAAATTCCATTCATTGAATGATAATTGAGAAGTATGTTACAAATACACTTCGAAAACAAAAATTATGAATAGTCTGTGTCTAAGCCTAAGAAAAAGCAAGCTCGAGGCCCCAGCCCTCGCTTGCCCTTCTTTCGGCCAGGGCCCCCGCGACTGGACGAAGCCTCATTGGAGCCTGCTCTCCCACGTCCGGTTCGTCCACGCCACGAAGCCCACAGACCTCGTCTTACACTTTGCAGGTCACTTCAAGTCTGCGAGGCAGGCGGCGCCATGTCGAAGGCGGAGAAGTCTAAGGCTTCATCGCCTGCCAAGGACGTTCACGAAGGTTGTACCCCCTCGCTACGTGAGTTTACTACGAAGCAACTTAAGTCTGGCAAAGATGAAGAACTCCGAAGGGACTCCGTCTTCATAGTAGCCAGCAGATCCTGGACTACTTGGGGATGGCTTCATCGTTAGGCCCCCTTGGAAGTTTAAAACCGAGGGGGGGCCTTCGGACCTAGCTACCTCGTGGACCACCCATAACTGGCAGAGTTCTTCAGAGTCCTCAAGTACATTGAAGTCAACATTCGGAGACTGATCCTAGGCAGGTATAAAGCACCCCCGCATTCATATTAATAAACTGATAAGTTTTTACAAGCCTACAGCTAAGAATTAAAAGGAGCCTAAGGAGATCTACACCTTCGAAGGTGGAGGTGCCGACGTCGAAGGCTAAGCTGGCGAGGCATGCGCCTTGGCTCGGCGAAGGTAGAGGGCTTTCTGAAGCTCGAGGACTGCTTCACAGCCTTGGTCCTTCCAAGGCTCCTAAAGTCGCCGCCAGGCTCCGCGGACGCCGGCTGGAGGCGTCACCAAGTGCTGGCCTCCAAAGGCCACCGGAGTCGCCGAGGTTGCTTCTTCGAGGTGGTTGCACCCCGCGTCGTGAAGCATTTGCAACACCCCTTGACCCGCCAATCGGGCCGACCATCAAGGTGAAGTCCTTCAAAGATTGCTCCGTCGTCGCAGCCACCACCTTCAAAAATGTGACGCGGTCCCCAATTGGATCCTGGCCACCGAAGTCTGGAGCCCGACACTCGGTCCCTATTTGTTGTAGGACCTCGGTCAGGCTCAGGGTGGCTTCGCCGATGTTGCCAACGACAAAGTTTTCAAGGCACTGAGCTCCTTGGCGAAGCTCAAAGTTCTCCTTCGCCAGCTGGGCTTCAGCATCCTTCGTAGCTTGAAGCTCCGCTCGGAGCCTATCGGTCCTCCGAGGCCAAGGCTTCCCTAGCCTTGTCGGCCTCGGCCCTCGCCGCCTCGGCTGAAGCTTCGGCCTGCCTTCGCTTCTCGTCTTCCACCGAGACTTCGCGTCAGAGGGCCTCCTTCTCCTCCGCCAAGTGCATCATCCGCCTGTCCGCAGAAGTTGATGTTGCTGCGTTCAGTGCGAAGGCCTAAAAGAATTCAAGAAAATCATAAGTATTGATCGAAGACCAAGTATAACTCGAAGGCTGCGTAGGACTTCGCTCACCTGGATGAGGGCTTCGTTCGCATTGATGAAGAGGTCCATGGGGTTCGAGTGGCTGAGTTGAGCCACCAAGCCTCCTGCCTCCGCAGCTGCGCAGCCCTCGCAGAAGTTGTTGATGGCCGCCTCCATCACAACTCCCTTCGGCAGCAGAGGTCGGATGATTTCCTCCACCGCAACCAACTACACAGGCTTCGACAGAGCTGGGCTTTGGTCCACCACCTCGACTTCCTCGTCGCTTCGAGGGTCCTCTCGTCGCGCCCGCTGCCTTCGTCTTCTTCAGACGAGGAGCTGTCGGACTCGAGCTGTTGCTGCTGCTGGAGGCCTCCGCTGGCTTCGGTGCAGTGGGCCTCGCACCGGCATCATCTTCTGCAAAAAAAGTTCAAGTCAATATCCGCATGTAAAAGAGAAGTATGTTTAAAGTGTTTACCTTCGTCGGAGATTTCTTCGAATGTAGAGGGTCAATGTGTGCCCCCCAATCCTTCTGCTATGAAGCTGGTGCTTCGACCTCCGCGACCGAAGACGTCGCCGTCGAGGTCTCGCTACCACCTTGGTAGTTGTTGTCGGAGCCCTTGCTGGCTCCGCTTCTTGTTCGAGGATTGCGATCATTGCCTCCTCCGGAGTAGGCTTCGGTCACGAGGACCTCCGACCAAGCCCTCGAAGTTTTTGGGCTCATCGTCGTCCCCTCTTTCCTCTTGGAGCCGGTTGTCGAAGGCACAAGATGGGACAAGTCTGGCAGAGCCTAGACCTCCTCGAAGCCGAGCAGGGTCCACACCCTGTTCCAATGCTCCCAAGTCCCCACCAAAGCAAGCCGCTGGGCTTGCTCCTCTGGTGTTGGGGCCCCGACAACACGCTCCGCCGCCGCGATGGCCTCCTCCGGAGTCCTCACTTCTTGAGTGGCTTCATAAAAATCCAAGTCAGAGTAAAGTTTTTGGCGAAGTATGAAAGTGGAAAGGATTCGAAGTCTTACCGAGGCGTTCAAATGCCACCTCGTTTAGCCCCCTCGGCCCGAAGCTTGGAAGAGCCCCTCCGGCCAAGAGCGCGCAAGGGGGCTGTAGCCGGAGGGTAATGAACTCCTCGGCGAGGTCCCTCATGCTCATCTTTGCGGCCACCCTCCGAAGGAGCGAGATCCTCGAGCGAAGGGTGTCGAGCTGGTCTTCACCACGCCTTCGCGCTGGTAAGAGATAAGTGCATTGGTACTCCGAAGGGGAGAGTTCGCGCCGATGGAGGCGTAGAACCACTCTTGATCCCACTTCGAGTACCATTTGCTGTTGGCGGCCCTCACCGGGAAGGCATCTTTGTACTCCTTCCGAAGCTGGAAGTTGGCGCTTCCGAAGGCCAAAGCCCTATTGACGCGGTCAGCACCTTCCCTTGGCTTCGGTTGGGCCGTTAGCATCATGAACGGGTGACGAAGACATCGGCGCGACCCTCACAACCTTCGGCCCTCATGGCCCATTCAACACAGCAAGCCTCGCCACAGCGTTGGGCGAAAGTGAGGAAGCTCGAGGTTGTAAGCCTTCAGGACTTCGCTCAACATCCCCACCACCGCAGTCCGAGGCCGGCTTCGAAGAAGTCTTCGAACAGCATCATTTCGTCAGCCCGAGGCCTTGGTATAGCCTCCGACTTCTACGGCACTCTAAGTTGAATCTTCGAAGCAATCTTTCCCTCACAGGCCCTCCGGATGGACTCCTCTATTGAGATTGAGGCCCTCATTTCCAGTGTCTGCTCGAACTTGTCGGATGGCGACCGAAGGTCCCTCAGCCCCAACCGCCTCGGTGCAGGCTTCGCTGCTGCTGCCTGCGCTTGGGCGGAGCTCGAGCTCGAGCCCAAGGCCAAAGCCTTCGAAGCAACCTTCTTTGGCATTTTGTGGAGCTGTCGGTGCGAAGGGGCTAAAGCTTGCGAGGGGTGCTTCGCGTGAAGCTAAGGAGGAGAAGAGAGCGAAGGATGCAAGACACTGAGAAGAAAGCAAATGAGAAGTGTGCCGAAGCCATGTGCGGTAAACCCCTATTTATAGGTGGAAAATCCCGACGGTTCGTGGGCCGAAGCCACTGACAGTGGGCCTCCAGCGAAGGTGAAGCGGCCCGGCGGACAGTAACGGTAAATTTTATAGCCGTTGCAGGGTCAGTTGATCCCCCTAAGGTCATTCTGACAGCTGACGCAGGCAATTATTACCTGCACATTTCGAAGCCACCTTCGGTCCAAGCTCCGAAGGGCCTATTTCCCTGAAGTTGTAATTTTCTGTCATTTGTCCAAAGGGCGCACGCACCCCTTCATCCCGAAGGCCTGCAAGCGAGGGGCTACTGTTGGGGAATAAGTTTCCCTTGAACAGGGGCCAAATGACGTCAGCTCCGACACCCTTCGGCCCGAAGCCCAACACTGTCAAAGCTCGTTCCTTTCTGGAGAGCTGTTTCCAAGTCCCAAGGTTCAATTCCGAAGCCCGCTGGAGCGAAACCTTCGAACCCCTTCAGAGCCCTCCGGAGCGAAGCTCTCAAGATCCCTTAAGGTTTGCTAGAAGCTATCTCAGGCTAACTTTGATGTTAGCCTCTGGGCCTTGTTCGGGAGTTAACCCTCGAACCCTGTTCAGAGTTAACCTTCGAGCTCCCTTCGGAGCCCCCTAGAGCCAGTCTCCGGACCCTTTCCAGCCAATTCAAGCTAAGTCTCCGAGAACCCAGTTCGGAGCCCAGTTCGGAGTCCTAGTTCGAAAGCCCACTTCGGAGTGTACTTCGAAGCCTCCCTTGCAGCCTCTGCCTAAAGAGCTTCGGCTCCTACTCTGAACCCAGCAGATATTTACATCTCGCTACAGTGTATAAGTCATACCAGGGGCCCCCTCTGCCCCTAGTATGTCATTTAGCTGTCAAGAAGTGACGTTGTCTGACCGTCTGTAAAGCTGTAAAGCACTTTTGTACAGTAGCTAGCTCCTTTTCCCCTTTTTGCCCCTATGAGCCTAGGACTTATAGAGGGCATTTTGGTCTTTTCCTTTGGCCTGCATGCCAATAAAAGCAGGGCCAAGCCTTTGTAACAGGATAGCTTCTAGAGGGCCATGAAACCCTAGAGTTCACTACACCACATCGAGGCATACCATGCCAAATCCACCACAAACTGAACGTAGGGCTATTATCCCCTAGGGGAGGTCCTAGCCAGTATAGATCCTTTCTCCCTCTGAGAGAACCTTAGAGGTTCATTTTACACACCATATACACACATACAAAACCTGTGCTGTAGCTAACACAGTTGCTACAACATACATCACTACAAGAAAATAATAAATTTATGTCGGCCTTTTTAACTTCCTTCGGCATTTCCAAAAGCCTACGTAAGTTAATTAACTTTCGTCGGCCTACAGGAGCCAATGAAAGTTAACTTAACTTCTGTCGGCTTTCGTTGTGGCAGACGGAAGTTAAAGGGGAAATTTCTCCCGTCCGAATACATGCATTCATAATTGTTCTTTGAGAAATAGTAGTGAACCATCAACTGAAGTTGTTCTAGCAAATGTGTTGAACCTACTTCATCAATCATGAATGCGCAAACCAAGTTTCAAGCTTGTCCTCAATCAACAAGGAAAAAAAGAAAAAAAGCAAGATTTATCCTAAAGGAAGATGTAAGTGATATGGAAATTATCGAAGGAGAGTGACCCCTAAAAGGAATAATTGGAAAGTCGTGCTATAATTGTGGTCAATTTGGACATATTGCAAGACAATGTAAGCAAAGTGAACCCCAAGACCCTATGATTAGGATGAAACCGCTACAAATGAGCAATCATTATTCAATGCTTCTAGCAAATGTGGAGAAGAGAAATCAGACACCATGCTAGTGAATGCAATCCCAGTTGTTCAATATGTACAGAAGATCATCCACCCAGATAGTGCTCACCAGTAAAATTACTTGCTATTTGTGTCAAGGAAGTGATCATGTCCCCAAGGATTGTCACATGAGTTTGCTATTGACCAAGGTCACTGAAGTTCAATGGATAAGTTTTCACCTCGCTCATCAATATACTATGAATGGTCATGCATGTAGCACGGATAAACCATCTCGCTCCAACCATGATCATGTTCCAAAGCCAACAAACAAGACTTTCTCAAAGGATCGTCACTGTTGGCATAAAAGATTACGCTAACAGGTTTCTGAAGATTAGAAACTAACAAACGAAGTGTTTGCGAAGTAAACTGTTTCAAGCCTCGAAAGGATAATAGCTTAAAATAGTTCGAAAGTGTGTTGAATAACTTGTATTCGGTCCTTATTACAGGGTAAAACGGGGGGTATTTATAGGCCCAAACATTAAGGAAAAGACCCTTTTACCCCTCTATTACAACGACATAGTGGAAACTATTCGGTACCCTTAATAGGGCTAAAATGGTAAAAGACTAATCTAATAAAAAGAAGATAAATCTTCCATCTTAGCTGGCAAGGAAGTTCTCGGAAGAGTCCAAGTTCGAAGATATACTCCGAACTAGAGTTCGTCTTCATACTTCGAACTTGATCCAATGTATCCCCGGAGATGCATGCTGGAAACCTTCGATTCAATCACCTGTCTTTATCATGTTACTGCAATATCCCGAAGATGGAATATTTTCCCCCAACAGTAGCCCCTCGAATACGCTTCTCTGCTAAATCTGTAATGTTAGGAGAGCAGTATACGCAAGAAAAATAATCATGCGTAGGGGTTAGCAGATTTATCCATCTCCGAAATACGTGGAAATGCAAAACTTCGAATCAGGTTCTAAGAAAATTACATTCGAACTATCTTAGAATAAACTTGAGAAGCCCAAAAACCTTTTTAGACATGGAAGAAATAGCCGTTGGCTTCTTTCTTCCAACGGAAGTTACGTGATGGGTTAACTCCGTAACAAAGTAACGGTTAAGAATGCAAAACGGCAGATGCAAATGGTAAAGAATCGTGGTCTAGGCTATAAATAGAGGGCCCAGCCCCTTCTCGAGTACCCTTCCATCGCTTTCGTGCAAACAAGCCATCAAAAAACCCTAGCCTCTGTTTTTCCCTCAAACTACTCGTGCGATCCCATGGCGAAAACCAGTTTCAAGGTTCATGAGTGGCTTCAACCTTGGCTCGGCAGTAGGCTGCGGCAGCAACGGCAGCTATGACATCGGCACTGGCAACTCCGACACCAGCAGTGGCAGCAATGGCGGCACCAGGGAGAAATCCCAACGCGACGATCCTCATGATCTCTTCCCAGCGTCGACGAAGTACGTAGATCAGTCCTATCAGTTGGGGCCTTCAATCTGCAAGAGGGAATCGCTCGCGACTGCAATAGAAGGCAAAATCAGTTCCGGGATCATGATTGCAAACCTGGGAAAGAAGTTATTCCGTCGCCAAGGCCCGGAGAAGTGGTTGTTTTGAAGCCTTCTTCGAAGCTGGATTAGGGCTTCCGGCTGTTGACTTCCTTGCTGAGGTACTGGATTTATTCCACGTTACTCTCCCAGCTCCTCTCCGAACACATAGCACGCTATTTCTATCTTCGAGTTGTGGGCGTTGCGGCCGAAGGATGTGAAGGCAGAGCGGAAATCTTCGCAGTCTTTACATCGAGGCTCGTGCCAGCCCAAGACCTTCGTAGGTCCCAGGAGGTGAGAAGATGGTGGTGGCCTTCGAAAGAACTTAACTTCCGACTTCGGAGTGAAATGCCCTTCGCTTTCCAGCCAAAGCCATCAACGCAAAATGGTACACGATTGGATCCTTCGCTGGTTTTACACCAAAGGTTGGGCAGGAAGCCAACTAGCGGGACCTCTTCGGACATAAACATCCGGAGGGAAGCCCTTGTCTACCCGACCCAGGCCAGCTTGACAGCCCGGCTTAGCCTTCTTCTCTCTCCAACGCATCAGCCATCGCCTGAGTATGAGGGATCTGGCAGAGGAGTTCATCGGACTCCAAAATCCCTCCTCTGATGGCCAACTGGCCAATCACCTTCGAGGAAGATCCAAAGGCGGCCTTCGCAAGATTTCTTCGAACTCGAGCCCTGCAGGTAACTTCGAAAACAACATATGTCATGTATATTTATTCGAGAAATAAACCAACTTATCTTTCCAGCCTCTTCAGCTCCTATAACATCGGAGTAGATTGTACGAGCTTCAGAGAAGATTCTGGGAGTCCCGACTCCGACAGAGAAGGAATGGAGGATAAATTGGTTGGTACGTGGAGCGGTCCAACCGAGTATGGGGCTGCTCAAAGTTGTATTCCGCCCCTCTTTTGGATTGGGTGCCTTCGGAGAAAGGGCCCAAAAAGAGAAAAACCGAAGTTGGAACCTCGAGCTCTGCCAAGACTCCACTGAAGAAGATAGCTCGAAAACCAAGAGTTGCTGCGCCTCAAGCCCAATAGCTTCGGTTTTCCGATTTCTCGGAGGATGAAGGCAGAATGCTGTTTGACCTGATCGACAAGGATGCAGCCCAAACTGATGCAAATATTGATGGTGCTGCGAGTGTGCCGGAGTCTCAAGACAACCTTGGGCAAGTGATGACTCTGGTTGCTCAAGAAAGTTTACCGCAATATGAAGCCCCTATGGACGAAGTTGAAGTCAAAGTTGCTATAGAATCGACTTCGATTCCCTGGTGAAGCAACGACGGCTGCTCCCGAAGATGCTCCAACAGTCGAAGATTTAACTGTGAATTCTGACTCCGACGAAGACTTTGGAGTAGCCTTCAACCCACCAAGCAGTCCAATGCTCACCGTCGACAAGACGTTGGAGGTAGACTTCACTAATTCCTTTATTCTTTTTCTCTGCAAAATTATACATTGTATAATACCTTGCTTCAACAGGATCTGCTGTAGAAGAGGTCCTTCCCGAAGATACCAATCCTGGGACTTTGGGTACTCCGGAGCCAATTCCAGAAGTCGCCCAGATGGGACCTTGAAAAGGTAAAGGCAAAATGAACCCGTCCCTGCTCCGAGCTCGGGATCAACTCCGTCTGAATCGACAGACGGAAACCAATCTTTAGAAGGGGGGCAGTCTGCCGGGGTTCCACAAGATACGTCCAGCGCTCCGGCCCCTCGCCGAACGAAGACGATCAAAGGGCCTTGTCTATGCTCCCTCTTCTAACTCCTTTCTTGGAGCGAAGAACCGGGCTTCGGACTTTGCTCGAACCTTTGGATCGAGCTAGCCACGAAGTCGGGGAGACGGAGTTGGTAGCCGTCTTGAGCGAGGCTGAGGGTTCAGAGCTTAACGCTATGGAGCGTGCAGCATACCAGGTACGAAGTATCTGCAAAACAAAATTAAACTTATATACAAATAATTTCTCACCTTGGTTTTTCCTCTTTGCAGCAAATAGTCTTGGCCCGAGCTGCGACATTTCAAATGAACGCGGAAGCCTTCGCCTTCGAGAGGAAATTACAACTCTTTAGCGAAATCTGAATATCTCCGAAGGTCGGGTTTCTCACTTAGACAATATGGTTTCAGCGGAGTGCAGGGCCAGACAAAGCTTGGAAACTGCGAACAAGGAGCTCGAAGCAGAACAAATTGTGCTTCGGGCAGAAATAGAAAAGATGCGGGCAGAGCATGCCATGGCGGGAGCTGAGCTTGTCAGGCACCGAGAAGAAAAAACCAAAACTACCGAAGAAGCTAGCCACCTACTCAACCAGAAAAACTCTTTAGCTACGGAGGCAGCTAGGCTCTCTGGAGTGGTAGAAGAATTAACTTCGGCGAAGGATGCCTTAATCGAAGACAAGCTAAAATCGGAGAAGGTAGCTGCGGAGGTCATGAACCAACTGCTAGGCGTTCTAGAGTACTTTGGTACTACTGGGAGCTTCCTTCAGATGACAATATCCCCCTGCTGCGACGACTGAAGAGGATCCAAGGACCAGCGAAGCAAATGAAGACAGCAGGCATTCGGTACGGAGAAATCTCTGGACAAGTGGCTGCTATCGGCATACTTGTTACTACAAGATCTGGGCTATCAGTAACTCCGAACACAGGGGCAGCTCCCATTACCTTTGACGACAATCAACTTCTTACTCCTTCCGAAGGTGTGGCCGCTGCTTGGCAAGCCTTCCAAACTTCATGGAGAGCCGAAGGTCGCTCTACGATCAAGGCTTGGATTGATGAAGGACAACGCCAGAAGCAAGCTCGGTCACAAGCTTTGAGCAGCCAGCCTCCGCCAAACCCGCAGGTCTAGAAATGCCTTAGGATCTTAACTATGTAAAGAATCATGCTTTTGTACATTTATGAATGAAAATTTTCTTATCATGTTTTTAGGCTTTGCCTCATATGGAAGATGTCGAAGTGTTAGACATTAACGAAGGACTCGCCTACTATGGGCTACCTTCGATCTTTTAAAACTTCACAAGCGACCTCGATTTTAGTTCCTCGAGATAGCTCCGGTGCAATTATGCCCGAAGTAAGCAAAGATATACTATCTTATATCAAAGAGGAAGAAAAGAAGTTAACTTGGAAACTTCATCTTCCAAAGACATTGCATGGTCCGAAGATGAAAATGAAGCTCAAGGTAAAAAGGCTGAAGAACTTGGAAGCTAGGAAAGGAGCCCCAAACGACTCCGAACTTGGGCCGAGCTTCAACAAGAACAGAAAGACTTTAGAGCTTCGAAGGGAGGCAAGAGAGTTAAACGTAAAGTTGTTAGGACTCCCGACTCTGGAACTAGTCGTTCCAACCTTAGCTCTAGAAATCGAAGGGGTCTTCGATTCCTTCTCGGTATAGATACCGATTTTTCATGATGTAATCATATTTGTTCGAATAATAAATCGATTTAAAATTGTCTCCCTATTTACCAGCCCCTCTTTGGGCGTAAGCAACTTCAAACTATATTCAAAGATGGTTAGGCGCAAAGAAAAACTTAGGAGTACAATTTTGGGGGTTTGGAGCCCCTCTGCAATTTAAAGATTGATTAAAATCTTATAAAATGTCTTCGACTATTTGGAGTGAAGATTGGTAACTTAGTATCTTATGTTTGAAAGAAATCACTTTGGACAACTTTCGGACACTTTAGTGTCCTAAATGTTTGTCACTTTGGACTTTTTTAATAGACATTCGAAGCTCATGAGCTCAAACTCTGTTTGTTTTGGCCTCCTTCGGCTCTTTTGCGAATTCTGTCAAACAGTGGTTTGGAGTTCGCAGTGGTCTCCTTGGACTCTTTTACGGATGCCTACAAGCCAGTGGCTTGGACTCCGCATTTTTTGGTCTCTTTGGACTCTTTTATGGACGTCTACCAGCGATGGCTTGGACTCCGCATTTTTTGGTCTCTTTGGACTCTTTTACGGACGTCTACCAGCCGATGGCTTGGACTCCACATTTTGTGGTCTCGGGCTCTTTTTACGGATGCCTACAAGCGGTGGCTTGGACTCCAGATTATTTCAGCTCACCACATCGGAAACTTCGGACCAGTGGTCCGAAGTCCGAAAAATATGATTCAAATTAATGACACTTCCCTCCCGGTCAACTCCGCTATTCCAGTGCGTCCACTTGGAAGTGGGAAGTTTATGGGGGGTAGGCATTATCTGAACCATATGCTTTATTGATTCGGAAAGTGTTTACAAGTGATTACAAGGAGCCCCTATGCGAAATATCGCTTTAGGTGCTCCGCATGCCATCTATGCGCTAACTTAAAAGAACCAGGACGCCCTGAGCGAACAATTAAGTATGGACCTTCCACTTATTTCCTAATTTCCCTGGCACTATGATACTTCGCAAAACGAGATGACCCGGCCTAAGTTCATTAATCTTGACCTTCGGGTCAAACCAAGTCTTCGTCTGTTGCTGATACTTTGATAAATTTGCAACAGCTCGAAGTCTTGTCTCCGTTAAATCAAGCGAAGTTTGTCTTTCTGCTTCTATTTCCGGTTCGGTGCTGCGAAGTGATCCTCCTTTGAGCTCTATTGGTGTCATAGCTTCATCTCCGAATAATAGTCTGAATGGAGTGAAACCCGTGGACCTTGTTTGAGTGGTCCGAATGGACCACAAAATCTTCGGAAGTTCTTCGGTCCAGAGTCCTTTTGCCAATCCTACTATCCTTCGATTTAACCCTGACAAAATATTACCATTGGCTCTTTCTACAGCTCCGTTAGACTGAGGATGTCGCTACAGCAAAGCATAGCTGAATGCCTAGGTCTTCGCAAAATTTCATGAAGGGTTCTGCGTCAAACTATGTTCCATTATCCACTGTCAGCTGCCGAGGCACTACGAACCGGCATATATTCTTCCAGAAAAATTTTGAACATTATTCGAAGTGATAGCTGTTAGGGGCTCTGCTTCGACCCACTTTGAAAAGTATTCAATTGCTGCCACTGCGAACTTCAGATTTCCTTTTGCTTGTTGGAAGGGACCAATAAGATCCATGCCCCATCTGGCCATAGGCCATACTAGGGCAATAACTTGAAGAGTTGTTGGTGGGCGATGACTTCTTGTCCCATCCACTGACATCTTCGCAAGTGCGGACCAAGCTCTCCGCATCAGCTACTATTGGAGGCCAATAAAGCCCCTGGCGAAGTGTTTTTCCTGCCAAGGCTCGAGGGGCCAGATGGCTACCGCAAAGTCCTTCATGAATTTCTCGAAGAATTTCTTGGCCTTCGGCTTGAGATATACATCGGAGCAGAGGGGAACATACTCCGGCCTTGTATAAAATATCGTTGATTAAATGATAATTACGAGTTCTGAGTTTTAACCTCGAAAGTTGTGGCTCTTCGGATATATTTACTTCTCCTTGCAACAATTCCATAATTGAACTTCGTCAATCTGTACTTGGAATGCAAAGGACTTCCGAAGTAGGGATTTGTGGCACCGAAGGTGTACTGAGTTCTTCATAAAAAGCTTCTTCTGGTATGTCCATAGCTCCGGCTGTAGACTTTGCTAAGATGTCAGCCTGCACATTTTCTTCTCTAGGTATAGTCCGAATGGAAATCCCTTTAAATGCTCCATCTTACAGATTTCTTCTAAGTACTTTGCAAGCTGTGGATGCCGAACTTGAAAACTCTTGTCTACGTGCCCTGCTACAATCTGAGAATCTGTCTTAATAACACTCTTGTAGCCCTAGAGCACGTGCCTTTCGAAGTCCCAATAAAATTCCCTCATACTCGCTGTATTATTGGTAGACTTAAAGTTGAGTCTTACAGAGTACATTGCCTTTTGCCCTGAAGGCGAAATTATCACAGCTTCGACACCTGCTCAGATGCTTGGAAAGCTCCATCAGAGTAAATAGTCCAAATCCCTTCATTTGGCTTCTCCGGAGCCCATGCTGCAGGGGGAGTCCATTCTGCCATAAAGTCCGCAACACTTGCGACTTAATTGCTGTTCTTGCCACAAAGGATATGCCGAAGGGTACTAACTCAATAGCCCACTTCCCAATTCTTCCGGTGGAATCCTTACTTCGGAGCATATCCCCCAAAGGGTACAAAGTTGGTACAATTACATTATGTGCCAAAAATAATGCCTTAGCTTCCTCGAAGCCATTATCAAAGCATAAGTGAATTTCTCAAGCTCGGAGTATCTTGTTTTTGCTCCAGACAATGCTTCGGACACAAAATAAACTGGATTCTGTACCAACTTACCGTTGAAATCAACCTCTCTAACAAGGACTGCACTGACAGCAGAGCCAGTAGCTGCAAGGTAGAGGAGTAGAGTTTCGTCCGCAATAGGCACCGTGAGTGTAGCAAGGTTACTGAGATAATTCTTAATATCTTCGAAGCTCTTTTGACACTCCGGTGTCCATGCAAAATCTTCGGACCCTTTCAATGCTTTAAAGATGGGCAAACTTCTCTCCGCAGACCTTGCCAAAAACCTGCTAAGTGCTGCAAGACGACTAGTCAGCTTCTGCACTTGCTTTAAATTCTCTAGGGGAGCCATCTTTTGCAACGCGGTTATATGAGTAGGGCTAGCTTCGATCCCTCTGCTTGAAACTAGATACCCTAACAATTTTCCAGCCTGTGCCCCGAAGATATATTTTTCGGGGTTAAGACGGATCCCACATGCCGAAGGCTATTGAATGTTTCTGCTAAGTCTAGGCTATTGAATATCATCCATATAGGTCTCTACATTGCGACCTAATTGATGACCTAGAGCCTTAGCAATTAACCTTGAAAAAGTAGCCCGGCATTTCTTAAGCCAAAGGGCATTCTTACATAACAAAAGACCTGAAGGAGTTACGAAGCTGTCTTGATCATCTTTGCGCTTTAGCCAAATTTGATGATAGCCGGAGTACGCATCGAGGTAGCTTAATAACTCCGAACCGGCAGTAGAGTCAACCAATTGATCAATGCGGGGCATGGGGTAGGGGTCGCGGGGGCTTGCTTTATTCAAAGATGTAAAATCAATACACATGCGCCACTTCTCGGAAGATTTCTTCCTGACGAAGAATGGGTTGGCTAACCACTCCGTATGAGCCACTTCTATGATAATTCCAGCCTTCAGTAACTTTTCCACTTCGTCTTTGGCTAGGATAGCTCTCTTGTGGACAATTTCCGGAGTCCTTGCCGAACAGATCGGGCCCTCGGGTTCACCAGTAGACTGTGGTTCAATAATATCCCGACTGACTCCGGTGATGTCTTCATCAGACCAAGCAAAGACATCTAAATTCTCTCAACTACTTTCTCTAACGAAGCAGCGACTTCTGGAGACAAGTTTTGCCAAATTGAATGAATATTCCTTGCCATTTTACAATGACCTTCGTTGCAATCTCTCCTTCAGTGTTGGCCTTGGGAAGGATTTCTTCGAAGATTCGTCAGGAGCAGGAATTCTCTGGGTTATCTTGTACGCTGTTCACCTGTCTCGGGTCAAGAGGAGGGCCATGACCTACTCCGCTCTTCGCGCAATGGCCTGATCTCCGAAGACAGTTAGCACTCCCCCCTGTGTGGGCATCTTCATACATAAGTAATTATGATGCGCCACAGCTCCAAATTGATTCAACATACCCCTTCCGAAGATGACATTGTATATATGGGGCATCCACAACATCGAAAATCACTTCCTCGTCCTGGCCAACAGCCCCTCTCCAAAAGTAACTTCCAGCCAATTTGGCTGAGGGCATCTAGAGGGGGTCCTGCGAAGCCTTGCAAAGGACGGGCTGCTGGGAGAAGATGCTTTTTGGAGATGCAGAGTTGATCAAAAGCTTGGACAAAAATGATATCCGCGAACTCCCTCCGTCAATTAGCACTCTCCGAACCTCAGTTCCTGCTATATCGGTAGTGATGACAAGTGGGTCTGCATGTGGAAACTTAATCCAGCTGCATCATCTGCAGAAAAAGATATTGGCACATGGGACCATTCGGGCATAGCGGTGTGGACGAAGAGGTTCTAATATGGCTCACTTCTCTAACATATTATCTTCTCTACCTCTTCGACATACTTCGAGGGTCTCTCCGGAGATGGGGAGGATACTATTTCCTCGATCTTGCCCCTCTTCTTGCTTCGGAGGTGGCATAACATTGACCACCGGATGCCGTCTTGCAGGGTCGAAGTTCTCTATTCGTGCCATAGCCTGGACAGGCTCCAGATGCACTATGGTCGGAACGCGGTCAGTAGTGCCTCGACCGAAGTTCTATAAGTACTCTCCTCTCAAGGTAAGTATAGATTTGCACGCATCAGTTGCGTGGCTCCGATTTCACCGTGGATACAGCAGAAAAAGGTCTGGGCTTTGCTAGCGGTTTCCCTGGCGGCCTCCAGCCGCTGGTCTTGCTTCCAGAAAACTGCGGAGCCCTTTGGGAAAACTTCTGCGGGGGTGCAATGTTCAAAACTTCTGAACAAGGATGCTTTTGCCCCCGAGCCTGTCGTGCTGAGCTTCGAAGCTAGGCCCTTGCGGCTATGTTGAAGTTTTCACCTCCAACTTAACTTCTTGCAGTATCGACGGAGTTGCAGCAGTTCTCCGAAGCCATCCCTTTCTGACCTGCATTCTTCGAAATAAGACATCAACTGAGAAACAGAAGATATCTTTTTCCGGTGAAGTTTATCAAGGAGGCCTGCATGAATAACTCCCTCTCGAGCTGCGTCAACTACAGAAGAACGTTAACCCTCGAATTTGCGACTTCGTATGAGCGAAGCGCTTCAAATACTGTCTTAAAGTTTCTCCGGGGAGCTGCTTCACCTAGAAAAGGCTTCCTGTTGACATTGGGGGTACGAAGGTACCTTGAAAGTTGCTCACGAACTTCTTCCTCAACTGCCCCATGAACTGATTGATCCTGGCTTCAGAGACCAGACCACCGCAATGCCACTCCTTGGAGAGCTAGGGACAAACATTTGGCCATAGTATCTCACACTCCTCTGGGCTTCAATTGCTAATGCATAAGAACGGGCGAACTCCAGGATCTTCATCCGGAATATTTGCAAAGCTTCGAGGTTTTGAACCTAGGGTCGAAGCGCACTTTCTGCAACTCAGGATGTAACGGAGATTCATTGTCGAAGGAGGCATTCTCCGGGGCTTCGGGATAAGGAAGTTTGTCATCTTTGGGCACTTCGGGGATGACTGGGGTGGCCTGAGAACGAAGCCTATCTGCGGCTTCTTGCCGCCACCTTGCTACTTCAGCTTGGAGATTGGCCATTTGAGCGGCCATATCACCAAGACCGTCTCATCTACTCCAGAAGGATCTTCCGGTCTTGGGAACTGTAGGCATCGGTTCGAAGTGGAACTTGAGGTGGAAAAAGGACTCCGGCTGGCCGAAGTATAGATGGAGTTGGCGGAGGAACTCCGTATGCTCGAGGAAGGGGAATCCCTTCCAGAGTTTGAGGTGGAGGAAACGTCGAAGGCCCTCCGACTCAACTGTGTTTGAAGACCTTGCTCCGGAGGTCCGAGGAGACCTCCGAAAAGACTACACTACACCGCTTGGGAGGCATGGTTTGAGAACTTGGTAGAGAACAAAGTTTTTGGACTAGGTTCCCCACGGACGGCGCCAACTGTTGGCGTAAAAGATTACGCTAACAGGTTCTAAAGATTAGAAACTAACAAACGAAGTGTTTGCGAAGTAAACTGTTTCAAGCCCAAAAGGATAATAGCTTAAAATAGTTCGAAAGTGTGTATTGAATAACTTGTATTCGATCCTTATTACAGGGTAAAACGGGGGGGTATTTATAGGCCCAAACATTAAGGAAAAAACCCTTTTACCCCTCTATTACAACCGACATAGTGGAAACTATTCGGTACCCTTAATAGGGCTAAAATGGAAAAGACTAATCTAATGAAAAAGAAGATAAATCTTCCATCTTAGCTGGCAAGAAAGTTCTCGGAAGAGTCCAAGTTCGAAGATATACTCCTAACTAGTGTCTGTCTTCATACTTCGAACTTGATCCAATGTTACTGCAATATCCCGAAGATATACTCCGGAGATGCATGCTGGAAACCTTCGATTCAATCGCCTGTCTTTATCATGTTACTGCAATATCCGAAGATGGAATTTTCCCCCAACATTCACGAAAACTAGTGATTTGCTTCTACTTCTGAAAAGAAGGACATTATACCAATAAGTGCCGGAGCACAGTAACGTCATCAAGAAGGACCTCACCAAGTCAAGTTCAATCCACGAAGGTACAGTCTTGAAGCCTTCAGTTTAAGGAAGTAATCCGAGAAGAGTTGAAGCCTATCCATAACCTTCCATTTCTATGGTTTTCGAATCTCAAGGTGAGATTCTTGTTAAGGGGGTTAGAGTTGTAATGCCTGATTTTTATTAGTGTTAAAATAAAATAAAATAATAATAAATGAATTTCAAGAAAATGATTCAGTGTAAAGCGATAAACAATGAAGCTAAAATATGGGCTTAAAATTTTTGTTTAAAAAAATCACACCTGGATTTTTTCCCAAAATTCTCCTTGCTCTAAATTGCGTCCCAAGAATTTTCCGGAATTTTGGCGCAAAGGAATTAATTAAGATCTAATCAATATCGGTTCATGACAAGTCTCTAATTAATTATAAAATATGTTTCAACTAGAATATGTGAATAAATTTATGATAAATCGTTTAAATTAAAAATAAAGTAAAACCAAATCAAATTCGGCAACAGGAATTTCTAGTAAATTTCTCTAGCCTCGAATCAATTTAGGTTGTTTTTATTAAGGATTTTGCAACTAGAATAATAATCCATAATATTTCAATAAATAATTTATATAGAAAATAAATAAATTCCTATTATTTCGATCGATTTGAAATCTTCATCGTCAATCATCTCTCTTTCCCATTTTTAACTGCGTGGTTTTAATTCTACGAAACATCTCATTTGAAATTCTTTTTATATTTTAATTCCCGAAAATAAATTCAAAAAATTGGTTTTCTGTTCATGTTCGAAATTTATAATTTCAACGCGAATACAAATTTATTGATTTTCCAAACCGCAATTTATTCTTCAAATATCGTGCGTTATTTCTTCAAAATCCGAAATTTCTAAATTTATTTTAAAGTTTAAACTTTCTAAAAACTTTTAACTTTTTCTCAAAAATCCAAATTTAAATTCTCACGAAATTATTTTTCCAAATTTTTTTCCAATCTTTGTATGTTTCCCTTTTCCCTTTCCTCCTTTTTCTCTTTTCCTTTTTTTCTTTCCTCCCTTTTTTTCATGTGTGTGGCCTCCTTTTTCCTTCCTGGCCGCACGTGCTCTTCTTCCTGCCCTCTTCTTCCTCCTTCCTCTCTCTCCTCCCCTCCTTCTCCCAAGGTGCCGCTCCTCCTTCTCCCCTTGCGCCCCGGCTCCACCACTTCCCCCTCGCCCCTTCCGGCCTCCCGCACCGTGCCTCTCTCCCCGTGCGCCACGCGTGAGCGTAGTAGCCGCCTCCGATCTCTTCTCCTGGCATTCTTATCTCCTCCCCCAACCCCCCCCACCCCCCCCCCCCCCCCCCCCCCCCCCCCCCCCCCCCCCCCCCCCCCCCCCCCACCCCCACCCCCCCCCCCCCCCCCCCCCCCCCCCCCCCCCCCCCCTCTATATAAACTCGGTGCCCTCCTCTCCTTTTTCATCATCACAGCATTTCGATGCCGCCTGTACCAAGCGCCACTGCCACGCGTCTTCTCCGGTGAGCCACCGCCCACCGCCTCGGCCGTGCCCCTACAGCACCGAGCACCGTCGCCCTGCCTTTCACTATCGGCCAGCCCTTGCCGTGCCTTCCCTCCGTGCTGCCTTCTTTCCTGTTTTCCCATCTAGGAGAGAGAAACCAGAAAAAGAAAGCTAGAAGAGATGGCAGCCCATGTATCTTCTCTCCGGCGTCCCAATTTTTGATTCCAATCCACTACAGGATATCCTCCCTCGGTGAGAATTCATCGGATATTTTCCTGTTTATTTCAATCCACAATATGTATGTTGTATATTAATCAGTTTATGTTCTAATTCGATCTATGTGAAATCAAGTGAGGTCGTATTGTGGTTTTTGTCTTGGTGATGAGTGATTGACAAGATTGCTCGATCTAGAGTGATGATGTGAGTGGTGGTTTGCTTGCATCGATGGGATCGATGTGTGAGTGGAGATTGTATGCTGAGGGGATCAGTGTGTGTCGTGTTTCTTGTTTGTCTTGTCTCATGTGTGCACGGTGGAGATGCTAGCCGACTATCACGATAGGTGATCAAGGGTCAAGCGGGGAGTTTGATGCCAGAGGATCAGGGAGGCGGGTGAAGTTGGAGATGATCTCAGGATTGTACATGGAGCTAGGTAAGACATGGACGGACGGATGATCAAGATAGCGTGTCGACCAAGTCAGCGAAAGGGAGGCCAGTGTAAGTGATCAGGCGGCTCGAGGGGATCAATAGCGGGAGAGACTTGTTGGCGGTCAAGTTCACGGATTGGTATCACGTGTCGGTGATTGGGAAGACTTTGTCGGTTTCGACTGAAAACCGTCGTATCAGAAAGTGTTTTTTAAATTCCAATAAATAGGAGTTTATTTTTTCTATTGAGTAGTCTAGATTAAGTGTAATCTTTAGTAATTTTTGGAATTCTCAATTCTGAAAAATATTAAAAGAATAGGATCAATGATGTAATAAATTAGGAGTATACTTTTGTGTATTTTTAAGGAATACTTTGATGGGCTTGCCTATATAAAGGACCCCATGCCTAGGGTATTAGGTGAACTTTGGTGGCTATAATTTTTGGTTGGCTGAACTCTTTGGGGCTGAACTTTTGGAAACATTTTTGAGCATTTAATCCAGATATTTTCAGATCATTAGCTTTTCTATTTTTGTTTTCCCTGCTACCATCTACCATCTGAAGTGCTACAGTGCATGATTTTCTTTCTTCTGCATCAGTGGCTTTGCTGAAAAGCTACAATAGCACACTATTGTTCATCCCTGCCAGGCCAGTACATTGCGCCATCGCTGGCAAACAACAGGATCTAGGTATTACTGCACTGGTTGTTTGAGGATAAACTGTGGAGCGGTTTTTCTCAGATTTGTGCTTGATTTTCCTTCTCTTCCGTTTTATGTATGCACTACAAGATTTCCGTGTGCTGTTCATCATCCAAAGCACAAGATTTTTCAGCGCATACAAGCACTGTTCTCGTTTCGGGTTTTTCGTCGGAGTTAGTTTTGGTTTTTGAGTACTAGAGTTGTGCACTGCTTACTCATCGTCCGTCCCAGAATCTAAACAGAACTGTCGGACGTGCTACAGAGGCATCACTGATCTTTTGCTGTGAAAGTCACTGTAGTAATACTGTGATTGATTATTAATTCGGTTTTTGTGGGAACAATTGTGTATCATTTTTGCTCTGAGTTTGGCTGTTTTGTATTAGTTCAAAAATTCCTGAATTAAAATTTCAGGCAGATTTGATTTAATTTGGTTGATTCAAGTTTGGCTATATAATTTTACTTTCACTATTCATGTGAATTTCACTGTCTAAAATCTCCTGATGCTGCACTATTATACTGTTCATTATGCATATACCCTTCAAAGTTCTGCATGAAGCCAACCTATAGCAGTGAGTCACTTGTTCCCTTGATCTATTTGCACTGCTGTGTTATTGATTTAATTTCCTGGACATCATTTCTTCACTATGAAATGTTTGGCTTTGATTCACTGATGTTACTTTTCATTGCCATTGATCAGCAATAGGGTTGTGAAACAAGTGTTTCTGCTTTCTGTATTTTTTGGTCTTTGCCATAAGAATTGCAAATTGAAGAACACGAATTTTTAATTCAGATTGGTTGGTTTGTTTCTGTTTGTTAAATTTCTGTCTCATGCTATTGTGGTTGAGAAGTTTATTTGATGAGACAAAACATCTAGAAGTATTTTGAATCCGAGTTAAATTACAAAGTAGGTTTTAAGTCTATCAATTCTATTCCTGAGAGGTTTTCTGTTGAAATTTTCTGTAATCTTGTTTACATCTACAAGAACTGAATTCACTTTTGTTTTCAATCTATTCTCTGATGTTTCTGAACCCTTGTCAGCGTTGTTCATTAAGCGACTAGCGCTAATCGGTGTTTCAATTACCGATTCAGACAATGCAAATCGGTAAAACAATCTACGATAGAAGCATTTGGAGTTTTCAACATCCGATTAGAGGAAGAATTAAATTTGTATTGTTTTGATCTAAATTTTTAACAGAGATCATCAATTCTGCTTCTGCAATATTCTTAGGGGTGCGTGGCGTGATCTGAACAGGACATTTATTCGCAAGAATTTTCAAGGCGCCTATTCACCCCCCTCTAGTCGCCATTCCAATCCCACAATCTCTTATTCCGGCGGTATTCCTTCATCTATATTAGATCAATCATCCTAGTTGATTTAATCTTGATTTGTCATTGTCCTAATCCGGCAATTCTATTTGATCTATTAATCTAGTGATTCCATTCCGATCTACTAACCCAGTGGTTTCGTTCCAATCTAATTTATCTAATCATTGTTCATGATCTAATTCATGAGCTATCTTCATTTATTATTGTCTATCAATTTCGATCTATTAAACTGACCTTATCTTGTTGATCCAGTGTTTCAATTCATTCCTTTGTGTTCCACTCGGATGTCTTATTTGTCCTAAGGCGTTCTTCGCCATCATTCTATTTCCTATATCGAAATTAATAACCGTCATGGATGAATGTCGTCTTTCTCTCCTTTATTTGATCTAATCTATCGATTATGATGTGATTGATATCGGTAGTCGGACTTGCAATGTTTATTTATGTTCCATCACCGATCGCCGATATTCATATCGTTTGTTACCATGCATCGTTGAATCTCATTGATTTAATCTAAACCCTTCGACATGGTCGCTAAGGCTCGATCGGTTAAGCCTTTCCGCGTACTTTAGTCGATTGTCTATTTATCCTTATTTGAAGGGACTAGGTTATTCAATGGTCACAACCTATTTTGGTCGTTCAATTGAATTAATCCATCGATCTACCCCTGGTTTCAACTCAAGTTCAATCATTCTATTTCATCCTATATAAGTGAGTGTGTTGATCTAATGTCGACCGTCTCATTTAATCCGAATGAATAATCTTATGGTTATTTCTTTTCTTTTTAGAGTTCTATCATTTCATGCGAATGAATCGGAACGTCTAAATTCATATCTTTCCGTTTTACCTCCAAATCGATGTAGGACTAAAAGTAGCGACCAAAGGGGGGGTGACATGGGCGCCTCAAAAATTATTTCGAACTCAATTAATGGTCTTCTCCCAACACCCAACGCACCTCAACAGACAGACAACAGAACAAATCACAAGCACTAAAAGGTCTAGCCTAAAAATGACCAGTGTTCTAATCAAAAAGACACCACCACCGTGTTTAAAGGCAGATTAAAATAGCTCACATCGCAAATATTATCTTCACCAAAACTTCACCAAATCAGAGATAATCAATCAAGTGCATATAGATAATTTCCACATCATAGGCAGTTCATGAATATGATCAATCACAATATTTAAAGCATTTAAATTGATAGAATAAATGCAGTAAATAAAATGTGCTAGCAATTAATCATCGATTCCAGAATATTAAGAAATAAAACAATTCGTGCATGAGAATCGAGAAGTTACTGTTAAATGATGTTCCTATTAAGGCATTATGTCAAACACCTTGTACTGTGCAGTGCTAGCAGCTGCTCCCGCATCAAACGAGGCCCTCAATCTCCAGTGCCACACAGTCACAACGGCCAAGTGGCGGAGCACCAGTGTGCGACGGGGCTTCACAGCGCCCTGCTACGCCCAACACTGCCCTCGGGAGCTCCTCCCGTTCCAAATCAAGTGCCGCTTCTGGCTGCCACGCGCCGGGACCGAACAAGTCATAATCGAGTGGCTTCCAGTGCCTCCACGTGCTCGCTTCTTCCTTGCGCACAGTGTCGGTGATAGAAAACCGGATGGGAAGGATTCCCTAAGAAAACCGGCGGCTCTTGCTACAACAACGGGAGGCCAAATATTGTGGCGGCGGTGGCGATTTCAGGTGGAAGAAGAAGAAAACGGTGGCAGACTGGCAGGCAGGTAAAGAACTAGTAAAAAGTGAACTTAAGATTTTTCATTGGAATAGTTAAAAGAAACTAGGGATTAGAACTCTATTTATAGGCAACCCAATAAATCAGGAAAAACCCAATATACCCTTAGGATTTTTACAGACTCGACCAACACAGACTGTGGGACTAAAAGGAAAAATAGTAAAATCCTAACTAAAGGTAACTTGTCCTGATGCAGAGCTTCCGTAATAGCTACGACTTTGCTTCAGGACCCTCGGATCTCCAATAAGCGGTCTGGATAGTGTTGACACGAAAACGTGCCCGCGCACTGGGTCAGTTCGACGATCCAAATGTGTGCAGATACTTAGGAACAAGCCAAAGCGTGACGCAGCACCGACATCGCGTTCCGACTACCCTTAGTCGTGATAAGGGGGGTGGAGTCGACAGGTAATCAGATCACACAAAAATAATCCAATTAGTCGAAAGAAATATATTAAACAATAAAATCAGCAAACCAGTCGGAGCCTGTCTGCTTCGAAGTCAGATGTGAAGGGGTCGCCGAAGTACCTTCGGCGTCTGGTGCAAAGTATCCTTCCGAAGGGTGCCTTCGGTATTCGGACTGATCCGGCCAAAGATGAACCCCGAACGGATCTAGACGCGATGATCACCTCTGAACAACGAGGTTCGGCGTGAAGTCTCCGATACGGCAAATTACAGAATAATGACGCGAGGGCCGCGCGCGGACATAACTTCATCTAGAGCGGAGCACAATCGTGGCGAAGCCTGTTGTGACGTGGTGTGCTGGTGAAGCCTGTCGTCGAAGCCTGTAGTCTCGCCGAAGGGTGTCCTGACGACCTTCGAAACCGATCTCTCAGCTCCGAACACCTTCGACGAAGTAGCTCCGAACGTGGGAACCTGCAACAAAGAGGGTTCGAAGTACCAATTCAGCCTAAGGACCGAATTCTGCTAAGTGTTGCACTAGTAGCGAAGATAGAAATCTGTTACACAGATTAGTGGATACTTCACAGGCGAAGTAACAAGGCGATAGCAATCTATTACGTAGATTAACGGATACTTCACAAGCGAAGTAACAAGGGTTACCACTGTTTCGAAGTGGCCGACGAGGGCTTCCAGGCAAACCCACGAAGAGGTACAGAAAAGTAAAGGTAAATAAATGTGATCAAAGCTAGGACTTTGTGTTTGATTGTGTTGGGGGCGTCTCGAAGCTGGCCTCGCCTCTCTATTTATAGGGGCCAAACTTCAGATCTAATCTGCTATAATTCAGCTTGGATAGAGATAAAAACTTAGCCGGAATTGCATCCAACTCTATCTCTACCAAAGTGGGCTTCGTCTAGGCCCGTCGAGGCTTGCTCCTCGGGCCAAAGCTTCGGTGGCATCCGAAGGCCGTGGGTTGGCCAAAGGCTTTCGGAGCCCACAGCCCAATGGACCTTCGGCCCTATAGCTCTTCGGCCTGACCCCAGACATGTGTATTTTTGGCCCAAATTACCAAAATTGATATTTTGACAATCTCGGCCATTAATGCCATTTTTTGCTATCAACACATGCCCCCCTGCCTTTTAGTGAACTGAGTGAACTAAAAGCACAACGAGCTGAAGACGATACCGTCCATATCGGCTTTTCGACACCCTTTATGTTGTTTGCCACACACTTGGGAAATACCTTTTCAAGTACCTACCATTCAAAGCTCTTCGAAACCGCTCTCCCTGTAGAGATTCCAACACGTATGCATTGCCGGGAGCGATTTCGCTATCTTAAAAGGACCTTCCCAACTAGGTGACCATTTACCAAATTTGGGATTCTTCGTGCCTAAGGGTAAATCGTCTTCCACATCAAATCTCCTACTTGAAACGATTTTGGTTTAACCTTCTTATTGTAGGCTTTAGCTACTCTCTTCTTGTCTACTTCTATGGCTTCTAAAGCCCTTAGCCTCTTATCGGTCACTTCCTCTAGATTATCCTTCACAAGAGTTTCGTACTCGTTGACCGATAAGCCATCATGCTTTAAGACTCTTAAGGAGCCAAGATCTACCTCTACAGGCAGAACGACTTCTTGTCCATATACCAATTCATATGGACTGACTTTGGTAGCACCGTGCTTTGCAATTCTACAAGTCCATAGTTCCTCGGAAAGCACTTCATGCCACCTTTTAGGAAAATCTTCAATTTCTCTTAATGAGCTTAATCATGGTTATATTACTAGACTCGGCCTGACCATTGGTCTGAGCATAGTAAGGTGAAGAGTTTATCAACTTGATACCATAATTCGGTGAAGTCCCTCACTTCTCCAGAAACAAATGAACTACCTTGATCCGTAGTAAGAGTTTGAGGAATGCCAAACCTATGTATCATGTGCTTCAATATAAAATCTCGTACCTCATTGTGAGTCATGTTCTTGAGAGGCTGGCCTCGGTCCACTTAGTGAAGTAATCCATCGCCATCAACACG
>JAAALK010000285.1:54042260-54059420 GCA_019279435.1 Zizania palustris | reverse complement strand
GCCTACAATAGTAGCTGATGCAGAAGCCTTGGTCCGCACTTGCCAAGGTTGTCAATGGATGGGAAGACGAAGTCATCGTCTGCCAACACCTCTTCAAGTTATTGCTCCGGTGTGGCTCATGGCCAGATGGGGTTAGATCTCATTGGCCCCTTCCCATGGCAAAAGGAAGTTTAAAATTTGCAGTGTAGCAATTTAATATTTTTCTAAGTGGGTCAAAGCAGAACCCCTCACAGCTAACACTTCCAAGAATGTACAAAAAATATTTTGGCAAAATTATATGTAGGTTCGGATTTCCTCGATAGTTGACAATCAACAATGGCACTCAATTTGATGCCGAACCCTTCAGAAGATATGCGAAGCAAGGTCTTGGCATAGAAATGTGTTTTGTAGCTGTCCGTCATCCTCAATCTATGGAGCCATCAAGCGAGCTAACGGTAATATTTAGGCCTAAATCGAGGATCGTATGATTGGTGAAAGGGTATGGACCAAAGAGCTCCCGAAGATTTTATGGTCCATTCGAACCACACAAGCAAGGTCCACAGGCTTTTACCCCTTTAGATTACTATCAAAGATGAAGCCATGATGCCGACGGAGCTTAAAGGATGGATCTCTTCGCACCATCAAACCTAAAAAAGAAGATTAAATACACGCTTCGCTAGACTTAATGGAAGAAACAAGGTTTCGAGCTGTTGCAAACCTAATGAAGTATCAACATCAGACGAAGACTTGGTATGATCCAAATATTAAACTTAGTGAACTTAAACCATGTCATTAGTTTTGCGAAGCATTATAGCACCAGGGAAGTTAGGAAATAAATGGGAAGGTCCATATATCATCCTTCATTCAGGACGCCCTAGGTCTTTAAATTAGCTAATTTAAAAGGTGAGGAATTAAAGCATGCATGGCATGCGAAGCACATTAAGCGATACTTCGCATAGGGGCACTTTGTAATTATTTGTAAACACTTTCTAAATGAATAAAGTTCATGGTTTGAATAATGCCTACTTCTCAAAACAATTCCTACTTCTAGTGGACGCACTAGGATAACGGAGGATGATTGCGAAGATAAGTGTTATTCATTCGAGCCAAATTTACGGACTTCGAACCACCGGTTCGAAGCTTCCGACATGGTGGGAAAGTCACATAAAATGGATTCAAGCCACCAGCTTGAAAGCATCCGTAAAAAGAGTCCAAAGAGACCAAATGATACAGATTCCAAGCAAACTAGCTTGAAAGCATCTGTAAAAAGAGTCTAAGGAGACCACAAAAAGCGAATTCTGAACCACTGGTTTATAGCATCCGTAAAAAGAGTCCAAAGAGACCAAATAATACGGACTCTGAGCAATTAGCTTGAAAACATCCGTAAAAAGAGTCCAAAGTGATAGTTATAATCAGAGTCTAATACATCCAAAAAAGAGTCGAAGGTGACCAAGTAATAAGGTTTCAAGGCTCTAGCAAAATGAAACACTTTAAGTCCTAAGTGACCAATTTCGGAGCTCCAATGTATAAACTTGAAGCTCCAAGATTATAAACATCATAATACGAACGTATAGTTCGAAGAACCACACTTCCATCTTCAACCTTTCTCTCCAATACTCTCGAGCATTCCTTCAATGGCGAAGACCAGCGCAAGAGTGCCGACGGCGACATGGACTTTGGCACAGAGACAAGCCTGGGCTGCATCTGTAGCAGCGGTGATGGCGGGAGTCCCGGGGGGTTCTTGGCCCAAGAACCCACGGGAACTCCGCCCACCGTCTAAGAAGCCACTAAAGCAAACATTCATTCTCGGGCGATCAACTTGCTCGGTGGAATCCATCGAGGAAGCGGTGAATGGTAAACTGGGTTCGGGAATGAGGACTTGGGTTCCTAGAGAAGAAGTGACCCCGGCTCCAAGGAGCGGAGAAGTCGTCGTCTTCGAAGCTTTCTTTGAAGCAAGACTAGGCCTTCTTTCGATAGACTTCTTGGCAGAAGTGTTGGTGATGTTCCAAATCACCTTGCCACCGATTTATTGTACAAAGCATTCTGTCCAATGGACCTTATCGCATTGCATATGGTCCCCCACCCACAAGGAGGGGCAGAGGAGTAAGGCACAATCAAATGATGCTTCTCGGACAATTTGTATAATCGAGTAATCATATTACAATCATCGTAATTAAGAAAATTACTATCTAAGCCTAAATAAAAACAGAGACCCCTCCGGCCTCTAGAGCTACTTCCGGGAACCAGTTCGGTCTTCGGAGCCTGGAGTTCTCAAAACTTTTCTTTTGGTCCGAGTGCCCTTCTTCTTCGAAGCCCTCATCTTTTTCTGTTCTTCTTGAAGTTCGGCCCAGGTTAGAAGCCGTTCAGAGCTAGCCACTGTTGGGTCTTCGACTTGGTACTCCGAGTCAGACCAATCTACATACTCTGAGGATGAAGATACTTCTACCTTATCCTCTTCTTTAATATAAGAAAGAACTTCGCTACAAACATTGGGTGTTATTCCCCTTGCTCCTCTCGAGGAACTGAAAATCGCGAGCGCCTATAAGGCCTCAAGCTTTCGAGTGTAGCCCATAGTTGGCATAGCCCTTCATTGAGCTCTAATACCCTCGAGGTAAGGATCCAAAGCATATAAAAAACCTAAAAACAAACATTCAAGCGAAAACTTTTCATTTATAAACTTTCCATTCATTAAAATAAGAGCATTACAAGATCTCTTGTACATAATTAAGCATCCTAGAGGCTAGACCTTCGGGTCGGGAGGCGGCGCAGTTGGTAGAATTAAGATCTCTGCCGACGAGCTCGTCGATCCAAGCCTTGGCCACAACTTCATGTCTGCTTTCTAGGTCACCCGGAAGGCTTCCCAAGCCGTAGCCACATCCAAAGATGGTCGCAATAAGCTTTCATCGGAGAAAGCGTGCCGGCATCGAACCTTTCACCGGAGCAACAGAGACCTCGACAGCTTCGAGGTGTCGAAGGACTCCGACCCCAGCTACTTGCCCGGAGATCTCTCCGTAGCGGGTCCTGGAGCCTTTCATCATCTTGGTTGCCGCTTAGGTCATCTTAAGCTTGCGGTTGAGAGGTTCGTCCGCCGCAGCTGAGGAAGACGGACATACCGTGCCAAATACTGTAGAACACCCCTGAGGGTATCCATGGTTTGATCAGCCACCAAGTTGTGCCTCTTCTCGGCCCTTGTCAATTCAGTGGCAACGGAGGAGATTTCCACTGTTTTGACATGAAGTAGTTCTTCTGAACCAATGCTTGCTTAAGCGACCCTTGGAGCTCCACGAGTTCAGCCCCAGAAGTCGCCTCTGCAACCCGAAGCTTTTCAATTTCAACCCTCAACATCGTGCGCTCTGCTTGGATTTCTTCTATCGAAGAGGCAAGTTGGGCACAGGTCCGCTGCTCCGTTCGGAGTGCTTCCTCTACTATAGCTTTGGCCCTCCGCTCCTCGAGGAGTTCTTCCTCCAGTCATAGAGATTTATCTTCGGAGCCCTTAAGGGCCCTTTGAAGC
Organism: Zizania palustris; assembly: GCA_019279435.1. NCBI lineage: Eukaryota > Viridiplantae > Streptophyta > Magnoliopsida > Poales > Poaceae > Zizania > Zizania palustris. Next base: position 54,055,930 of record JAAALK010000285.1, on the reverse strand, counting down.
ATGTAACCTTCCTTTTGAGCCGATTGGTTTTGAGCTCATTGGAAGTCGCTACCACTCTAGCAAGGATGAATTGCTACAAAAAGCAAAGTAAGTACGATGCAACTTCCATTAAGTAAATGCGCTTTATGTTTGTTGCATACTTGGAGGGTAGCCCTTTCGAGGGCTAAGTAGAGCTCTGATCCACTGGCCTCGCTCAAAACGGAGACCAGCTCGGAGTTCCCAACCTCTTGGCTCTTTTCAGCCAAAGGTTCTAGGAGGGTTCGGAGCCCTGTCCGCTTGCTCCAAGAACGGAGCCAGTAGCGGGAGCCAGGACAGGGCTCTTTGGTCATCTTCAGCAGGATCTTATTCCGAAGTGCCTCCCGAAGGGTCGTTCATCGACGGTGTTGTCGTCAAAGAGGGAAGAGGCCCAAGACCAGTTTTTGCCCTTACCTCTCCCCGGCACAAAAATCGGAGCCACCACTTCGACCGGGGTAGATCCCCCTTTGAGAGTGGCTCCCCCAGACGGAGCTGCCTCGTCCGAGATAACTCCTGTCACTGGAGCTACCACTACGACTAGAGCCTTGTCTCCAGTGGGAGCCGAAGCTCCATCTCTAGTTGGAGCCATGCTGCTCCTCGAAGCATCTGCAAAACGCAAGGTATTCGTCAATTATCCATTAAGATATTGTTGGTGCAGGGAAATTATCTCAGGAACTTCAAAGAATAAAGATTAGAGACCTACCTTCGTCTTGATTCTGAGGGAGGATTTTGGGGTCCCCTAGAAATTCATACATTCGGAGGTATTCTTCGAGCTCCTCCCCCGAGGTTTGCACTGGAGTAGCAGACGTCGAAGCCCTGGCCTCTGTTGCTACTACTCCTATCACCGGGGAGTTAGGATCTTCTAGCTCCATTCCTTGGACCCCGGCAGGTTCAAGGTGGATCGCCGCCACCTCTTCCGCAGCTCGAGTTACTTTAGCTGCTTCCCGAGGGGGATCCTCGGTCGCAACCTGGGAATCCTCATCACCATGCAAAAAAAGATCTTCGAGCTCCATTCCCATGCGAGCCTCCGAAGTCTCTTCTTCTTCTTCATACCCCTCTGAAGAAGAACTCTGAATGTCGAGCGAAGACGGAGAAGATGGAGGTGAAGGGAGCTTGGCCTTCCACGCCGCTTTCTTCACTGAAGTCCTCACAGACTTGAAGGTCCCAGCGGCAGCCTTCCTCTTCCGAGAGACTGCTCCCACTAGGTCGAAGTTGGGTAGAGGAGGAGCCTCCATCCCGAGCGCACTCCACACTCGGTTGCAGCGTTCCCAGCTTCCAACCAGCTCAATCCTCCATTGCTTCTCCACAGCATTAGGGGCTCCGAGCACCCATTCTACAGCCCTAGCAATCTGCTCCAGAGCTAATGCCAATGGAGCCGCTGAAATATGGTAACAATCTATTCAGGATATTACATTTATTTTCTATGAATAATCTCAATGCAGGAGGTACGGAGGTTTTACCTAGCGTTTGAAGCTCCCCCTCCGAAGCGCTTTGAAAAACAATAGTCCAGTAGGCCCCAAGAGGAGGTATCCGGAGGGCGATGAACTCTTCGGCCAAGTCCCGCATACTCATGTGCTTGGCCACCAAAGACAATAACCCAAGCCGCGTTGAAAGCAGACTTGGGTCTGGAGTCACTTCTGCTTCCCTCCGGTAGCATATTTCTTGTAGGGGACCGGCAAGCCTGGAGTCTTCTCCTACCTCAGCATAAAACCACCAAAGTATCTAGTCCAAATACCGTCGGTCATTGATCGCCTTCGCTGGAAAATTCTTTGTGTGTTATTTTCGAAGCTGAAAGTTAACACTCCCGAAGGCCACTAACCACTTGGAGTCTCCGGGCCCATCTTGCGGCTTTGGTTGGCACAAAGCTTCATGGGTAGCCATGAATACTTCGGACCTCCCCTCGCATCCTTCAGCTCAGAGGGCCCACTCAAAGATAGCTAACCTTGCTATGGTGTTCGGAGATAGCTGTGGCAAGGTGATGTGGAACATCTCCAACACTTGTGCCAAGAAGTCTATCGAAGGAAGGCCTAGTCCCGTTTCAAAGAAATCTTCGAAGACGTTGACTTCTTCGTTCCTTGCCGTTAGCGTCACTTCTTCTCCAGGAACCCGAGTCCTCATTCTCGGACCTAGTTTATCATTCACCGCTTCCTCATTGGATTCCTCTGAGTAAGTGATCGCCCGAGAATGAATGTTTGATTTAGTGACTTCTTAGACGATGGGCGGAGTTCCCATGGGTTCTTGGGCCAAGAACCCCTAGGGACTCCCGCCATCGCCGCTGCTGCAAATGCAGCCCAGGCTTGCCTCTGTACCAAAGTCCCCATCGTCGTCGGCACTCTTGTGCTGGTCCTCGCCATTGAAGGAATGCTCGAGAGTATTGGAGAGAAAGGTTGAAGATGGAAGTGTGGAAATGCTTAAACACTAGAGCTCTGTAAAATCTTTCCATCACTGTTCACTTTCCCCTTTTATAACCGCTCTGTTTTGTTTAGCACAATTTGTATATGTTTTCACACTTGCAGATCCAACCCTCATCACTGACAGGTGGGACCAGAAGGTCAAAAAGTGTGAACCCATGGTAAATATTTATGGCTGTTGCTTCTCGAAAGTACTAACGACTATTTGAGGAGTAACAACACAAAAATAACGGCTCCTTGTGATGCACTACCATGCAACGGTCCACTTTCTTGCGGAGCTTTCATACGGAGATTCAAGCTCGAAGCTTAGATTCGATATATCTTCGATGTTGAGGATGCTTCAAATGGTTATAATACCTTGAATTTTTTTCTAAGTCCCTGAGAATGAAAATATTTCTTACGTATACTGCTCTCCTTGCTGAACAGCTATTCGGAGAAGCGTATTCGAGGGGCTACTATTGGGGGGAAAATACTTCATCCTCATGATCCTCAAGATTCCAAGATAATGGCAAATCAAATCTCGGAGCCTAAGACTTGTCTCCGGGTTGAAGGGACTTGAAGTCAGAGGGTCCATCCAGGCTCCGGTCCGAAGAGACCCTCTGAAAGGCGTCCTCTCCAGAGTGGGAAACAACCAGAAGGATGGGACGTCTACTTTGTCGACATCTTTCGAATATATTTTACCATATTAACCCTATTTGGGATACCGAAATAGTTTCCACTATGTCGGTTGTAATTGAGGGGTAAAAAGGTCATTTCCTCAGAGGTTTTACCTATAAATACCCCTTCTCACCCTGTAACAGGCATCGAATACTCAGATATTCAATACACACTTCGAACTATCTCAGGCTATTATCCATATCGGAGGCTTGGAATAGTTTACTCAAGCAAACACTTCGTTTGTTACACACTTAGTTTCTTAAACCTGTTAGCGTAATCTTTATGCCACACCAATAAATAGGAGTTTATTTTCTATTTCAGTCGTTTAGATTAAAGTGTAATCTTTTAGTATTTTTTGGAATTTTAATTCCGAAAAATATTTAAAAAATAGGGTCAATGTTGTAATTAGGACTATACTTTTGTGTATTTTTCAGAATTTTTAATTCTGAAAAATATTCAAGGGTAATTAGGTAATTCTAGTGTAATTAAACCCTAATACTATTTTGGGAAATACCTTTATAGCTTTGCCTATATAAAGGACCCAAGGCCTAGGGGTTTATGGGGACTTTTTGGTGGCTGAACTTTTTGCTGAATATTTTGGGCCTTTATTCAGAAATTTTGGGTTCATCATTTTTCTTCATGTTTGTGTTGTTTTTGGTTTTATTCTTTCCTACACACTGTTCTTCGTATTGGCACTGTGACATTTTCCCGGACAAGCTATAGCTAACTAAGCCATCAGAAGAGTTATAGTGAGCAACCTTCCCGGAAGAGTTCATCCCGGAGTACTGTAGCCGCCGAAGCAATCCGCCGTGAGCACCACCGAAGGTACTGTGCTCGGTTTTTGAACTGGTCATTTTGAGAAAGAAATCTGAGTGGTTTTTTGCTCTAGTTCTGGTTCACCGCCGTGCTTTATTTGCGTCTGGATTACAAATCTTCTCCTGATTTCTTCTGCCAGTTTTATTTGCTTCATTCCTTTCTGTTTCTTCCCCGGGCAGCATGCCATCGCTAGATTTTATTTACACTAGAGCGCCGCCGGGACAACACCGGAGCCATACAGCGCTACAACAGCAGGTACCGGTTTTTTAGAGAAGCCACTGTGTGCTGGTTTTCTTCCTGGTTCTCTCCTTTTTGTTGCCGAACACACTGCCGGTTTTCTAGATCAGAGATCTGCCTTTGCCGTGGTTTATTTCCAGAACCGTTGTGAGTTCTTTCAGAGCACTACCACAGGGCTGCTCCTGTTTGCCATCAATGCCAACAGTCAAGCGTGCACTGTGTAGCAATTACTTCCTGTTTTTATTTCTTTGCCGGTCAAGATTAATTTACCATTTTCTCCTGCAACTGTGCATAATGATTGGTTGTTTTTTACTCTGAATTGATTTGATTAATGTACCTCCTCTCTGTGCTTCTGGAATACATCACTCGCAATATTCTTCTCTGCTGGTTTTCTGGCCAGTCTGGTTCAGTTCTCATTGCCCCCAGCGAGCACTGTTGCTTGTCATTTGTCAGCCATCGGTTTTGTTTCTTTGCTTCGCTCGGTGTAGTGCTCATCCAGATTGATGATTCTATGGAGAGATAAAGCCATCAGTTTGAATCACTTTCTAAACCATTGACAGTGATCCAGTTAGTTTGTGGAGTTACACTTAGACTCAATCAGTGAATGAATCAAGGCTTGTGTCTGTGCATAGTTTGATTTCTCTGTCAATCATTTGGAGTTGGTTTTCTTTGCTTGCTGGTTCTACCGGAAGTTCATCTATATCAGGGCTATTTCTGCCAAATCAGTGCAATAAGACAAAAGATTAGCTGCTGAATTTTCTTGAGAATCTTAGTTTCAGCGATGCATTGATTACATCGTTTGTTTTTATCCAGTACTGATTTGCATGCATGCATTGCCGTGTTACTTAAGAACATCGAATCATTCTGGTTTATGCTTAATTGAGTTTTGATCCAATTATCCTATGCCATTGTGCAAAGTGAATCATCGGACTAGAAGCATCACCAGCACTTAATGTTGTTTCAGCACTGTCAAATTTGTTCTTCACCTGTTGGTTTTTGTGGTTGATTGAAATACTATAAGGTTAATCGGTGTTTGGTTCTCTGACTAACATCAGCTGTCGGTACATCAAAGTCCGATTGAAAGTGAGTCGGTGTTTCATCGTCCGATCAGAAGAAAAAAATCCAGTGCTTGTAATCTCTCAATCTGTCATTTCACAACATATCAGATAGAAGGATGATAGCACTTGTTTTATCATAGATTTTTCTATAATGTTACATCTACTTTCGCTTGTTCATTTAGAGGCGAGTTGGGTTTATTGAAAAGGCCGTCAATTTGGGAGAATTTGTTGAGGCGGCCTATTCAACCCCCCCCCCTCTAGTCGCCATTCTGATCCCACATATGTAAACTAGCTTCTAGCAGTGATGCCAAAGCACAGTAAGAGATATCATGACCATGGATCTTGCGTCACTATTAGTCATTAGAGGAAACGTGACTTGGTTTAAATAGTGGAGCATCCTTTATTAGATAGAAGATAAACATTGCATAGTGCTAAATCTTGCATTTAATCTTTTATAGATCATAGCACCTACTACTTCTATTGTTAAGAGCACTCTAGTTTTTAATTTGCGATATATTCTTGAACATGAGAAATTATCTGGAACAAACTTTATGGATTGGTATCGAAATTTGAGAATTATTCTTAAACAAGAGAAAAAGGATTATGTTCTAGAGGAACCTCACCCCAATGAACCAAGATATGATGCTTCTGCATCAGACAAACGTTCTTATGAGAAGCATGCTAGTGATTCAGTGGATGTTAGCTGTCTGATGCTTGTCTGCAAGTCCTCTGAGTTTCAGAAACAATATGAGGAACATGATGATTACGATATGATCGTAGGTCTTAAGGGCATGTTTCAGAACTAGGCAAGGCAGAGAGATACAATGTGTCTAAGTGCTTGTTTAGTAGCAGGCTAGCTGAAGGGAGCCCAGTGAGCCTTCATGTGATCAAGATGATTGGTTGCGTAGAGACTCTAGAGAGACTGGGCACTCCACTAAATCCATACCTACCTAATGATGTCATTCTCAAGTCGCTCCCACTGAGCTTTGAGCCGTTCATCATGAATTATAACATGGTTGGACTGGAGAAGACACTAGTTGAGTTGTATGGGATGCTAAAAACTGCTGAGGAGAGTATCAGGAAGTCTCCTAATCAAGTGATGTTGGTTCATAAGGAGGGCAAAAAGAGGAGGAAAAAGTCTAAGACGACAGATTCAATCTCTAGTACGAAGTCTAAACCAATTGGAAAGTCTAGGTCTGGTCCTGCCAACTCTGATGTGTGCCACCATTGCCACAAGCCTAGGCATTGGAAGCGCAATTTCAATATGTACTTGGAAGAGCATAAGAACAAGAAAGGAAGTGGGACTTCTGCTTCAGGTATTAATGTTATTGAAATTAGTCTTCCTACTCGTCCAAATGATTCATGGGTATTTGATACCAGATCAATGATTCATACTTGCAAATCGTTGCAGGGGCTGAGTGGAGTAAGAAAGTGTGCAAGTGGCGAGCTGGATATCCACATTAGGAATGGTGCAAAGGTTGTAGCGTTGGCCGTCGGTGTTTATTCACTATCGGTACCGTTAGGACTAGTTTTGGAGTTAAATAATTGTTATTTCATTCCCGCCTTAGGCAGAAACATTATATCTTCTTCATGTTTAGAGGAATATGATTTTGAATTTGTAATAAAGAACAAGTGTTGTTCAATATTTTCGAATTGTGTGCTCTATGGTGTTTTTCCATTAGTGAATGGATTGTATATTCTGAGTCTTGATGATGCACACATTTATAACATTAGTACTAAGAAACAATGACTCAATGATTTGAATCCTACCTACGTCTGGCATTGGCGTTTGGGTCATATAAATGAGAAGCGTGTGCAGAAGCTCCATAGTGATGGACTTTTGGAGTCCTTTGATTTGAAATCATATGACACATGCGAGTCTTGCTTACTTAGCAAAATGACAAAGACGTCTTTAACTGGACAGAGTGAGAGGGCGTGTGAACTATTGGTCATAGTACATACTGATGTTTGTGGTCTAATGAGTCACACGGCTAGGAAATGTTTTCAGTACTTTATCACTTTTACCGGCGACTTTAGTAGATATGGCCATGTCTGATTGATGAGGCATAAGTGGGAATCCTTCGAATAGTTCAAGGAGTTCCATAATGAGGTACAAAATAATACTAGCAAGACAATTAAATTTCTATGATCTGTTCGTGGGGGGTGAATATTTGAGCCATGAGTTTAGTGATCATCTGAAGCAGTGTGGAATTGTTCCACAACTGACTCCACCCGGCACGCCCCAACAGAATAGGGTGTCTAAGCGTAGAAACCACACTTTGTTGGACATGGTGCGGTCCATGATGAGTCACACCGATCTTCCATTATCCTTTTGGGGTCACGCTCTAAAAACAGCAGCTTTCACGATTAATAGAGTTCCATCTAAGTCAGTAGAGAAGACGTCATATGAGATGTGGTCTAGGAGGCATCCAGTTTGTATTTTCTAAAGATTTGGGGATGTGAGGCGTATGTCAAACATATGATGTCTGACAAGCTCAGTCCTAAGTCTGACAAGTGCTTCTTTGTGGGGTATCCTAGGGAAACCAAAGGATACTATTTCTATAATAGAGAAGAAGACAAAGTGTTTGTCGCTCTTAATGATGTATTCCTGGAGAAAGAGTTTCTCTCAAAAGAAGTTAGTGGGAGGACGGTGCATCTCGAAGAGGTTCGAGAGCCATTGGAAAGTGTTCTAGATCCCACTAAACAACAATAGGATGAAGAAAGTGTTGCGAAACCTGTTGTACATGAGCCATCCGCACGAAGGTATGGGAGAGTAGTCCATGTGCCAGAGAGGTACATGTTCTTAACCACTTGGCATCGCGACATGTTGTTGTTTGAAAACGACGAGCCCAAGACCTATGCGGAAGTAGTGATCGGACCAGACTCTAAGAAATGGCTTGGAACCATTAGATCCAAGTTGGAGTCTATGCGAGTTAACCAAGTTTGGAACTTGGTTGATCCACCCAATGGTGTAAAAATTATTTAGTGTAAATGGATCTTCAAGAAAATGATATACGTTGATGGAAATTTTCACATCTATAAGGCACGATCAGTGGTGAAAGGTTTCAGAAAGATTCAAGGTGATGATTATGATGAAACATTTTCGTTCGTCGCTATGCTTAAGTCTATTTGGACCATCCTAGCTATTGCCGAATTTTATGATTATGAGATATGGCAAATGGATGTCAATACGACATTCCTAAATGGAAACCTAAGTGAGGATGTGTACATGACATAGCCTGAAGTTCTAGATGGTCCGGGAAATGCTAGGAAAGTTTGTAAGTTGTTAAAGTCTAATTATGAATTGAAGCAAGCTTCTCGGAGTTAGAATCTTCGCTTTGATGAGGTAGTCAAAGGGCTTGGCTTCATTAAGAACGAAGAAGAGCCTTGTGTTTACAAAATGGCTAGTGGGAGCTCACTCATATTTCTAGTCTTATATGTGGATGACATATTGTTGATCGGAAATTACATTCCTATCTTGAATGTTGTCAAGACTTCATTGAAAAACAGTTTCTCGATGAAAGATCTTAGTGAGACAGCATATATTCTGGGCATAAATATCTATAGAGATAGATCAAAATAGTTAATTGGATTAAGCTAGAGTATGTACATTAACAAGGTTTTGAAACGGTTCAAAATGCAGAATTCTAAGAAGGGTTTTCTGTCAATGCCACATGATATTTCTCTTAGTAAGACTCAATGTGCTTCCACACCTGATGAGCTAGAGAAGATGAGTGCGATCCCATATGCCTCTGCGATTGGATCCATCATGTATGCTACGATGTGTACCCGCTCAGATGTGTCATATGCTCTAAGTGTTACAAGCAGGTACCAATCGAACCCGGGTGAAAGTCATTGGGCTGTAGTAAAGAGTATCCTCAAGTACTTAAGAAGGACTGAGGAAACGTTCCTAGTATATTGTGGTGAAGAGGAGCTCGTTGTAAATGGTTACACGGATGCGAGTTTTCAGATTGATAAGATGATTCTCGATCGCAATCTGGCTTTGTGTTCTGCTAAATGGAGGCGCAGTGAGTTGGAAGAGTTCCAAGCAAGAGACGATGGCTGATTCTACAACAGAAGCTGAGTATATCGTAGCTTCAGAAGCTGTGAAGGAGGTCATTTGGATTAGAAAGTATGTTTCTAAGCTAAGTGTTATTCCTAGTATGTCCAGTCCAGTGGACCTCTATTGTGATAATAGTGGTGCCATTGCATAAGCCAATGAGCCTATATTGCACCAGAAATCCAAACATATACTTCGATGAAATCACCTGATCCGCGAGATCATTGAGAGAGGTGATGTGAAGATTTTTAAGGTGCACATGGATTTGAACATGGCGTATCCATTGACGAAGCCTCTTCCACAGCTGAAGCATGAGGCGCATATGAGCTCCATCAGTATTAAATACTTGTGTGAGTGAGACGTGTGTTTGTGGAAGATGCTAGTAGAGTCTATGCTAATGTGTGAGGATAATTGTTATCTTGTTCCTTGAATAAATATCGTTTGCATTTAATTAATGAGTATGACTTGTTATGTGAAACTATTTGCTTTATGACGATGTTGTTGAAAAGGGTCCTTAATCTTGTCATCATGTGGGACAGTGATTATACATGGATTAGCACATCCGACTGATTGATGATTGTGTTTCATAGATCATAGACATAGAGATGTCAAATCAGTGATGTGGATACATGTTGGTGAACATGGTGTTGGACAAACCCACTTGAGATACTGCTGGGATTGTTATTATAATGTGCCAACAGTTGTCATCTCAAATGGTGTACCTGTAGAGTCCTTAGACCTAAGATCGTCATTTGATTCAAGAATGGGTAGTCACACACTTATATGCTTCCTAACGCTATTCTGTAACAGGGTAGTAATAAGAGTTGTTTCAGGTGTGTTGTGAAACATGTCTTGGGATGTGAGTGGTCAAGATGGAATTTACCCCTCCTAATAATGAGAGAGTCGTCTCTGGGCCCATTGAGGTATTGGATTAGAAAAGTACATGGCCATGCCACTATGACTAAGGAGTTAGTCATGATTTGAACCCGATACTTGATCGAGTGAAATGTCGAGCTAACCAACAAGGGTGGTACGTATCTCGCCTTAAGCTTGACTAACGACATGTGGTAAAGGGACTGATGCTTGCGTATATCAAGGTTCAGTGAAATTTGATTTTGTACGCTTTCGGGGGTCAATATGTGCTGCTAGGTACCACTATTAATCAGTGAGTTGGAAATGGTTTCCAGTAAACATCCGTTAGTATATGAACCTATCGGGTCACACACTTAAGGGGATGGATTAAAAACTTGCAAAGAATTGGTTCTTGTGCAATTGGGAGATTGAAGGTTATGCCAGAGAAAATTCCTTGGATCGGAAGTTCTGATAGGTAGTACTAGAAGTTCCGATTATTATTTGGTCTCGATACAGAGAGCAATGTTGCTTTGGAAGTTTCGATATGATATCGAAAGTTCCGACGTGCCAGAAGTTTCGATTCAAAATCAGAGAATTTTGTACTGATCGGAAGTTCTGATATGGTATTGGAAGTTCTGAGGTTGACGAAAACAGATTGGTTATGTTGCTTGTTGTACTATATCAGGAGACCTAAAATACCCTGTCGGAAGTTCCGATCCAGGATGGGAAGTTCCGACGTGGGCAAACAGATTGGATCTGTTACAATTTTGAGGGTTTCGAAATAGTCACGACCAAGGGGCAATCGGTGCTATAAAAGGAGAGGAGGACGTCTTGGGACAAAGGAATAAGCCTAGATTAGACCTAGCCACCAAAGACTCCTCTAATTCCTTTCTTGATCTCAATCGTTGAGATCAAGGATCCCCGTCTCTCACGTCGTGCAGTGCTACCACACTATCGTGGGAGGTTCTCCATCCCTGTACGTGTGGACTCCGTGGAGGCATTACTCCAACAGCGACGCTTGTGGACATCTACATGTGAACGACTACGTCATCTTCATCGATCGTATCGGCGAGGGATGGCAAGGACGAAGTGAGGATAGGCTTGATGCGGTTACTCCGACATCTTCTTCTGTTGCACGTAGCGCGTCTCGTGCTAGAAGGTACTGATCCATGATCTCGCTCGTGCATGAGTCTTGGGATTATGGTGTAAATTTTGAATTTGCCGGCTAGCGTAGCTCCCTATTCCCCAATAGAGAAGACCCTAACGGTCATCAAAGTGGATGACAACGCCAATAGTGGTATACATAGAGAAACGACATTACTACACATGCACATCTTTTGTTTATATTCTTATCATGGTTTCTTATAACGTCAGGGAAGGATTCTAGCAATATTGTAGACATGAAGGGAAAAGGGATAGCCAAGGAGGTCGACACCAACCAAATGGACTAACTGAAGCACATTTGTTATTTTCGCAATCCAACAGATGTAACTCTAGCAAGGAAAACTCTTCTACAAGCCATCTTGACAGGTTTATCCTCTGAGAATCAGTTATATGTCTACACAATAAATAACATGATCATCAACAAGAAGTCAGTGGTAAGTTATTTGCACATGTAGTTGGTCTATATGTTGTCGTAAAGATTACGCTAACAGGTTTCTGTAGAAAAGAAACTAACAAACGAAGTGTTTGTGAAGCAAACTCTTCTAAGCCTCCGAAAGGATAATAACTTAGAATAGTTTGAAAGTGTGTATTGAATAACTTGTATTCGGTCCCCATTACAGGGTGAAATGGGGGGTATTTATAGGCCTAAACATTAAGGAAAAGACCCTATTTACCCCTCTATTACAGCCGACATAGTGGAAACTATTCGGTTCCCTTAATAGGGCTAAAATGGTAAAAGACTAATCTAATGAGAAAGAAGATAGTCTTCCATCTTAGCTGGCAGAAAAGATCTTGAAAAGCCTTAGTTCGAAGATATACTCCGAACCAATGCCTATCTTCGTACTTCGAACTTGGTTCCGGGTATCTTCGATGATGATCTTCTGGGAACCTTCGAACTCGCTGTCTGCCTTTATGCTGGCTTCGGTAATAACCCCGAAGATGAAATATTTCCCCCAACAGTAGCCCCTCGAATACGCTTCTCCGTTTGACCTGTAACATTAGGAGAGCAGTATACGGAAGGAAAAGATAACCAAGCATAGGGGTTATTGGTTTTTTATTTTATCTCCGAAATGCATGAAGATAGGAACTTCGAATCAGTCTTAAGGTAATTGCTTTTCGGACTATCTTAGAACCGACTCAAGAAGTTCGAGAGTCTTTTAGACTTAGAGAAAATAGCCGTTAAGTTTCTGTTTCTAACGGAAACTGCAGTAAGCGTTAATCTCAGGGAAAAGTAACGGCATGAATGCGAAACGACATGGGTTAACGGTAAAAAAGTGAAGTCTAGGCTATAAATAGAAGGCCTAGAAGTTACATGGTTACCTTTTCATCGCGTTCTCGCAATCAAAAACTTTTTAGCCCTTTGAGTTCTTGAGCCCTAGCCTCAATTTCCTCAGAGCAATCGGCGGTCGCGATGGTGAAGACTAAGGGATCTGCACCTCCGTCGGCCTTGGCTCGGCAGCAGGCGGCCGCAGCAGCAGCGGCGGCAGCGTTGGCGGCAGCACCTCCGATGCCGGCGGCGACATCCATGGCGGCAGGGGGGAGAAATCCCCAAATCGCCGATGACCAAGGTCTGTGCCCGCCATCGACAAAGTATTTGGATCAATCTTTTGAGTTGGGGCCTTCTACCTGCAAGAGAGGAGTCTTTGGCAATCACAGCGGGGGGAAAAAAATTAGCAATGGAGTTATGATTCGGAAGCCGGGCAAAGAATCGATTCCATCACCAAGACCCGGAGAGGTAGTGGTATTCGAAGCCTTCTTCGAAGCTGGCTTGGGCCTCCCTGCAGTGGACTTCCTGGCGGAGGTACTGATCTGTTCCATGTAACCCTCCCCCAATTATCTCCGAATGCAGTAGCTAGATTAGCTATCTTCGAATGGAGCGCTGAGAGCCGAAGGTTGTGAGGGGAGGGCAGAAATCTTCGCTGCACTTCATAGAGCAACTTGCCAGCCGAAGACTTCGTAGGCTCCGGAGGTGAGAAAGTGGTGGTATCCTTCGGCTCTATCAACTTTAGACTTCGAGATGAGTATGCCCTTCAGTTTCCTGCCAAGGCCATCAATGCCAGATGGTATACTGATTGGGTTCTAAGATGGTTTTATGCCGAGGTTGGAGCAAGCAGTCCTCTGGCCGGGCCCCTTAAAGAAATTCAATTCCGGAAAAGAAGCTTTAGTGCAGCCCAACGAAGGCCAGCTCGAAGCTCATCTTAACTTGCTTCAAAAGATTAGCCGAAGGTTAAGCATGCGGGACTTAGCCGAAGAATTCCTCGCCCTGCAAATTTTCTCCGCTGATGGCCAACTGGCTTATCGTCTTCGAGGGACGATTCGGAAGGCGGTCTCCGCAAAATTAACTTAACTTCGAGCCCTGCAGGTAACTTCGAAACCAACATGCATTGTACATATTTACTT
>JAAALK010000285.1:53795183-54041260 GCA_019279435.1 Zizania palustris | reverse complement strand
CCGCCGTCGCCATCGCATCCAAGGCCGCCGTCGCCGGAGACGAAGGGGGATACGCGCCCCCTTACGTCGTGCCGTGCCGGATCGCACAGCGACCGTCCGATCGCGATCAGAGGGCTAAGATTAAATCCCTCCGGGATTTAATCTGGGCCCTCGGATCTGGTCAAAGGGGTATCGAGGCCTCTCGGCCGTCGATCGCCCCTTAAACCCCCCAAACGATCTCAGACGTCCACGCGTACCCCTTCGCTACGATATAATCTCAGCCGTCCATTTCCACTTAACCCACCGCCTCGCATCTGACCGCTGGATCCAGATCCAACGGCCCGATCGCTCGGGTCCACGCGAATAGTCACGGGTTCACGGTGAACCTGGTTCACGGTGGACCAGGGACTGTTTTTAGTTTAAATAAAAATCCAGAAAATTGATTTAAACTTTGAAAATTCATATCTTGCTCAAATTAACACCAAATTTCACCATTCAAATTTTGTTAAAACCATAATGTTATTCTCTACACATTGATGCCATAAAAACAATATGTTTCTGTACCCAAAATATTATTAATAAATAAGTGAATAAAAATCCCTTAGGGTTAAAATTAATAATGCAGAAAATAAATTGGGAAAAATCCTAAATGTTAAACTTTACTGTTTTGTACAAAACATCAGAAGAATAAAATATTACTCCACATAAAAACACCCACAAATATGAATGATTATGTTTGGTTGAATGTGATGTTTATTTATTTTTCCGTATCAAGAAGACTACGAGTTCGTCGAGGAGCAGGAGTTCTACCCCGAGGTTCCTCCTTCACCCTTTGCTGAGCAAGGCAAGTCATCGACCATCTCTGTGGAAACAGTTGATCATAATTGAGCCCATGTTTCAATAAATTATCGCTATAACCCATAGGTTAATATTGCATTAGTCAAATATTCAAGCCTTACACTTATATTTATTAGATCCCCATCCTTGTGTGCAAACCCAAGCCATGCTTATTGAGCCTTAACCTCCTTGTCACTCTACTATAAAAATATTAGCTAGTGCCCAATGTACCGGCACAACTGCTATAGGTTAAAAAGAACGAGTCGTAGATAGCTGGATTCTGTATATGAATTTCCCTGTTATTCTCGTCTCTGGACTCTGTTGGAGTTGGCTAGGTTATAAGTATGGTGGGTTCCGGGTGCAAGCTCGGGCACTGGTTTGTCGCACCCGGGGCACTATAAGGACCGGTCTGCGGGATCTGTTGCAAAGCACTTCCGTACCAACCACAAGTCTAATGGGTAAGTCCTAACTGGAAGTATGGAATACTCCGGCTTGATGCACCATAGAGGAGGGGGCAAGGGCTAGCCTGCGGGCGACTTGTACCGACGAGGCTCAAGGGGGGGTATGGTGGGGCTCCGATGCGTCGGGACACCATATGAAACCCATAAGAGGGTGCTATTGAGTCGGGGAGGACTATATGGAAGGTTTTGGCACGAGTTCCCGTGTGATGGGTCATCTCGTTACACTTCGGTGTAGGTGATGAGTGCGTGCCTTGTGGGTACAGTGGTACATCTCTGATCAGAGTAATTCAATCTTTTCGAAAAGCCGAGCCCACGGTCAAGGGCGGGTTGTGTGACTACTCGCAGTTAGTTTACAATTGTGTGAATGTTCGAGTTATTCATGGCACGTAAGGACTGTTGAGCGAGGTGGGGCTGACTGTACCCCTCGAGTTAGAAGATGATGATGCACACACACATGTTTACTTTTCCGTACTAATAAATTGCTCACATTTAAAGCTTTACAATTATGCTGCTTCCGCAAAACTAGCCACTATCTCCCTTGTTATTACCTTGCATTATATTTGCATTCGGTGGCTTGCTGAGTACATCTGTACTCACCCCGTTGACTTACAACATCAGAGCCAGTCTACTACGAGGAGGATGAAGGTCTGGAGTAGCGACCCAGTCAAGGCGAGACTGGAAGGAGGCGTTCATCTAGGACCCTTATTTTATTAGTTTCTCTTCACCTTTATTCACTTTTGTATTAATGCGGTCTACGAACCGTGAATGATTGTCCGTATTGTACGTGGTCGCATGATGAACGTCTTGTTTTATTGATTTTCTATGGAATTTCAATAAGTCCTGATTTATTAAATCGGGGCGCGACAAGCAGCAACCTGGAGAAACTTTGCGGCAGTTTTTTAAGCGCTTCGCTCATACGAAGTCACAAATAAGAGGATTGTCTGCATCATCTGTGGTTGATGCGGCTCGGGAAGGAGTCACAAATGCAGGCCTCCTCGACAAGCTTCACCGGAAGCATATTTCCTCATATCACAATTAATGGATTACTTTGAGAAATATGCTAGGTCGGAGAAAGGATGGCTTCAAAGGACGGCTTCGTCTCCGCCAACCATCGAAAAAGTTAAACTTGAAGTGAAAACTTCAACTCCTTCACAAGGGTACCACTTTGACAATCAACATGATAGACGAAGAGGGCAAAAGAATCCTCGCTCCAAAGTTTTGAACATTGCTCCCTCTTCTCCAAAATTTTGCCCCAAGAATCCACAAGCTTCAGGAAGCAAGGTCAGCGGCTGGAGGCTGCCAGGGAAGCTGGATGGCAAAGGTCAGGCCTTCTTCTGCTATGTCCACGGTGAGAACTGAATCCATGCTACCGATGCATGTAAGTCTATACTAGCCCTGAGGAGCGAGTACAACAAAAGGAGCTCTAGTCGAGGCACTACTGACCGAGCCCCTCCCGAGGCACGTCTAGAGCCGGTGCAGACCGTCGGACTTGTAGACAGCTTCAAACCCCCAAGGAAACCTTTGGTGGTCAGTGTTATGCCACCTCCGAAGCAAGAAGATACACAAGATCGAGGCAAAAGAGTGGTTTTTCCCATCTCCGGAGGAGGAACCCTGGGCAGCATGTCAAAAAGGCAACGGAGGGATTATGTTTGTGAAGTAGAGCATATTGGGACCTCTTCGTCGACTGCTGAAATGCTCGAGTGGTCTCACATGCCTATATCTTTCTCCGCAGCTGATGCAGCAGGTATAAAATTTCCTCATGCGGACCCCCTTGTTATCACCACTGATATTGCAGGAACAGAAGTTCAGAGAGTGTTGGTTGATGGTGGAAGCTCTACGGATATTATCTTTGTTCAGGCCTTCGACCAGCTTTGCATCCCGCGGAAACATCACCTCCTAGCAGCTCGTCCACTTCAAGGCTTCGCAGGACCTCCTCTTGATGCACTCGGCCAAATAGGTCTTGAGGTTGCCTTCGGAGAAGGGATCTTAGCCAGAACGAAGGAGGTGATTTTTTACGTAGTTGATGCCCCCTATGCCTATAATATGATCTTCGGAAGGGGCATGTTAAATAAATTCGTAGCCGTGGTGCATCATAATTATCTATGCCTAAAGATGCCCATGCAAGGAGGAGTACTTACGGTCTTCGGTGACCAAGCTGCAGCACGAAGGGTAGAATACGGCCATGGTCCACCTCTTGATCCTAGATAAATAAATAATGTGCTAGACCATTCGGAGGATATCCCTGTATCAAGTGAATTACCGAAGATGTCCTCTCCAAGGCCAGGCCCCGAAGGAGAAATTGTAACGAAGATCATTGTAAAGGACGAGAAAAACTATCCCATCTAGTTTGGCCAGGAATTGCCTCCGAAAATTGCTACTTCACTAGAAGAAGTAGTTAAAGAGAATTTGGATGTCTTTGCCTGGTCCGATGAAGACATTCCGGGAGTTGACCGAAGTATCATTGAGCATAGCCTATTTTTCAACCCAAGGGTTCGACCTGTTCGCCAGGGGCTCCGCAAATTATCAATAGAGAGGGAAAGCCTTGCTAAGGCAGAAGTGGAAAAATTGTTGAAGGCTAGGATCATTAGAGAAGTGGCTCATACGGAGTGGTTAGCCAACCCAGTCTTCATCAAGAAAAAGGCCACCAGAAAGTGGCGCATGTGCATTGATTTTACATCCCTGAATAAAGCATGCACACGTGACCCCTACCCCATGCCCCGCATTGATCAATTAGTTGACTCCACTGCTGGCTCAGAGCTCTTGAGTTTCCTCGATGCGTATTCTGGATATCATCAAATATGGTTAAAATGCGAAGATGAAATCAAGACAAGTTTTGTAACTCCTTCGAGAGTCTATTGCTATGTAAGAATGCCCTTCGGCTTGAGAAATGCCGGGACAACTTTTTCATAGTTAATTGCTAAAGCTCTAGGTCACTAAATAGGTCATAATGTCGAAGCCTATATGGATGATATTATAATAAAAGGTGCTTTAAAGCACCAGCATAGTCTAGACTTAGCAGAAACATTTGAGAGCCTCCGAACATGTGGAGTATGCCTCAACCCCGAAAAATGTATCTTTGGGGCTCAAGCTGGGAAACTGTTATGGTATTTAGTTTCAAGCAGGGGATTTAAGCTAGCCCAACTCAAATAACTGCAGTGCAAAGAATGGCTCCGCCGAAAAATTTGAAGCAAGTTCAGAAGCTTACTGGATGCCTCGCAGCACTTAGCAGATTTCTGGCAAGGTCCGTAGAGCGGAGCTTACCAATATTCAAAGCCTTGAAAGGGTCCGAGGATTTTGCATGGACACCAGAGTGCCAAAAGAGTTTTGATGATATTAAATATTATCTCAGTAACCTTGTAACACTCACCATGCCCATTGCAGATGAAACCCTTCTTCTTTATCTTGCAGCTATGAGCTCCGCTATAAGTGCGGTCCTTGTTTGAGAAATGGATTTCAATGGGAAGTTGGTACAAAATCCAGTATATTTTGTATCAGAAGCTTTATCCAAAGCAAAAACCAGATACTCCGAGTTGGAAAAATTCACTTATGCTCTAGTGATGGCTTCCAGGAAACTACGACATTAGTTTCTGGCACATAATGTAATTGTACCAACTTCTTATCCTTTGGGAGATATGCTTCAAAGCAAAGATTCTACAGGGAGAATTGGAAAATGGGTTGTCGAGCTAGCACCCTTCGGCATCTCCTTTCTAGCAAGAACAACAATCAAGTCACAGGTGGTGGCTGATTTTGTAGCAGAGTGGACTCCATCTGTAGTATGGGCTCCGAAAAATCAAGTGAAGGAATATGGACCATATACTCCGACGGAGCCTTTCAAGCATCCGGAGCAGGTGTCGGAGCAGTGATAATTTCACCTTCGGGGCAAAAAGCAATGTATTCCACAAGGCTCAACTTTAAGTCCACCAATAATATTGTGGAGTACGAAGGAATTTTGCTAGGTCTTCGCAAGGCACGTGCCCTTGGTGCTACAAGAGTTGTTATAAAAACAGATTCCCAAATTGTAGCAGGGCATGTTGATAAAAGTTTCCATGTTCGGTATCCGCAACTTGCCAAATATCTCGAAGAAATCCATAAGATCGAAGCAGCATTTAAAGGGATTCCTATTCGAAGCATCCCAAGAGCCGACAACGCACAAGCCGATATCTTGGCAAAGGCTGCAGCCGGAGCCATAGACATTCCGGAAGGGGCTTTTTATGAATAGCTTGCTTCTCCTTCGGTGCCCCAACTCCCTCCTATGGAGGTCCTTTGCATTTCGAGCACCGACTGGCGAAGTTCAATTACTGAATTAGTGCAAGGGGAAGCTAATTTACCCGAAGGCCCAAAGCTTTCAAGATTGCAATTAAGAGTTCAGAATTATCATATTATCAACGGTATCTTATACAAGGATAGGGTAAGTTCTCCCTTACTCCGATGTATTTCCCAAGACGAAGGCCAAGATATACTCCGAGAAATTCACGAAGGCCTTTGTAGTAGCCATCTTGCCCCTCGAGCCTTAGTAGGGAAAACACTTCGCTAGGGGCTTTACTGGCCTACAATAGTAGCTGATGCGGAAGTCTTGGTTCGCACTTGCCAAGGTTGTCAATGGATGGGAAGACGAAGTCATCGTCTGTCAACACCTCTTCAAGTTATTGCTCTGATGTGGCTCATGGCCAGATGGGGTATAGATCTCATTGGCCCCTTCCCAATGGCAAAAGGAAGTTTAAAATTTGCAGTGGTAGCAATTGAATATTTTTCTAACTGGGTCAAAGCAGAACCCCTCACAGCTCACACTTCTAAGAATGTACAAAAAATTTTCTGGCAAAATATTATATGTAGGTTCGGAGTTCCTCGATAGTTGACAATCGACAATGGCACTCAATTCGATGCCGAACCCTTTAGAGAATTCTGCGAAGGTCTTGGCATAGAAATGTGTTTTGTAGATGTCCGTCATCCTCAATCTAATGGAGCCGTCGAGCGAGCTATCAGTAATATTTTATCGGGCCTAAATCGAAGGATAGTATGATTGGTGAAAGGGTTATGGACCGAAGAGCTCCTTAAGATTTTATGGTCCATTCGAACGACTCAAGCAAGGTCCACAGGCTTTACCCCTTTTAGATTACTATTCGGAGATGAAGCCATGACGCCGACGGAGCTTAAAGGAGGATCTCTTCGCACCATCGAACCTGAAAAAGAAGATGAAAGACAAGCTTCGCTAGACTTAATGGAAGAAACAAGGCTTCGAGCTGTTGCAAACCTAACAAAGTATCAACATCAGACGAAGACTTGGTATGATCGAAATATTAAACTTAGTGAACTTAAACCAGGTCATTTAGTTTTGCGAAGCATTATAGCACCAGGGAAGTTAGGAAATAAATGGGTAGGTCCATATATCATCCTTCATTCAGGACGCCCTAGGTCTTTTAAATTAGCTAATTTAGAAGGTGAGGAATTAAAGCATGCATGGCATGCGGAGCACCTTAAGCGATACTTCGCATAGGGGCTCCTTGTAATTATTTGTAAACACTTTCTAAATGAATAAAGTTCATGGTTCAAATAATGCCTACTTCTCAAAACAATTCCTACTTCTAGTGGACGCAATAGGAGAACGGAGCTGATTGCGAAGATAAGTGTTATTCATTCGAGCCAAATTTACGGACTTCGAACCACCGGTTCGAAGCTTCCGACAATGTGGGAAAGTCACATAAAACGGATTCCAAGCCACCGGCTTGAAAGCATCCGTAAAAAGAGTCCAAAGAGACCAAATGATACAAATTCCAAGCAACTATCTTGAAAGCATCTGTAAAAAGAGTCCAAGGAGACCACAAAAAGCGGATTCCGAACCACCGGTTTGATAGCATCCGTAAAAAGAGTCCAAAGAGACCAAATAATACGGACTCTGAGCAATTAGCTTGAAAACGTCCATAAAAAGAGTCCAAAGTGACAGTTATAATCAGAGTCTAATACATCCGAAAAAGAGTCGAAGGAAACCAAGTAATAAGGTTTCAAGGCTCCGGCAAAATGAAACACTTTAAGTCCTAAGTGACCAATTTTGGAGCTCCAATGTATAAACTTGAAGCTCAAGATTATAAACATCATAATACGAACGTACAGTTTGAAGAACCACACTTCCATCTTCAACCTTTCTCTCCAATACTCTCGAGCATTCCTTCAATGGTGAGGACCAACGCAAGAGTGCCGACGGTGACATGGACTTTGGCGCAGAGGCAAGCCTGGGCTGCATCTGCAGCAGCAGTGATGGCGGGAGTCCCGAGGGGTTCTTGGCCCAAGAACCCATGGGAACTCCGTCCACTGTCTAAGAAGCCACTGAAGCAAACATTCATTCTCGGGTGATCAACTTGCTCTATGGAATCCATCGAGGAAGCGGTGAATGGTAAACTGGGTCCAGGAATGAGGACTCGGGTTCCTGGAGAAGAAGTGACCCCAGCGCCAAGGAGCGGAGAAGTCATCCTCTTCGAAGCTTTCTTTGAAGCGGGACTAGGCCTTTCTTCGATAGACTTCTTGGCAGAAGTGTTGGAGATGTTCCACATCACCTTGCCAGTGATTTTATTGTACAAAGCATTGTGTCCAATGGACCTTATCACATTGCATATGGTCCCCCACCTACAAGGAGGGGCAGAGGAGTAAGGCACAATCAAATGATGCTTCTCGGACAAATTGTATTAATCGAGTAATCATATTACAATCATCATAATTAAGAAAAATTACTATCTAAGCATAAATAAAAGTGGAGAACCATCTGGCCTCTAGAGCTACTTCCGGGACAAGTTAGGTCTTCGTAGCCTAGAGTTCTCAAAACTTTTCTTTTGGTCTGAGTGCCCTTCTTCTTCGAAGCCCTCAGCTTTTTCTGTTCTTCTTGAAGTTTGGCCAAGGTTAGAAGCCGTTCGGAGCTAGTCTCTGTTGGGTCTTCGACTTGGTACTTTGAGTCGGACCAATCTACATACTCTAAGGATGAAGATACTTCTACCTTATCCTCTTCTTTAATATAAGAAAGAACTTTGCTACAAACATCGGGTGCTATTTCCCCTTGCTCCTCTCGAGGAACTGAAAATCACGAGCGCTTGTAAGGCCTAAAGCTTTCGAGTGTAGCCCATAGTTGGCATAGCCCTTCATTGAGCTCTAATACCTCGAGGTCAGGATCCGAAGAATATAAAAAACCTAAAAACAAACATTCAAGCGAAAACTTTTCATTTATAAACTTTCTATTCATTAAAATAAGCATTACAAGATCTCTTGTACATAATTAAGCGTCCTAGAGGCTAGACCTTCGGGTCGAGAGGTGGTGCAGTTGGCAGAGTTGGAACCGGAGGCTTCATCTGAGATCGCCTCTGCCGACGAGCTTCGTCGATCCAAGCCTTGGCCACAGCTTCATTGTCTGCTTTCCAGGTTGCCCAGAAGGCTTCCCAAGCCGAAGCCACGTCCAAAGATGGTCGCAATAAGCTTTCATCGGAGAAGCGTGCCGACATCGAACCTTTCACCAGAGCAATAGAGACCCTGACGGCTTCGAGGTGTCGAAGGACTCCGATCCTAGCTACTTCCCGGAGATCTCTCCGTAGCGGGTCCCGGAGCCTTTCATCATCTTGGCTGTCGCTTGGATCATCTTAAGCTTGCGGTCGAGAGGTTCGTCCACCGCAGCTGAGGAAGATAGACATACCGTGCCAAAATACTATAGAACACCCCTAAGGGTATCCATGGTTTGATTAGCTGCCAAGCTGTGCCTCTTCTCGACCCTTATCAATTCAGTGGAAACAGAGGAGATTTCCACTGTTTTCGACATTAAGTAGTTCTTCTGAACCAAGGCTTGCTTAAGCGACTCTCGGATCTCCACGAGTTCAGCCCCAGAAGTCGCCTCTGCAACCCGAAGCTTTTCAATTTCAACCCTCAACATCGTGCGCTCTAATTGGATTTCTTCTATCGAAGAGGCAAGTTGGGCATAGGTCCGCTGCTCTGTTCGGAGTGCTTCCTCTATTATAGCTTTAGCCCTCCACTCCTCGAGGAGTTCTTCCTCTAGTCACAGAGATTTATCTTCCGGGCCGTTAAGGGCCCTTTGAAGCGATGTAACCTTCCTTTTGAGCCGATTGGTTTTGAGCTCATTGGAAGTCGCTGCCGCTCTAGCAAGGACAAATTGCTGCAAAAAGCAAAGTAAGTATGATGTAACTTACATTAAGTAAATGTGCTTTATGTTTGTTGCATACTTGGAGGGTAGCCCTTTCGAGGGCTAAGTCGAGCTCTGATCCACTGGCCTCACTCAAAACGGAGACCAGCTCGGAGTTCCCAACCTCTTGGCTCTTTTCAGCTAAAGGTTCTAGGAGGGTTCGGAGCCCTATCCGCTGCTCCAAGAATGGAGCCAGTAGCGAGAGCTAGGACAGAGCTCTTTGGTCATCTTCAGCAGGATCTTCTTTCGAAGTGCCTCCCGAAGGGTCGTTCGTCGACGGTGTTGTCGTCAAAGAGGGAATAGGCCCAAGACCAGTTTTGCCCTTACCTCTCCCCAGCACAAAAACCGAAGCCACCACTTCGACCGGGGTAGATCCCCCTTTGAGAGTGGCTTCCCTAGATGGAGCTGCCTCATCCAAGATAACTCCTATCGCTGGAGCTACCACTGTGACTAGAGCCTTGTCTCTAGTGGGAGCTAAAGCTCCATATCTAGTTGGAGCCATGCTGCTCCTCGAAGCATATGCAAAACGCAAGGTATTCATTAATTATCCATTAAGATATTGTTGGTGCAGGGAAATTATCTCAGGAACTTCAAAGAATAAAGACCGGAGACCTACCTTTGTCTTGATTCTGAGGGAGGATTTCGGGGTCCCCAGAAATTCATACATTCGCATGTATTCTTCGAGCTCCTCCCCTGAGGTTTGCACTGGAGTAGCAGACTTCGAAGCCCTGGCCTCTGTTGCTACTACTCCGATCACCGGGGAGCTAGGATCTTCTAGCTCCATTCCTTGGACCCCGGCAGGTTTAGGGTGGATCGCCGCCACCTCTTCTGCAGCTCAAGTTACTTCAACTGCTTCTCGAGGGGGATCCTCGGTCGCAACCTGGGAATCCTCATCACCATGCAAAAAAAAAGATCTTCGAGCTCCCTTCCCATGCGAGCCTCCAAAGTCTCTTCTTCTTCAGACCCCTCCGAAGAAGAACTCCGAATGTCGAGCGAAGACGGAGAAGATGAAGGTGAAGGGAGCTTGGCCTTCCACGCCGCTTTCTTCACTGGAGTCCTCGTAGACTTGGAGGTCCCAGCGGCAGCCTTCCTCATCTGAGAGACTTCTCCCACTGAGTCGAAGTTGGGTAGAGGAGGAGCCTCCATCCCGAGCGCACTCCACACTCGGTTGCAGCGTTCCCAGCTTCCAACCAGCTTAATCCTCCATTGCTTCTCCACAGCATTAGGGGCTCCGAGCACCCGTTCTACAGCCCTAGAAATCTACTCCGGAGCTAATGCCAATGGAGCCGCTGAAATAAGGTAACAATCTATTAAGGATATTACATTTATTTTCTATGACTAATCTCAATGCAGGAGGTACGGAGGTTTTACCTAGCGTTTGAAGCTCCCCCTCCGAAGCGCTTTGAAAAACAATAGGCCAGTTGGCCCCAAGAGGAGGTATCCAGAGGGCGATGAACTCTTCGGCCAAGTCCCGCATACTCATGTGCTTGGCCACCAAAGACAATAACCCAAGTCGCGTTGAAAGCAGACTTGGGTCTGGAGTCACTTCTGCTTCCCTCCGGTAGCATATTTCTTGTAGGGGAACGGCTAGCCTGGAGTCTTCTCCTACCTCAGCATAAAACCACCGAAGTATCCAGTCAGAATACCATCGGTCCTTGATTGCCTTCGCCGGAAAATTCTTTGTGTGTTATTTTTGAAGCTGAAAGTTAACATCCTCGAAGGCCACTAACCACTTGGAGTCTCCGGGCCCATCTTGCGGCTTTGGTTGGCACGAAGCTTCATGGGTAGCCGCAAATACTTCGGACCTCCCCTCGCATCCTTCAGCTCAGAGGGCCCACTCGAAGACAGCTAACCTTGCTATGGCATTCGGAGACAGCTATGGCAAGGTGATGTGGAACATCTCCAACACTTCTGCCAAGAAGTCTATTGAAGGAAGGCCTAGTCCCGCTTCAAAGAAAGCTTCGAAGACGACGACTTCTTCGCTCCTTGGCACTAGGGTCACTTCTTCTCTAGGAACCCGAGTTCTCATTCTGGGACCCAGTTTATCATTCACCACTTCCTCGATGGATTCCGCTGAGCAAGTTGATCACCCGTGAATGAATGTTTGCTTCAGTGACTTCTTAGACGGTGGGCGGAGTTCCCGTGGGTCCTTGGGCCAAGAACCCCCAGGGACTCCCGCCATCGCCGCTGCTGCAAATGCAGCCCAGGCTTGCCTCTGTACCAAAGTCCCCATCGCCGTCGGCACTCTTGCGCTGGTCCTTGCCATTGAAGGAATGCTCGAGAGTATTGGAGAGAAAGGTTGAAGATGGAATTGTGGAAAGGCTTAAACACCGGAGCTCTGTAAAAGCTTTTTGTCGCTGTTCACTTTCCCCTTTTATAACCGCTTCGTTTTCATTTAGCACAATTTGTATATGTTTTCACACTTGCAGATCCAACCCTCATCACTGACAGGTGGGATCATAAGGTGAAAAAGTGTGAACCCGCGGTAAATATTTGCGGCTATTGCTTTCTCGAAAGGCCTAACGACTATTTGAGGAGTAACAACACAAAAATAACGGCTCCTTGCGATGCACTGCAATTGCAACAGTCCACTTTCTTGCGGAGCTTTCATACGGAGATTCAAGCTCGAAGCTTAGATTCGATATATATTTGATGTTGAGGATGCTTCAAATGGTTATAATACCTTGAATTTTTTCTAAGTCCCCGAGAATGAAAATATTTCTTACGTATACTGCTCTCCTTGCTGAATAGGCTATTTAGAGAAGCATATTCGAGGGGCTACTATTGGGGGAAAATACTTCATCCTCATGATCCTTAATATTCCAAGATAATGGCAAATCATAATCTCGGAGCCTAAGACTTGTCTCCGGGTTGAAGGACTTGAAGTCGGAGGATCCATCCAGGCTCCGGTCCGAAGAGACCCTCTGAAAGGCATCCTCTCCAGATGGGAAACAACCAGAAGGATGGGACATCTACTTTGCCGACATCCTTCGAATATATTTTACCATATTAACCCTATTTGGGATACCGAAATAGTTTCCACTACGTCGGTTGTAATTGAGGGGTAAAAAGGTCTTTTCCTCAGAGGTTTTACCTATAAATACCCCCTTCTCACCTTGTAATAGGCATCGCATACTCAGATATTCAATACACACTTCGAACTATCTCAGGCTATTATCCATATTCGTAGGCTTAGAATAGTTTACTCAAGCAAACATTTCGTTTGTTACACACCTAGTTTCTTAAACCTGTTAGCGTAATCTTTTATGCCAACACCAATAAATAGGAGTTTATTTTTCTATTTCAGTCGTTTAGATTAAAGTGTAATCTTTATAGCTTTGCCTATATAAAGGACCCAAGGCCTAGGGGTTTATGGGGACTTTTTGGTGGCTGAATATTTTGGGCCTTTATTCAGAAATTTTGAGTTCATCATTTTTCTTCATGTTTGTGTTGTTTTTGGTTTTATTCTTTCCTGCACACTGTTCTTCGTATTGGCACTGTGACATTTTCCCAGACAAGCTATAGCTAACTAAGCCATCAGAAGAGTTATAGCGAGCAACCTTCCCGGAAGAGTTCATCCCGGAGTACTGTAGCCGCCGAAGCAATCTGCCGTGAGCACCACCGAAGGTACTGTGCTCGGTTTTTAAATTGGTCATTTTGAGAAAGAAATCTGAGTGGTTTTTTGCTCTAGTTCTGGTTCACCGCCGTGCTTTATTTGCGTCTGGATTGTTCTTCTTTCCGGCACAAATCTTCTCCTGATTTCTTCTGCCAGTTTTATTTGCTTCATTCCTTTCTATTTCTTCCCCGGCCAGCACGCCATCGCTAGATTTTATTTACGCTAGAGCTCCGTCGGGACAACACCGAAGCCATACAGCGCTACAACAGCCAGGTACCAGTTTTTTAGAGAAGCCACTGTGTGCTGGTTTTCTTCCCGGTTCTCTCCTTTTGTTGCCGAACACACGCACTGCCCGTTTTCTAGATCAGAGCTCTGCCTTTGCCGTGGTTTATTTAGAAACCATAAAGGCCGGCGGGCTGGGCACCCCGCCGGCCTAGCCACATCACCTAAAAATTTTTGACCATCCGATCAATTTTGTGCGTCCCAGATCTCGCTTGCGTCTTCTTTTCCCTCGTTGCATCTGGTCTGACCACGTCACCCAAATAATTTTGGCCGTCTGATCTGCATCGCTCGCGTTGGAATCTCTCATTATCTTTTTCTCTCAGTGTGGTACG
Source organism: Zizania palustris (assembly GCA_019279435.1). Taxonomy (NCBI): domain Eukaryota; kingdom Viridiplantae; phylum Streptophyta; class Magnoliopsida; order Poales; family Poaceae; genus Zizania; species Zizania palustris. The sequence continues at coordinate 54,027,583 of JAAALK010000285.1, read as the reverse complement.
GGTGTCCACAGTCCACATTAAAATCTGTTGTAGTGTCATATCGCGTCACTTACTTTTTCTCCGTCCATCCATAGCAAACAGTGTGACATGTCCTTCCTTTCTCGTGCTGTCCACTCCCCATCCTCTCAGATTTCTCGCTCATCTTCTGTAACACCCCAAATTTTCAAAACAATAAAAATATTATTAAATTCAATTTCTTGGAATTATTATTTCAGAAAATACTTTTAATTCCCTTTTATACCCTTTTGAACTACAACATAGAGTAGATGACCAAACTAGGAGGTGAAACTTTTTGTATATGATCCTAAGACCAAAATATAATTCTGGGAATTTTTATAAATTTTTATCAACCTTGGAAGTAGCCCTAACATTTTAATCTAATTTCTGGAATTATTTTTATTTATAAATGTTTTAAAACAGTATTGGGCTCCCCTCCCCCCTTCTCTCTCTCCCGGCCGGCCCAGCCCGTTACCACGCCCGCCTTAGGCTGACAGCCGGGTCCCACCTGTCGGCGCCGAATCCCTCCCCTCGCGCGCGAACCCGACAGCCCGGTCCCACCGTCGGCCCCTCTCTCGCGCACTCGCTCCCGCTGACCACTTTGGCCCACCTGTCGGATTCGTCGTCTCCGCGAGATCCGCCCCCAAATCCCCCCCCCTCGCCGGCCGACGCAATAACGCGCCTCGGATCCGTTGCCCCCGACCCCCTTCCCTCAAATTGAGCCCGGCATTCAAACCCCCGCGCTCCGGTGACCGTTTCCCCCATTAAACCCAGCCCGATTGCGTCCAGGTTCGATGAATCTGCATGCCACCCGAACCTCGCCGGCGTTTAAACGCGTTAACTCCCGGCCACCGTAGACTACGCCCTCTCTATCCCCGCCGATGGTCCTATTTAAACCCCCTGGCCACCCGCATTTCACCCCCAGGCCTACACGTTGCGAGAACGCACAGAACGCCCTCACTCCAAGTTTTAGCGCACTCCCTCTATTCCTCCTCCGGCCACCGCTCGGCGTCGCACCGGACCACCTCCGCCCGTGCCTCTGCCACCAACGTGACCGTGAGAACGACCCCGACCTCGGCCACCCCTCCGCCGACGTCGAACCCCGCCGGAACACCATCGTCGACGAGAAGCCCGAACCGCTCCGCCGTCTACCCTCGCCGCCGACCGCGCTCCGTCGACCCCTCGTCTCGCCTAAGGTACCGTCGTGACCGCCGTAGTGCCCTCTTTCCATTTCTAGGCCTAGCTAGGGTCGTCGTCGCTCGCCGTGGCCGCTGGCCCGCTCACCGTCGTCGGAGAAGACGACCGGCACGGGTCGAGTACCCGTGCCGTGTCGGATTCGATCCATGCCGTGCGATCTGGATCCGACGGTGACGATTAATCCCCGCGTGCGGTTTAATCTGATCCGTCAGATCTCGGCGAAGGGGTACGTTTTAATCTCGTGCGTCCGTTAGTTTTAAAACCCCGCGTTTAATCTCGTGCGTCCACGTGGTACCCCTTCAAACGTTTTAATCCTGGCCGTCCGTAGTCACTTACGCGCCCCGCCTCGCCCTCGCGCGTCGGATCTGGATCCGACGGTCCAGATCGACCCGGCGCACGCGCACAGTGCGTGGGTTCACCGTGGGCCTGGCTCACCGTGGACCCGAGGGATTTAAAATTTGAAAATAAATTCCAGAAATGCTTTTAAACTTGTAAAATTCATATCTAATGCATTTGAACTCTAAAAATTACCATTCCAATTTCAGAAAATTCATAAAATTATTCTCTACATATTTATGCAATAAAAACAGTAGGTTTACTTTGACATTTTCATGTTTATTTAAATAAGTATTCAAATGCCCTTAGGATTAAAATGCAAATTTAAATATTTAAACTCCAAAAAAATTTATATATTTGTTCCTTTCTGTTTAAACATTAGAACCACAGAGTTTTCTCTGAATCATTCATATTAAATTAATTAGAAAACTTAATGTGGTATTATTCACACTTAAAAACCCTTTTATGAAAAACAATAATTCATTTTGATTCATTTTAAAATTAATTGTGAAATAAATTTCAGAACCTTAACAATGGAGATTATTTTACTTTTAATCAAATCAGCAGTAACTTATGTGCTATTAATGTAATGTTATATTGTTTGATTAAATGTACTCTTTTTATTTTGCTTCATTATTATTGAAAAGACTACGACGCCGTCGAGGAGCCGGAATACTTCCCGGAAGTCCCTCCCTCGCCTTTCGCTGAACAAGGCAAGTCACCAAACCATTCTTTTGAACATATTGAACCCATGTTGGAATTGACTATCGCTAAAACACATAGGTTATATATGCATTAGTCAAATGAACCCTTACATTATATTTATTTAGGATCCCCCGACCTTGATGTGCAACCCAAGCCATGCTATCTCGTCTAACCTCCTTGTCACCATATGATCAATGATATTAGCTAGTGTCCAAAGTATTGACACGGCCGCTATAGGATAAAAATGAGTCGTAGTAAAATGGTTCTATTATATGATCCCCGTTACTTCTTATCCTTGGAAATTCTGTTGGTGATGAGTCATGGTTGTGAGTGTATGCATGGTGGGTTCCGGGTGCAAGCTAGGGCATTGGTCAGTCGCACCCGGGGCACTATAAGGACCGGTCTGAGGGATCCGTTGCAATACACTTACGTACTAACCACAAGTCTAGTGGGTAAGTCCTAACTAAGGTATGGGTTGTTCCAAACCGAGGCCACCATTTGGAGATGGGTCAAGTTGCACCTGCGGGTGACTTGTACCAATGTGGCGCAAAAGGGGTGCGACGTTAGCCGGGATGCGGCCCGGCGCGCCGGCGAAACCTAGAGCGGGTGGTTATCGCTTGGAACATCTCATATTGAGGTTTTGGCACGAGTTCCCGTGAAATGGGTCATCTCGTTGGGATGAGTGCGTGCCTTGTGGGTACAGTAGTACATCTCTGATCAGAGTCTTAAATCTTTTCGAAAAGCCGGGCCCACGGTTAAGGGCGGGTTGCGTGACATCCCCCAGTTAGTTTACTTTGAATATGAATGTGCATGATGGATTGACATGTAAGGACTGTTGTGCGAGGAGGTAAAACGTACTCCTCGAGTTAGTTGGTGTTGATGATGTTCATGTTTACTTTCCGCATGATTAAAATATGATTACACTAAATGCCATAACTGCAACTGCTTTATTTCGCATTGTTAGCCTTTATCCTTCCTTGTTTATTATCCTGCATTACTATTTGCATTTGCGGTGGCTTGTTGAGTACTTTTTGTACTCATACCCGTTGGACCCCACAGAGGATGCTTACTTTGAAGACGGTCTGGAGTAGCGACCCAGTCGAGAAGAAAGATCCTGAAGAGGACGTTCGTCATGCCGCTGTTTAAATTATCTTATTACTGTTTTTACTAAAACAATGTTGTAATAAATATGGTCTGCGTACCATGGATATTATCGTATGTACGTTGTCGCATGATGAACCTCTTGTATTATTGTTTTTCTTTGGAAATTCAATAATGTCTCGATTTTGTTAAATCGGGGCACGACAAGATGGTATCAGAGCCGACTCGACTGTAGGAAGCCAAACAGACCCGCCTAGCCATTAGCCATAGGAAATTATTTCTCGAAAATCTACTTCATAAACTTTGTTCCTCTCCTCACTTTTATTCAACTTGCTGTTTTGTAGATGCCTGTCTACCAAGTCCACAGCTACTGCCGCCACTATGAGGGCTTCGTCCGGGAGCTCCGCATGATGCTCACCTTTCTCGGGTTCCTCTTCGAACCCGAATTCCAAGGAGTGTACCCCGACGAGTTCGCCGGGCCTTGTGACGTCTCCCTCACCGTCCATGGCTCCGGGGAACATCTGCCGCCCTACACCACCGCACTTGGAGGCCCGACTTTCGACGTCGCGTGCCAACGAGTCGCCCTCCAGGCCCTCATGGAGCTGAGGATGATCTACGACGATCGTCTTCAGAACTCATCCTTCCGGCTTGTGCCGAAGCGTACTCCCGGAGCCCACCGTAGCATCTACCTCGGAGTTCACTCCGTGCGTGATCCGGTCATGGCCCGGCAGTCGCGTCTTCTGCAGGCCATGGATGATCTCCACACCGAGGCGGTGCTCGACGCCGACGAGCACCATGAGGCGGTTGAGTTTCTTCGTGAAGAAACGAAGAACCTGATCCAGCAGAACGGCGAGCTGCAGCGCAAGATCATGCAGCTGCAGAAGGACATCGCTGAGATGGTCCCTCTTCTTCCAAGGAAGAAGAAGCCCATCCGTGAGCCCCTCCCTCGCCCCAAGAGGATCCCGCCACGACCCTCCCCCGCCAGGCCCTCCACCAGCGCCCCTACACCGCGCCCCGGCCTCGTCTCCGACTCCATCATCGAGAATTTTCTCGAGCCCACCATCTCTCTGGAGCCGCGCACTCGTGGTTCCGAGAGCACGGAGACCGCCTCCGGTGGCGAGTAGGCGTTAGGAGACGCGAAATTAAATAAAAAGCATTATTTTGTATGCGGTGCTACCCATGACGAGTGTGTTGTGGGTAGAATAAGAACTTGATTGTAATGAACATTTTTTACCACTTAATTTATATGCTTGAAATATTCTTGTTAATTGTGTTGTCAACTTTTTGCCTTATAACCTTATGAATTCAGAAGATGGCCGACCACCAGAACACCGGCTCTAACAACGGAGCAGGAGGGAGCCGAGATGCGCCTGAGGGTGTTGTGCCCAACTGGGGTGCAACAGGCCCGCGCCAATCCGGGTCGCCTTCCGCCAACCACCCCACCTTGGCAGAGATGATGGCGAATCAGAACCATCTGATCACCGCCCTCCTCACCTAAATGCAGCACCAACAGGCTCAGTTGGACCGTCTGCAGAACGGGGAGCCCGCCCCTCGCGCACCAGCACCTGCGGCCGCTCCGCAGCTCTCCGAGTTTTTGCGCGTGCGCCCGCCCATCTTCTCGAGCACAACCAACCCGATGGAGGCCGGAGATTGGCTTCGCACCATCGAGAAGAAGCTCGACCTCCTCCCCTGCACAGACCGGGAGCGGGTGGCCTTCGCCACTCACCAGCTCCAGGGTCCCGCCGCTGAATGGTGGGACAACTACCGTGCGTCCTAGCCAGAGGGCCACATGGTGACTTGGGCGGAGTTCACCATCGCCTTTTGTGCCGCCCACGTCCCCGCCGGCGTCATCGCGGTGAAACAGCAGGAGTTCCGCGACCTGCAACAAGGCAACAGGACTGTCATGGAGTACCTCCATGAGTTCAACCGCCTCGCCCGCTACGCACCGGAGGAAGTGCGCACCGACGCCCTCCGCCAAGCCAAGTTCCTCAGGGGACTTAAGGATGAGCTGTCCATCCAGCTCGTCGCCGCCGACTTCGCCGACTTCCAACGGCTGGTCAACAAAGCGCTCATTCAAGAGACTGAGCAGAACAAGCTGGACCTCAAGAAGAGGAAGATGATCGCCTTCAAGCATCAGCAGGCGAACCCCCAGAGGCCCCGCTTCGTCCCTCCGCCACCAGCGCCCGCCTACCATCCTCGGCCCGCCTACAGGCCACCTCACGCAGCCGGTGGATCCAACGCCGGGCATCCTCGCCCCGCTCCACCAGCTCCGGCCGCTCAGCCGACACCGGCCGCCAAGGCCCCAATCCTGAAGGATCGCCAAGGAAGGCCGGTCATCTGCTTCAACTGCCGCAAGGAAGGGCACTATTCGCACCAGTGTCCTCACCCCAAGCAGAACCAAGGCGCAGCACCCCACTAGGCGGTTCGCGCCCGCGTCAACCACATCAGCGCGGAGGAAGCTCAGGAGGCTCCTGAAGTCGTACTCGGTACATTTACTATGAATTCCGTACCGGCCGTCATATTATTTGACTCTGGAGCAACCCACTCCTTCGTCTCGGAAGATTTTGTGAAAACAAACAATCTGGACGTGCTCCCTCTACCCATTCCCATGGTGATTGCCACCCCCGGCAACAGGACCTCAGCCCGCTTCTACAGCCCAAAGGTTCAACTTGACATCCAAGGAGTACTGTTTCGGGCCGAGCTTGTCCTCATCCAATGCACCGGACTCGACCTTATACTAGGTATGGATTGGTTGATGAAGCACAAGGGAGTGATCGACTGTGCCAACAAGTCCGTCACGGTGACCAGTCCTGAAGGCGTAACCGTCACCTTCCGGATGACCAGTCGCAAACCACTCGGAGCGTCCCTTCACTCAATAGCTCTTGAAGAGGTGCCAATAGTCAAGGAGTTTGCAGATGTTTTCCCCGAAGATCTGCCCGGAATGCCTCCCAAGCGGGACATCGAATTCAGAATCGAGCTTGTCCCGGGGACCACTCCAATCTCCAAGCGCCCATACCGAATGGCCGCCAATGAACTAGCCGAAGTCAAGAGCAACATCGAAGACCTAGAGCAGAAAGGTTACATCCGACCGAGTACCTCACCTTGGGGTGCACCGGTTATATTTGCCATGAAGAAGGACAAGACCAAGAGGATGTGCGTGGACTATAGAGCCTTGAACGACGTGACCATCAAGAACAAATACCCATTGCCTCGGATCGACGACCTGTTCGATCAGCTGAAAGGATCCTCGGTGTTTTCCAAGATTGACCTCAGGTCAGGTTATCACCAGTTAAGGATCAGGGAAGAAGATATACCCAAGACTGCTTTCACCTCCCGCTATGGACTCTACGAGTACACCGTGATGTCGTTCGGACTCACGAATGCCCCGGCCTTTTTCATGAACATGATGAACAATGTATTCATGGAGTTCTTGGACAAGTTCATCGTGGTATTCATCGACGATATCCTCGTTTACTCCAAGACCAAGGAAGAACACGAGACTCACCTCCGTCTGACCCTCGGAAAGCTAAGGGAGCAGCAACTGTACGCCAAATACAGCAAATGCGAATTTTGGTCGTCTGAGGTGAAGTTCCTCGGCCATGTTATATCTGCCGGAGGAATAGCAGTGGACCCAACCACCGTGGAAGCGGTAACCAACTGGCTACAGCCAACGACCGTGACCGAGATCCGGAGTTTTCTCGGATTGGCCGGATACTACCGCCGGTTCATCGAGAATTTTTCCAAGATCGCCAAGCCTATGACCAGACTTCTGCAGAAGGAAGTGAAGTTTGAATGGACCCCCGACTACGAAGAAAGCTTCCAGACCCTCAAGAAGAAGCTAGTATCAGCTCCCATTCTGACTCTGCCAGACATCCGGAAAGACTTCCACGTCTACTGTGATGCCTCTCGTCAAGGATTGGGATGCGTCCTAATGCAAGAAGGGAAAGTGATATCCTACGCCTCCCGGCAATTGAGGCCGCATGAGCTGAACTACCCAACCCACGACCTGGAACTAGCAGCCGTGGTTCATGCCTTGAAGATATGGAGACATTACCTTGTGGGAAATCGGTGTGAGGTCTTCACCGACCACAAGAGCCTCAAGTACATATTCACCCAACCAGATCTGAACCTCAGGCGAAGGAGATGGTTGGAACTGATCAAGGATTACGACTTGGGCATCCATTATCATCCGGGCAAAGCGAATGTGGTGGCAGACGCCCTTAGTCGAAAAGGGTACTGCAATGCCATCATGATTCAAGACCAAGCTCCTTTACTTTATAAGGAGATGGAAAGGCTAAACCTGGGGATCACCACCCGAGCGTACCTCGCTGCCTTGGAGTCTCGGCCTGTCTTAATAGACCAGATCCGAGAGAAGCAGAAGGAAGACCCGGACATCCTGGAGATCCAGCAGAACATGAGGAAAGGTAAAGCCCCCGGATTTTCCGAGGACGAGCATGGTACCATCTGGTTCGGAAACCGGATCTGCGTACCCGACAAACCCGAGTTGAAGACCCTCATCCTTCAAGAAGCCCATGATACATTATACTCCATTCATCCCGGGAGTACGAAGATGTATCAAGACCTGAAGGAAAAATATTGGTGGGTCAGCATGAAGAGGGAAATAGCTGAGTATGTGGCCAAGTGCGACACATGCCGGCGAGTCAAGGCAGAGCATCAGAGACCTGCCGGACTGCTTCAACCTCTCAAAGTCCCTGAATGGAAGTGGGAAGAAATAGGAATGGACTTCATCACGGGACTGCCCAGGACCCAAGCTGGTCACGATTCTATCTGGGTGATCGTCGATCGACTCACCAAGGTAGCTCACTTCGTTCCGGTCAAGACAACTTACACCGTCGCCAAGTTGGCTGAGTTGTATATGACCCAGATCGTGTGCCTCCACGGAGTTCCTAAGAAGATTGTATCTGACCGCGGGAGTCAGTTTACCTCCAAGTTTTGGAAGAACCTTCAAGAGGAACTCGGCACCCGGTTGAACTTTAGCACCGCCTATCATCCACAGACCGACGGTCAGACCGAAAGGGTCAACCAGATATTGGAAGATATGCTTAGAGCTTGTGCTCTAGACTTTGGCGGAATGTGGGACAAGAACTTACCCTATGCAAAGTTCTCCTACAACAACAGCTATCAAGCCAGCCTGCAAATGTCCCCGTTCGAAGCACTCTATGGGCGTAAGTGCAGAACGCCGTTGCTCTGGGATCAAACCGGAGAATCACAACTGTTTGGGACTAACTTATTGAGAGAAGCTGAAGAGAAAGTTAAGATCATAAGAGACCGATTGAAGGCAGCCCAATCCAGACAAAAGAGCTATGCCGACAACCGTCGAAGAGACCTAGCCTTTGAGGAGGGCGATTATGTCTACCTCCGAGTCACTCCCCTCCGTGGCACTCAAAGGTTCAACATGAAAGGCAAACTAGCACCCCGCTACGTCGGACCTTTCCAGATCCTCCGTCGACAAGGAGAAGTGGCATATCAACTGGAACTGCCTCCATCCTTGGCAGGAGTTCATGATGTGTTCCATGTCTCTCAGCTGAAGAAGTGCCTCCGTGTACCCACCGAGCAAGCCGACCTTCAGCAGCTCAATGTCCAAGAAGACTTGACCTACATAGAGAGACCCGTCAAGATCTTGGAAACCAAGGAGAGAGTAACCAGAAGTCGCGTCGTCCGCTTCTGCAAAGTCCAATGGAACAACCATCCCGCCGAAGAAGCCACTTGGGAAAAAGAAGACGAGCTAAAAGCCCAATACCCCGAGTTATTCGAGTAGCGTTCCAATCTCGAGGACGAGATTCTTGTAAGGGGGATAGGTTTGTAACACCCCAAATTTTCAAAACAATAAAAATATTATTAAATTCAATTTCTTGGAATTATTATTTCAGAAAATACTTTTAATTCTCTTTTATACCCTTTTGAACTACAACATAGAGTAGATGACCAAACTAGGAGGTGAAACTTTTTGTATATGATCCTAAGACCAAAATATAATTCTGGGAATTTTTATAAATTTTTATCAACCTTGGAAGTAGCCCTAACATTTTAATCTAATTTCTGGAATTATTTTTATTTAGAAATGTTTTAAAACAATATTGGGCTCCCCTCCCCCCCTTCTCTCTCTCCCGGCCGGCCCAGCCCGTTACCACGCCCGCCTTAGGCTGACAGCCGGGTCCCACCTGTCGGCGCCGAATCCCTCCCCTCGCGTGCGAACCCGACAGCCCGGTCCCACCCGTCGGCCCCCTCTCTCGCGCACCGCTCCCGCTGACCACTTTGGCCCACCTGTCGGATTCGTCGTCTCCGCGAGATCCGCCCCCAAATCCCCCCCCCCTCGCCGGCCGACGCAATAACGCGCCTCGGATCCGTTGCCCCCGACCCCCTTCCCTCAAATTGAGCCCGGCATTCAAACCCCCGCGCTCCGGTGACCGTTTCCCCCATTAAACCCAGCCCGATTGCGTCCAGGTTCGATGAATCTGCATGCCACCCGAACCTCGCCGGTGTTTAAACGCGTTAACTCCCGGCCACCGTAGACTACGCCCTCTCTGTCCCCGCCGATGGTCCTATTTAAACCCCCTGGCCACCCGCATTTCACCCCCACGCCTACACGTTGCGAGAACGCACAGAACGCCCTCACTCCAAGTTTTAGCGCACTCCCTCTATTCCTCCTCCAGCCACCGCTCGCCGTCGCACCGGACCACCTCCGCCCGTGCCTCCGCCACCAACGTGACCGTGAGAACGACCCCGACCTCGGCCACCCCTCCGCCGACGTCGAACCCTGCCGGAACACCATCGTCGACGAGAAGCCCGAACCGCTCCGCCGTCTACCCTCGCCGCCGACCGCGCTCCGTCGACCCCTCGTCTCGCCTAAGGTACCGTCGTGACCGCCGTAGTGCCCTCTTTCCATTTCTAGGCCTAGCTAGGGTCGTCGTCGCTCGCCGTGGCCGCTGGCCCGCTCGCCGTCGTTGGAGAAGACGACCGGCACGGGTCGAGTACCCGTGCCATGTCGGATTCGATCCACGCCGTGCGATCTGGATCCGACGGTGACGATTAATCCCCGCGTGCGGTTTAATCTGATCCGTCAGATCTCGGCGAAGGGGTACGTTTTAATCTCGTGCGTCCGTTAGTTTTAAAACCCCGCGTTTAATCTCGTGCGTCCACGTGGTACCCCTTCAAACGTTTTAATCCTGGCCGTCCGTAGTCACTTACGCGCCCCGCCTCGCCCTCGCGCGTCGGATCTGGATCCGACGGTCCAGATCGACCCGGCGCACGCGCACAGTGCGTGGGTTCACCGTGGGCCTGGCTCACCGTGGACCCGAGGGATTTAAAATTTGAAAATAAATTCCAGAAATGCTTTTAAACTTGTAAAATTCATATCTAATGCATTTGAACTCTAAAAATTACCATTCCAATTTCAGAAAATTCATAAAATTATTCTCTACATATTTATGCAATAAAAACAGTAGGTTTACTTTGACATTTTCATGTTTATTTAAATAAGTATTCAAATGCCCTTAGGATTAAAATGCAAATTTAAATATTTAAACTCCAAAAAATTTATATATTTGTTCCTTTCTGTTTAAACATTAGAACCACAGAGTTTTCTCTGAATCATTCATATTAAATTAATTAGAAAACTTAATGTGGTATTATTCACACTTAAAAACCCTTTTATGAAAAACAATAATTCATTTTGATTCATTTTAAAATTAATTGTGAAATAAATTTCAGAACCTTAACAATGGAGATTATTTTACTTTTAATCAAATCAGCAGTAACTTATGTGCTATTAATGTAATGTTATATTGTTTGATTAAATGTACTCTTTTTATTTTGCTTCATTATTATTGAAAAGACTACGACGCCGTCGAGGAGCCGGAATACTTCCCGGAAGTCCCTCCCTCGCCTTTCGCTGAACAAGGCAAGTCACCAAACCATTCTTTTGAACATATTGAACCCATGTTGGAATTGACTATCGCTAAAACACATAGGTTATATATGCATTAGTCAAATGAACCCTTACATTATATTTATTTAGGATCCCCCGACCTTGATGTGCAACCCAAGCCATGCTATCTCGTCTAACCTCCTTGTCACCATATGATCAATGATATTAGCTAGTGTCCAAAGTATTGACACGGCCGCTATAGGATAAAAATGAGTCGTAGTAAAATGGTTCTATTATATGATCCCCGTTACTTCTTATCCTTGGAAATTCTGTTGGTGATGAGTCATGGTTGTGAGTGTATGCATGGTGGGTTCCGGGTGCAAGCTAGGGCATTGGTCAGTCGCACCCGGGGCACTATAAGGACCGGTCTGAGGGATCCGTTGCAATACACTTACGTACTAACCACAAGTCTAGTGGGTAAGTCCTAACTAAGGTATGGGTTGTTCCAAACTGAGGCCACCATTTGGAGATGGGTCAAGTTGCACCTGCGGGTGACTTGTACCAATGTGGCGCAAAAGGGGTGCGACGTTAGCCGGGATGCGGCCCGGCGCGCCGGCGAAACCTAGAGCGGGTGGTTATCGCTTGGAACATCTCATATTGAGGTTTTGGCACGAGTTCCCGTGAAATGGGTCATCTCGTTGGGATGAGTGCGTGCCTTGTGGGTACAGTAGTACATCTCTGATCAGAGTCTTAAATCTTTTCGAAAAGCCGGGCCCACGGTTAAGGGCGGGTTGCGTGACATCCCCCAGTTAGTTTACTTTGAATATGAATGTGCATGATGGATTGACATGTAAGGACTGTTGTGCGAGGAGGTAAAACGTACTCCTCGAGTTAGTTGGTGTTGATGATGTTCATGTTTACTTTCCGCATGATTAAAATATGATTACACTAAATGCCATAACTGCAACTGCTTTATTTCGCATTGTTAGCCTTTATCCTTCCTTGTTTATTATCCTGCATTACTATTTGCATTTGCGGTGGCTTGTTGAGTACTTTTTGTACTCATACCCGTTGGACCCCACAGAGGATGCTTACTTTGAAGACGGTCTGGAGTAGCGACCCAGGCGAGAAGAAAGATCCTGAAGAGGACGTTCGTCATGCCGCTGTTTAAATTATCTTATTACTGTTTTTACTAAAACAATGTTGTAATAAATATGGTCTGCGTACCATGGATATTATCGTATGTACGTTGTCGCATGATGAACCTCTTGTATTATTGTTTTTCTTTGGAATTCAATAATATCTCGATTTTGTTAAATCGGGGCACGACATCTTCTCTTGTTCCATCCGCCCCTAGACCTCTCCCCATTCCTTCTCCCTTCCAGATCGCGGAGGGGCACCGCCTCCTGCTTCTCCCCTGATCTCGGCTTGTCAAGGATCGCGGCGGCGTGGGCGAACACGGTGCTGGGTAGTGTGCGTCCTGGATTTGTAAGCTGTTTTTCTCTTCTCGTTCCATCTGCCCAGCCTGCTCCCACAATATCTTCCCTCTCCTGTCCGTCTCCAAGACCCAACCTCCTCCCACGCCATCTGCCTCCACACCGGCCAGCGAGACCACCGTCGCCCGCCGCCTCAACGACCTCTACATCCAGGGCGGCGACGCGCCTTCGTCGCAGCCCAAATTCCTCTCACCTGATCCCCACCCCGACACCACTCCTTGCAACGCCGTGGCCCGTGCCCGCGATGTCCGCAGGAGACGGCTACCGCTCCACCGCCACCCTCGCCACCCATTACTAGCCAGGAGATGTGTTCCGCCTCGGGATCTTCGTGCTCGATGGCGGCGTTCAGGAGTTGCGGCGGGCACAGCGGCGCAGCGCCGAGCTAGGACGAAGGCACTTTGGTGGATGAGCTGATGGTGAGTGTGGCGGTGGAGGCCCGTCACGGCAGGAGCAGCAGAGTTGCGGCTCCAATGTGAACCATAGGACAACGAGGTGTGTGGATTCCTCTACGACCACGGTAGGTGCTGCTCCATATTCATCGTGTTGTCAGCTGCCACCTCGGCCCTTCCGTCGCCATCCGCCGAGGTCATTGTCCTAGGCCGCTCCGCCACCTCAGGCCCCTCCACCGCTGTAGTCACGAATTGAAGAAATATCTAACCAGGTGAGTAAATCAGGTTCTGTTGCCAACAAATTGTTTCTGAATGCTGCTTTCATTTGGCTTGCTCGATTTTGATTTGTTTCGAAATGCTCTCGCACAATTGTTACTTTCCCTCTTTCATACCAGGCGTGAACCCAAATTTGTGCAACATTATTGCTTGCTTCTCAAACAACATTAGCATATACATCAGGAAAGTGGCTGCTAAGTGTTTGTAGAAATGCCTTAATCATTGTGCATATTTTGGCAGCAATACCAATTTTATGCAATCCAAATGTTTTTTATCAAGGAGGGATCTTGATCATGATGGCATGCCGGAGATATGTATTTTGGTCGTCAAGGCTTTGGAGAGCAAGCATAATTGGCTAGGAGGCAGTAAGTCTTTATACCTGCTTATATCCACCAATGTATCTTTACAGTGTAATTTTTTTACGCTTTCATTATTCTTAACATGATGGGTATTTTAACATCACGGAGGAGCTTGCACTATTAATTTAGATGATCAAAACTATGTATATTCCACAAACAACCTCAATGTCTGATACAAGGAAGAACAACCAACATGAATGTAATTACCTCAACTTGCTTTGGATAAACGCTAGATGGATATTGGATTTCACTGGAAATCAAATGCAGTGAGCCTGAGCCAAACACTTTGGGCTATCGAGGACCACATGTTGCCATGTGTGCAAGTATAACACAATATGTTCGTATAAAATCAAAATTAGTCTGTGCTATGCTGTTTAGTTAGTGTTAATCAAATCATAGTTCTCTTGTATATCATTTTGCGTGCTCCTACAAAGGAGTGCTATCAGCCAAACTATGTCATCAGGAGGTGCATGTCCTATTCACAGTCACCAATGTGCTTATGAGGTATGTGAAAGTATTAACATGTTTAATGGATTTTCATCTGAGAAAAATAATTTAGCTCTTGCATCTTATTTTGATTTTCCCCTCAAGGAACTTATGACTAAATGTGCATGGACACAAACTTTTATATAACACATGTATTTCTAAAATTGATCTTGAGGCAATTACATCTTTACTCGCAAGAAACAGGATGCAAATAAAATATGATGTGTGAAGGTGGCTTGATGTGGGTGCTTGAATGTGAATGCAGTGAGTTTCTAGGGAGGAGGCAATCTGAATATTGCACTGTGGAACCCATGTTTGGGTAATCTTCTTCTTCGTGATTAACACGCAGTTTTAGATTGTTTTTCTTAATTTACATGTTGTGCCATTTTTCCTCTGTTATTTACGGAATGTCTAAGCAAACACCGAACTCAAAGAAAATACACATCATCAAATGTTTTGCTTGCAAGAAAATGAGTTTTGTTAGATTATAGGCTTTCATATGCTTCCTTGGTAATGATGTATACTGCTTCCTCACTAGAAAGCATAGTTGAAATTGTACCTGCTGAGCTGATATTAGTGATGGCCCTTCTCTTGTTTGTCATGTTATTCTGTACTAAAATAGCTGCTCATCAGTAATGATTTAATTTCCCATACACAAGAAAACACAAATCATTGTGTAAGTTGTTCGCTGGAGCTTAAACATAGGAAATGATTGTTCATCAATTTACATGCTTCTTGCAGTTTCCTCTTGCAAAAGTTTTTGGTCCAAAGGATAGGAAAGCTTCGTCAAGAGGTAGTATGGGCTAGCGAGTTGGCCGCCAAGGTTACCGAAAGTTCTAAATTATCTGTTTTGGTTTACCATGGAGGTTCAAGGACTATAGATCCAACAGAGCTGACAAGGTATGATGTCGTTGTAGCAACATACACAATTGTAAACCATGGAGTGCAAAAACAAAACTCTGATGAGTGATGAGTATATGGAGAAAAAGAACAGTGAGGCTTATGGGATATGTCCAGCATTTTCTATTGGCAAGAAAAGAAAGAAAGACGCGTAAGCAAAGAATAAAAAGAAAACTAACAATTCAATGTCAATGTGTTCCGTTCTTTGTTGCATATTTTATATTTGTTAGATAAACTTTCAGTGTTTATGATTGTCATTTGGTTCTCAATTGTTCTGAAATTCCTATGCTATCTCATCAATCTATTTTTTAATTGTTTCAACATAGAAACAATAATCGATGGAGAACCAAACATTAAATTACCACAAAACTATTTAGCTGAGCAAAATATGCTTCACACAAGAGGAGTGATCTTTCTATATGATGCTTGAAGGTTCTAGGGAAAAGTTCAAGGTATGTTCACATCAATTTCATTTATTTTTTATGTCAAAAATATTTCAACTAATATATAAACTAATTCACTGGCAGTTATGGTGCATTGATATTGTATTGGATTAACAACAATTGTTTTATGTCTTAGGTCTTTCAATTTTACAGGCAGAAGCCAAGTGTTTGTGTTATCTTTGTAAAAAAATTAGGTTTAGTAGTTAATAGTTCAGAATGACATGCCTTTATACCATTTTCAATCTGATTTCTTTTCTTTTTTTTTCAAAATAAGTTGCCTCTTTCAATCTTGATGTTGAGGTCCAGCATGTGGTCATGTTCCGTCTTTATGAAAACCCATTTGATTCGATTGAATCTCTCATCATCTCCTTTGAAGCTTGCAGTGTTGATAGCTGTGATAGGCACATTTATCTCATTATTCATTTTAAATATCTTTTGATTTTTACCGTTACGTTAGCCATCAATTTGATGGATTTTATGTATGTTTTTTGGATAAATTACTTATCTGCTTGCTCTCGACGCGGATTTCGTGCATTTACATGTCAGGTTGTTTAGAGTTTTGCCTTAATTTACTACAGGATTGATAATTTCATTACCTTGTTTTATCATTAAGCATCCTGATTGCATTATGGAACCTATGATGCAGGATTCAGTAGGAATGTATCACATAAGAAAATTGTCTCTTGTGGAGATATGGTGAACTTGGCTACCAAGAAGCAGGCTCAGTTTGACTGGTGATACAAGTCCTTAAACTTAGTTCTTAATTGTTCGTTAGATTTTGTTAATCTTTATTGTCAATCCGTCACCTGCTTGTTTAGGCATGTTAAAATTGGTTGTCAAGTTAGTGCCTTTGTTTCCTCGTGGTTTCCTCGAGCAACGCACCTCTAAATTTCAAGCCTTTTTATAAATGCTCGTCAAATTGTTCACTGATGTTTTGTTCCACATGATCTTCACTCCATCTGTGATTGTAATTTGCAAAAACCTTGCCTTGTTCAGCAGGGGAGCAGGAAGCTTGGAGCATGGCAATGGCACCAAGCATGGATGATCCTCTTCTTGTTCTTGGAAATGGTGAGAACAAAGGAGGAGGATGAGTAGGAGAGCTTGGTGGTGACAGAGGTCAAGAAGCAGCTCTGCCTTGCTGGGCCCCTCATCGCCGGATGGCTCATGCAGAACGTTGTGCAAATGATCTCCGTCATGTTCGTCGTCCACCTTGGTGAGCTCGAGCTCTCCAGTGCCTCCATCGCCACCTCCTTCACCGGTGTCACCAGCTTCAGCTTTTCTCTAAAACCTCATCCCTGAAATATTAACCGAAGTTTATCAGAATCTTGAATTCTCTGAAAAAATATTTATTGAAGCTTATCAGAATCTTGAATTCTCTGAACATCTGGGTGTGATCTCTATTCATGTCAGGCTGGTGCCATTTCCATGCTCCAAGCTTCCTGCTTCCCTTCTGAACAAGGCAAGGTTTTTGCAAATTACAATCACAGATGGAGTGAAGATTGTGTGGAACAAAACATCAGTGAACAATTTGATGAGCATTTATAAAAAAGGCTTGAAATTTGGAGGTGCGTTGCTCGAGGAAACCATGAGGAAACAAAGGCACTAACTTGACAACTAATTTTAACATGTCTAAATGAGCAGGTGACGGATTGACAATAAAGTGTCAGGTCATCAAATATTTCAATAAATAAAAGTGTCTACTTCATATTAAGTACTAAGCTACTTTATGATCAACAGTGCAAACTAAACACAAAATCTATGCAAGCGTGCCATTGGCGCGCCCCATCCGCAATGGACGTCGCAGGTGGCGCGCCAAGGCGCGCCCCAACTTCTTGTTTCCAGAATTGCTGTGAGTTCTTTCAGAGCACTACCGTAGGGCTGCTCCTGTTTGCCATCAATGCCAACAGTCAAGCGTGCACTGTGTAGCAATTACTTCCTGTTTTTATTTCTTTGCCGGTCAAGATTAATTTACCATTTTCTCCTGCAACTGTGCATAATGATTGGTTGTTTTTTACTCTGAATTGATTTGATTAATGTTACCTCCTCTCTGTGCTTCTGGAATACATCACTCGCAATATTCTTCTCTGCTGGTTTTCTGGCCAGTCTGGTTCAGTTCTCATTGCCCCAGCGAGCACTGTTGCTTGTCATTTGTCAGCCATCGGTTCTGTTTTCTTTGCTTCGCTCGGTGTAGTGCTCATCCAGATTGATGATTCCTATGGAGAGATAAAACCATCAGTTTGAATCACTTTCTAAACCATTGACAGTGATCCAGTTAGTTTGTGGAGTTACACTTAGACTCAATCAGTGAATGAATCAAGGCTTGTGTCTGTGCATAGTTTGATTTCTCTGTCAATCATTTGGAGTTGGTTTTCTTTGCTTGCTGGTTCTACCGGAAGTTCATCTATCTCAGGGCTATTTCTGCCAAATCAGTGCAATAAGACAAAAGATTAGCTGCTGAATTTTCTTGAGAAATCTTAGTTTCAGCGATGCATTGATTACATCGTTTGTTTTTATCCAGTACTGATTTGCATGCATGCATTGCCGTGTTACTTAAGAACATCGAATCATTCTGGTTTATGCTTAATTGAGTTTTGATCCAATTATCCTATGCCATTGTGCAAAGTGAATCATCGGACTAGAAGCATCACCAGCACTTAATTGTTGTTTCAGCACTGTCAAATTTGTTCTTCACCTGTTGGTTTTTGTGGTTGATTGAAATACTATAAGGTTAATCGGTGTTTGGTTCTCTGATTAACATCAGCTGTCGGTACATCAAAGTCCGATTGAAAGTGAGTCGGTGTTTCATCGTCCAATCAGAAGAAAAAATCCAGTGCTTGTAATCTCTCAATCTGTCATTTCACAACATATCAGATAGAAGGGTGATAGCACTTGTTTTATCATAGATTTTTTTGTAATGTTACATCTACTTCCGCTTGTTCATTTAGAGGCGAGTTGGGTTTATTGAAAAGGCCGTCAATTTGGGAGAATTTGTTGATGCGCCTATTCACCCACCCCCCCCCTCTAGTCGCCATTCTGATCCCACATATGTAAACTAGCTTCTAGCAGTGATGCCAAAGCACAGTAAGAGATATCATGACCATGGATCTTGCGTCACTATTAGTCATTAGAGGAAACGTGACTTGGTTTAAATAGTGGAGCATCCTTATTAGATAGAAGATAACATTGCATAGTGCTAAATCTTGCATTTAATCTTTTATAGATCATAGCACCTACTACTTCTATTGTTAAGAGCACTCTAGTTTTTAATTTGCGATATATTCTTGAACATGAGAAATTATCTGGAACAAACTTTATGGATTGGTATCGAAATTTAAGAATTATTCTTAAACAAGAGAAAAAGGATTATGTTCTAGAGGAACCTCACCCCAATGAACCAAGAGATGATGCTTCTGCATCAGACAAACGTTCTTATGAGAAGCATGCTAGTGATTCAGTGGATGTTAGCTGTCTAATGCTTGTCTGCAAGTCCTCTGAGTTTCAGAAACAATATGAGGAACATGATGCTTACGATATGATCGTAGGTCTTAAGGGCATGTTTTAGAACTAGGCAAGGGCAGAGAGATACAATGTGTCTAAGTGCTTGTTTAGTAGCAGGCTAGCTGAAGGGAGCCCAGTGAGCCTTCATGTGATCAAGATGATTGGTTGCGTAGAGACTCTAGAGAGACTGGGCACTCCACTAAATCCATACCTACCTAATGATGTCATTCTCAAGTCGCTCCCACTGAGCTTTGAGCCGTTCATCATGAATTATAACATGGTTGGACTGGAGAAGACACTAGTTGAGTTGTATGGGATGCTAAAAACTGCTGAGGAGAGTATCAGGAAGTCTCCTAATCAAGTGATGTTGGTTCATAAGGAGGGCAAAAAGAGGAGGAAAAAGTCTAAGACTACAGATTCAATCTCTAGTACGAAGTCTAAACCAATAGGAAAGTCCAGGTCTGGTCCTGCCAACTCTGATGTGTGCCACCATTGCCACAAGCCTAGGCATTGGAAGCGCAATTTCAATATGTACTTGGAAGAGCATAAGAACAAGAAGGGAAGTGGGACTTCTGCTTCAGGTATTAATGTTATTGAAATTAGTCTTCCTACTCGTCCAAATGATTCATGGGTATTTGATACCAGATCAATGATTCATACTTGCAAATCGTTGCAGGGGCTGAGTGGAGTAAGAAAGTGTGCAAGTGGCGAGCTAGATATCCACATCAGGAATGGTGCAAAGGTTGTAGCGTTGGCCGTCGGTGTTTATTCACTATCGGTACCGTTAGGACTAGTTTTGGAGTTAAATAATTGTTATTTCATTCTCGCCTTAGGCAGAAACATTATATCTTCTTCATGTTTAGAGGAATATGATTTTGAATTTGTAATAAAGAACAAGTGTTGTTCAATATTTTCGAATTGTGTGCTCTATGGTGTTTGTCCATTAGTGAATGGATTGTATATTCTGAGTCTTGATGATGCACACATTATAACATTAGTACTAAGAAACAATGACTCAATGATTTGAATCCTACCTATGTCTGGCATTGGCGTTTGGGTCATATAAATGAGAAGCGTGTGCAGAAGCTCCATAGTGATGGACTTTTGGAGTCCTTTGATTTGAAATCATATGACACATGCGAGTCTTGCTTAATTAGCAAAATGACAAAGACGTCTTTCACTGGACAGAGTGAGAGGGCGTGTGAACTATTGGCCATAGTACATACTGATGTTTGTGGTCCAATGAGTCACACGGCTAGGAAATGTTTTCAGTACTTTATCACTTTTACCGGCGACTTTAGTAGATATGGCCATGTCTGATTGATGAGGCATAAGTGGGAATCCTTCGAATAGTTCAAGGAGTTCCATAATGAGGTACAAAATAATACTGGCAAGACAATTAAATTTCTATGATCTGTTCGTGGGGGTGAATATTTGAGCCATGAGTTTAGTGATCATCTGAAGCAGTGTGGAATTGTTCCACAACTGACTCCACCCGGCATGCCCCAACAGAATAGGGTGTCTAAGCGTAGAAACCACACTTTGTTGGACATGGTGCGGTCCATGATGAGCCACACCGATCTTCCATTATCCTTTTGGGGTCACGCTCTAAAAACAACAGCTTTCACGATTAATAGAGTTCCATCTAAGTCAGTAGAGAAGACGTCATATGAGATGTGGTCTAGGAGGCGTCCCAGTTTGTCTTTTCTAAAGATTTGGGGATGTGAGGCGTATGTCAAACATATGATGTCTGACAAGCTCAGTCCTAAGTCTGACAAGTGCTTCTTTGTGTGGTATCCTAGGGAAACCAAATGATACTATTTCTATAATAGAGAAGAGGACAAAGTGTTTGTCGCTCTTAATGATGTATTCCTGGAGAAAGAGTTTCTCTCAAAAGAAGTTAGTGGGAGGATGGTGCATCTCGAAGAGGTTCGAGAGCCATTGGAAAGTGTTCTAGATCCCACTAAACAACAATAGGATGAAGAGAGTGTTGCGAAACCTGTTGTACATGAGCCATCCCCACGAAGGTATGGGAGAGTAGTCCATGTGCCAGAGAGGTACATGTTCTTAACCACTTGGCATCGCGACATGTTGTTGTTGGAAAACGACGAGCCCAAGACCTATGCGGAAGTAGTGATCGGACCAGACTCTGAGAAATGGCTTGGAACCATTGGATCCAAGTTGGAGTCTATGCGAGTTAACCAAGTTTGGAACTTGGTTGATCCACCCAATGGTGTAAAAATTATTTAGTGTAAATGGATCTTCAAGAAAATGATATACGTTGATGGAAATGTTCACATCTATAAGGCACGATCAGTGGTGAAAGGTTTCAGAAAGATTCAAGGTGATGATTATGATGAAACATTTTCGTTCGTCGCTATGCTTAAGTCTATTTGGACCATCCTAGCTATTGCCAAATTTTATGATTATGAGATATGGCAAATGGATGTCAATACGACATTCCTAAATGGAAACCTAAGTGAGGATGTGTACATGACATAGCCTGAAGTTCTATATGGTCCGGGAAATGCTAGGAAAGTTTGCAAGTTGTTAAAGTCTAATTATGAATTGAAGCAAGCTTCTCGGAGTTAGAATCTTCGCTTTGATGAGGTAGTCAAAGGGCTTGGCTTCATTAAGAACAAGAATAGCCTTGTGTTTACAAAATGGCTAGTGGGAGCTCACTCATATTTCTAGTCTTATATGTGGATGACATATTGTTGATCAGAAATTACATTCCTATCTTGAATGTTGTCAAGACTTCATTGAAAAACAGTTTCTCGATGAAAGATCTTAGTGAGACAGCATATATTCTAGGCATAAATATCTATAGAGATAGATCAAAATAGTTAATTGGATTAAGCTAGAGTATGTACATTAACAAAGTTTTGAAACTGTTCAAAATGCAGAATTCTAAGAAGGGTTTTCTGTCAATGCCACATGATATTTCTCTTAGTAAGACTCAATGTGCTTCCACACCTGATGAGCTAGAGAAGATGAGTGCGATCCCATATTGTAACACCCCAAATATCCAAAAAAATAAAAATATCAATAAATTCAATTTCTTGGAATTTATATTTCTGAAAATACTTTTAATACTCTTTTATACCCTTTTGAACTACAGCATAGAGTAGATGGCCAAATTAGGAGGTGAAACTTTTTGTATATGATCCTAAGACCAAGGTATATTTTTGAGAATTTTTATAAAATTTTTCCAAGCAGAGAAGTAGCCCTATTATTTTAAATTAATTTCTGCAATTATTTTTAATCAGAAAATAGTTTCAAACAGTAATGGGCCCTCTCCCTCCTTTCTCTCTCTCCCGGCCGGCCCAGCCCGTTACCTCACGAGCCTTAGGCTGACAGCCTGGTCCAACCTGTCGGCGCCGATTACCTCCCCTCGCGCGCGCCCGACGCCTCGGCCCCACCCGTCAGCCCCCTCTCTCGCGCACTCGCACTCGCTGACCACCCTGGCCCACCTGTCGGACCCGTCTTCCCCGCGGGATCCGCCCCCAAATCCCCCCCCCATCGCCGGCCGAAGCCCTAACTCCGCCTACGATCCGCCCTCGCCGGCCCCCTCCCTTTAATCCGACGCCTGCAATGAATTCCCCTCAACGCGCCGACCGTTTCCCCCTATTAATCTCGCCTGATTCGCGTCCAGGTGCATTGAACCACGTTCAACCTGAGCTCACCGGCGTCAAAGCACATTTATCCCCGGCCACCGTCGATTGTGCCCTCCCTGCCCCCGCCGGTACCCCTATATAAACCACGGCCCTCCACCGCGTTTGGTTCACGCATCCATTTGCACTCAGACCAAGCAGAGCGCCCACCCTTCGCCTTTTAGCGCTCCCCTCCTGCTTCACCTCCGGCCACCGCTCGCCGTCGCACCAGACCGCCTTCGCCCACGTAGTCGCCACCATCGTGACCGCCAGGACGTCCCCGACCTCGGCCACCCCTCCATCGACACCGGACCTCGCCGGATCGCCGTCGCCGCCAAGGAACCGAAAGCCTTCGCCGCCTCCGCTCGTCGCCGGCCTCACCCAGTCGGCCCCGGACCACCGCAAGGGTACCCTCTTGTTCCCCTCGGTACCCCCTTTCCGTTTTTAGTCCCAGCTAGACTAGATAACCCTCGCCGTCGCCGGAATCACTCACCGTCGCATCGCCGGAGTCGGGGAAGAAGGGGTACTTTACCCCCCCCCCCCCCCGACACGCACTGTGCCGGATTCAATCCCGGCCGTGCGATCCAGATCCAACGCCAGAGATTAAATCATCTGTTCGATTTAATCCGGGCCGTCGGATCTGAGTGAAGCGGTACGGTGCGATCTCGTGCGTTCGTTGGTATTTAAAACCCATGATTGATCTGGAGCGTCCATCGCGTACCGGTTCGAACGTTTTAATCCTGGCCGTCCACGTCACTTTAACGCGCCCCGCCTCGCCCTCGCGCGTCGGATCTGGATCTCGGTCCAGATCGACCCGGCGCACGCGCACAGTGCGCAGGTTCACCGTGGACCTGGCTCACCGTGGACCCGAGGGGTTTAAAAATTGAAAATGGATTTCAGAAATACTTTTAAACTTGTAAAATTCATATCTGGTGCATTTGAACTCTAAAAATTGCCATTCCAATTTCAGAAAATTCATAATATTATTCTCTACATGTTTATGCAATAAAAACAGTAGGTTTACTTTGGACATTTCATGTTTATTTAAATGGACATTCAAATACCCTTAGGTTAAAAATGTAAATTTAAATTATTTAAAATCCAGTAAATTTTGTGTTTATTTATTTCCTGTTAATATGAACAAACCACTAAGTTTTCTATGGAACCTTCATTTAAAATTTATTAGAGAACTTAAAAATAAGAATAACCACTTTTAAAACCCTTTTTCAAGGGACAACACTTTAGTTTAATTTCTTTTAAACTGAATTTCAGGACCCTAACAACTTGATTTATTTTTAATCAAACCAACTTAACCCTATGTGATTATTATGTGATGTTATATTGTTTGGTTGAATGTTGTATTCATTTTATTTTACTTTATTATATTAAAAGACTACGACGTCGTCGAGGAGCCGGAGTACTTCCCCAAAGTCCCTCCCTCTCCCTTTGCTGAACAAGGCAAGTCACCAAACCAATCTTTTGAGCATATTGAACCCATGTTTGATTAAACTATCGCTAAAACTCATAGGCTATACATGCATTAGTCAAATGAAACCCTTACAATATATTTATTTAGGATCCCCGGTCTGAGGGATCCGTTGCAATACACTTACGTAATAACCACAAGTCTAGTGGGTAAGTCCTAACTAAGGTATGGGTTGTTCCAAACCGAGGCCACCATTTGGAGATGGGTCAAGTTGCACCTGCGGGTGACTTGTACCAATGTGGCGCAAAAGGGGGTACGACGTTAGCCGGGATGCGGCCCGGCGCACCGGCGAAACCTAG
Organism: Zizania palustris; assembly: GCA_019279435.1. Classification (NCBI taxonomy): domain Eukaryota; kingdom Viridiplantae; phylum Streptophyta; class Magnoliopsida; order Poales; family Poaceae; genus Zizania; species Zizania palustris. The sequence continues at coordinate 54,003,074 of JAAALK010000285.1, read as the reverse complement.
AGCGGGTGGTTATCGCTTGGAACATTTCATGCCGAGGTTTTGGCACGAGTTCCCGTGGTATGGGTCATCTCGTTTGGGATGAGTGCATGCCTTGTGGGTACAGTAGTACATCTCTGATCAGAGTCTTAAATCTTTTCGAAAAGCCGAGCCCACGGTCAAGGGCGGGTTGCGTGACATTCCCCAGTTAGTTTACTTTGAATATGTATGTGCATGATGGATTGACATGTAAGGACCATTGAGCGAGGTGGGGCTGACTGTACCCCTCGAGTTAGTTGATGTTGATGATGTTCATGTTTACTTTCCGCATGATTAAAATATGATTACACTAAATGCAATAACTGAAACTGTACTTTTCCGCAATGTTAGCCATTACCCTTCCTTGTTTATTATCCTGCATTATTACTTGCATTTGCGGTGGCTTGTTGAGTACTTTTTGTACTCATACCCGTTGGACCCCACAGAGGATACTTACTATGAGGACGGTCTGGAGTAGTGACCCAATCGAGAAGAAAGATCCTGAAGAAGACGTTCGTCATGCCGCTGTTTAATTATTTTACTGCTGTTTTTATTAAAACTTTGATGTAATAAATATGGTCTGCGTACCATGAATACTGTCGTATGTACGATTGTCGCATGATGAACCTCTTGTATTATTGTTTTTCTATGGAAATTCAATAATGTCTCGATTTGATAAATCGGGGCGCTTCAAGATGGTATCAGAGCCGACTCGACTGTAGGAAGCCAAACAGACCCGCCTAGCCATTAGCCACAGGAAATTATTTCTCAAAAATCTACTTTATAAACTTTGTTCCTCTCCTCACTTTTATTCAACTTGCTGTTTTGTAGATGCCTGTCTACCAAGTCCACAGCAACTGCCGCCATTACGAGGGCTTCGTCCGGGAGCTCCGTATGATGCTCACCTTCCTCGAGTTCCTCTTCGAACCCGAATTCCAAGGAGTGTATCCCGACGAGTTCGCCGGGCCTTGCGACGTCTCCCTCACCGTCCACGGCTCCGGAGAACACCTGCCGCCCTACACCACAGCACTTGGAGGCCCGACTTTCGACGTCGCGTGCCAATGAGTCGCCCTCCAGGCCCTCATGGAGCTGAGGATGATCTACGACGATCGTCTTCAGAACTCGTCCTTCCGGCTCGTGCCGAAGCATACTCCCGGAGCCCTCGTAGCATCTACCTCAGAGTTCACTCCGTGCGTGATCCGGTCATGGCCCGGCAGTCGCGTCTTCTACAGGCCATGAACGATCTCCACACCGAGGCGGTGCTCGACGCCGACGAGCACCATGAGGCGGTTGAGTTCCTTTGTGAAGAAACGAAGAACTTGATCGAACAGAACGACGAACTGTAGCGCAAGATCATGCAGCTGCAGAAGGATATTGCGGAGAGGGTTCCTCTTCTTCCAAGGAAGAAGAAGCCCATCCGTGAGCCCCTCCCTCGCCTCAAGAGGATCCCGCCACGACCCTCCCCCGCCAGACCCTCCACCAGCGCCCCTGCACCACGCCCCGGCCTCGTCTCTGACTCCATCATCGAGAATTTTCTCGAGCCCTCCATCCCTTCGGAGCCGCGTACTCGTGGTTCCGAGAGCACGGAGACCGCCTCCGGTGGCGAGTAGGCGTTAGGAGTCGCTATTTAATAAAAGGCATGATTTTGTATGTGGTGCTACCCACGACGAGTGTGTTGTGGGTAGAATAAGAACTTGGTTGTAATGAACATTTTTTCTACCACTTAATTTTTATGCATAAGCTACTCTTGTTAATCGTGTTGTCAACTTTTTGCCTTATAACCTCATGAATTCAGAAGATGGCCGACCACCAGAACACCGGTTCTAACAACGGAGCAGGAGGAAGCCGTGATGCGCCCGAGGGTGTTGTGCCCAACTGGGGTGCAACGGGCCCGCGTCAGTCTGGGTCGCCTTCCGCCAACCACCCCACCTTGGCGGAAATGATGGCGAATCAGAACCAACTGATCACCGCCCTCCTCACCCAAATGCAGAACCAACAGGCTCAGTTGGACCGTCTGCAGAACGGGGAACCCGCCCCTCGCGCACCAGCACCCGCACCCGCTCCACAGCTCTCGGAGTTCCTGCGCGTGCGCCCGCCCATCTTCTCGAGCACCACCAACCCGATGGAGGCCGGAGATTGGCTTCGCACCATCGGAAAGAAGCTCGACCTCCTCCCCTGCACCGACCGGGAGCGAGTGGCCTTAGCCACTCACCAGCTCCAGGGTCCCGCCGCTGAATGGTGGGACAACTACCGTGAGTCCCAGCCAGAGGACCACGTGGTGACTTGGGCGGAGTTCACCATCGCCTTTCGTGCCGCCCACGTCCCCGCTGGTGTCATAGCGGCAAAACAGCAGGAGTTCCACGACCTGCAACAAGGCAACCGGACCGTCATGGAGTACCTCCATGAGTTCAACCGCCTCGCCCGCTGCGCACCGGAGGAAGTGCGCACCGACGCCCTCAGCCAAGCCAAGTTCCTCCGGGGACTTAAGGATGAGTTGTCCATCCAGCTTGTCGCCACCGACTACGCCGACTTCCAACGGCTAGTCAACAAAGCGCTCATTCAAGAGACTGAGCAGAACAAGCTGGACCTCAAGAAGAGGAAGATGATCGCCTTCAAGCATCAGCAGGCGAACTCTCAGAGGCCCCGCTTCGTCCCTCCGCCACCAGCGCCCGCCTACCATCCTCGGCCCGCCTACAGGACACCTCATGCCGCCGGTGGATCCAACGCCGGGCATCCTCGCCCTGCTCCACCAGCTTCGGCCGCTCAGCCGACACCAGCCGCCAAGGCCCCGATCTTGAAGGATCGCCAAGGGACGCCGGTCGTCTGCTTCAACTGCCGCAAGGAAGGGCACTACGCACACCAGTGTCCCCACCCCAAGCAAGCTTAAGGCGTGGCACCCAACCAGGCGGTTCGTGCCCGCGTCAACCACATCAGCGCGGAGGAAGCTCAAGAGGCTCCTGAAGTCATGCTCGGTACGTTTACTGCGAATTCCGTACCGGCCGTAATATTATTTGACTCTGGAGCAACCCACTCCTTCGTCTCGGAAGATTTTGTGAAAACAAACAAATCGGACGTGCTCCCTCTACCCATTCCCATGGTGATTGCCACTCCTGGCAACAGGACCTTAGCCCGCTTATACAGCCCTAAGGTTCAAATTGACATCCAAGGAGTACTGTTTCGGGCCGAGCCAGTCCTCATCCAATGCACCGGACTCGACCTTATACTAGGGATAGATTGGTTGATGAAGCACAAGGGAGTGATCGACTGTGCCAACAAATCCGTCACAGTGACCAACCCTGAAGGCGCAACCGTCACTTTTCGGATGACCAGTCGCAAACCACTCGGAGCATCCCTTCGCTCGATAGCTCTTGAAGAGGTACCTATAGTCAAGGAGTTTGCGGATGTCTTCCCTGAAGACCTACCCGGAATGCCTCCCAAGCGGGACATCGAATTCAGAATCGAACTTGTCCCCGGGACCACTCCAATCTCCAAGCACCCGTACAGGATGGCCGCCAATGAATTAGCCGAAGTCAAGAGCAACATCGAAGACCTAGAGCAAAAAGGGTATATTCGACCAAGTACCTCACCCTGGGGTGCACCGGTTATATTTGCCATGAAGAAGGACAAGACCAAGAGGATGTGCGTGGACTATAGAGCCTTGAACGACGTAACCATCAAGAACAAGTACCCATTGCCTCGGATCGACGACCTGTTCGATCAGCTGAAAGGATCCTCGGTGTTTTCCAAGATTGACCTCAGGTCAGGTTATCACCAGTTGAGGATTAGAGAAGAAGACATACCCAAGACTGCCTTCACCTCTCGCTATGGACTTTATGAGTACACCGTGATGTCGTTCGGACTCACGAATGCCCCGGCCTTTTTCATGAACATGATGAACAATGTATTCATGGAGTTCTTGGACAAGTTCATCGTGGTATTCATCGACGATATCCTCATTTACTCCAAGACCAAGGAAGAACACGAGACTCACCTACGTCTGACCCTCAGAAAGCTAAGGGAGCAGCAACTGTATGCCAAGTACAGCAAATGTGAATTTTGGTCGTCAGAGGTGAAGTTCCTCGGCCATGTTATATCTGCCGGAGGAATAGCAGTGGACCCAACCACCGTGGAAGCGGTAACCAACTGGTTGCAGCCCAAAACTGTGACCGAGATCCGGAGTTTTCTTGGATTGGCCGTATACTACCGCCGGTTCATCGAGAATTTTTCCAAGATCGCCAAGCCTATGACCAGACTTCTGCAGAAGGAAGTGAAGTTTGAATGGACCCCCGACTGCGAAGAAAGCTTCCAGACCCTCAAGAAGAAGCTAGTATCAGCTCCTATTCTGACTCTGCCAGACATCCGGAAAGACTTCCACGTCTACTGTGATGCCTCTCGTCAAGGATTGGGATGCGTCTTAATGCAAGAAGGGAAAGTGATATCCTACGCCTCCCGACAGCTAAGGCCGCATGAGCTGAACTATCCGACCCACGACCTGGAACTAGCAGCCGTGGTTCATGCCTTGAAGATATGGAGACATTACCATGTGGGAAATCGGTGTGAGGTCTTCACCGACCACAAGAGCCTCAAGTACATATTCACCCAACCAGATCTGAATCTCAGGCAAAGGAGATGGTTGGAACTGATCAAGGATTACGACTTGGGCATCCATTATCATCCGGGCAAAGCGAATGTGGTGGCAGACGCCCTTAGTCGAAAAGGGTACTGCAATGCCATCATGATTCAGGACCAAGCTCCTTCACTGTATAAGGAGATGGAAAGGCTAAATCTAGGGATCGCCACTCGAGCGTACCTCGCTGCCTTGGAGTCTCGGCCTGTCTTAATAGACCAGATCCGAGAAAAGCAGAGGGAAGACCCGGACATCCTGGAGATCCAGCAGAACATGAGGAAGGGTAAGGCCCCCGGATTTTCCGAGGACGAGCATGGTACCATCTGGTTCAGAACCGGATCTGCGTACCCGACAAACCTAAATTGAAGATCCTCATCCTTCAAGAAGCCCACGATACTCTATACTCCATCCATCCCGGGAGTACGAAGATGTATCAAGACCTAAAGGAAAAATATTGGTGGGTCAGCATGAAGAGAGAAATAGCAGAGTATGTGGCCAAGTGCGACACATGCCGGCGAGTCAAGGCAGAGCATCAGAGGCCTGCCGGACTTCTTCAACCTCTCAAGGTCCCTGAATGGAAGTGGGAAGAGATAGGAATGGACTTCATCACGGGACTGCCCAGGACCCAAGCTGGTCATGATTCTATCTGGGTGATCGTCGACCGACTCACCAAGGTAGCTCACTTCGTTCTGGTCAAGACAACTTACACCGTCGCCAAGCTGGCTGAGTTGTATATGACCCGGATCATGTGCCTTCACGGAGTTCCTAAGAAGATTGTATCTGACCACGAGAGTCAGTTTACCTCCAAGTTTTGGAAGAACCTTCAAGAGGAACTCGGCACCCGTCTGAACTTTAGCACTGCCTATCATCCACAGACTGACGGTCAGACCGAAAGGGTCAACCAGATATTGGAGGATATGCTTAGAGCTTGTGCTCTAGACTTTGGTGGAATGTGGGACAAGAACTTACCGTATGCAGAGTTCTCCTACAACAACAGCTATCAAGCCAGCCTGCAAATGTCCCCGTTCGAAGCACTCTATGGGCGTAAGTGCAGAACGCCGTTGCTCTGGGATCAAACCGGAGAGTCGCAACTGTTTGGGACTGATCTATTAAGAGAAGCTGAAGAGAAGGTTAAGATCATAAGAGACCGATTGAAGGCAGCCCAATCCAGGCAAAAGAGCTATGCCGACAACCGTCGAAGAGACCTAGCCTTTGAGGAGGGCGATTATGTCTATCTCCGAGTCACTCCCCTCCGCGGCACTCAAAGGTTCAACATGAAAGGCAAACTAGCACCCCGCTACGTCGGACCTTTCCTGATCCTCCGACGACAAGGAGAAGTGGCATATCAACTTGAACTGCCTCCATCCTTGGCAGGAGTTCATGATGTGTTCCATGTCTCTCAGCTGAAGAAGTGCCTCCGTGTACCCACCGAGCAAGCCGACCTTCAGCAGCTTAATGTCCAAGAAGACTTGACCTACATAGAAAGACCCATCAAGATCTGGAAACCAAGGAGAGAGTAACCAGAAGTCGCGTTGTTCGCTTCTGCAAAGTCCAATGGAACAACCATCCCGCCGAAGAAGCCACTTGGGAAAGGAAGACGAACTAAAAGCCCAATATCCCGAGTTATTCGAGTAACGTTCCAATCTCGAGGACGAGATTCTTGTAAGGGGGATAGGTTTGTAACACCCCAAATTTCCAAAACAATAAAAATATCAATAAATTCAATTCTTGGAATTTATATTTCTGAAATACTTTTAATACTCTTTTATACCCTTTGAACTACAGCATAGAGTAGATGGCCAAATTAGGAGGTGAAACTTTTTGTATATGATCCTAAGACCAAGGTATATTTTTGAGAATTTTTATAAAATTTTTCCAAGCAGAGAAGTAGCCCTATTATTTTAAATCAATTTCTGCAATTATTTTAATCAGAAAATAGTTTCAAACAGTAATGGGCCCTCTCCCTCCTTTCTCTCTCTCCCGGTCGGCCCAGCCCGTTACCTCACGCGCCTTAGGCTGACAGCCTAGTCCCACCTGTCGGCACCGATTGCCTCCCCTCGCGCGTGCGCCCGACGCCTCGGCCCCACCGTCAGCCCCCTCTCTCGCGCACTCGCACTCGCTGACCATCCTGACCCACCTGTCGGACCCGTCTTCCCCACGGGATCCGCCCCCAAATCCCCCCCCCCCCATCGCCGGCCGAAGCCCTAACTCCGCCTAGGATCGCCCTCACCGGCCCCCTCCCTTTAATTCCGACGCCTGCAATGAATTCCCCTCAACGCGCCGACCGTTTCCCCCTATTAATCTCGCCCGATTCGCGTCCAGGTGCGTTGAACCGCGTTCAACCCGAGCTCACCGGCGTCAAAGCACATTATCCCCGGCCACCGTCGATTGCGCCCTCCCTGCCCCCCGCCGGTACCCCTATATAAACCACGGCCCTCCACCGTGTTCGGTTCACGCATCCATTTGCACTCAGACCAAGCAGAGCACCCACCCTTCGCCTTTTAGCGCTCCCCTCCTGCTTCACCTCCGGCCACCGCTCGCCGTCGCACCAGACTGCCTCCACCCACGTAGTCGCCACCATCGTGACCGCCAGGACGTCCCCGACCTCGGCCACCCCTCCATCGACACCGGACCTCACCGGATCGCCATCGCCGCCAAGGAACCGAAAGCCTTCGCCACCTCCGCTCGTCGTCGGTCTCACCCCGTCGGCCCCGGACCACCGCAAGGGTACCCTCTTGTTCCCCTCGGTACCCCCTTTCCGTTTTTAGTCCCAGCTAGACTAGATAACCCTCGCCGTCGCCGGAATCGCTCACCGTCGCATCGCCGGAGTCGGGGAAGAAGGGGTACTTTACCCCCCCCCCCCCGACACGCACTGTGCCGGATTCAATCCCGGCCGTGCGATCCAGATCCAACACCAGAGATTAAATCGTATGTTCGATTTAATCCGGGCCGTCGGATCTGAGTGAAGCGGTACGGTGCGATCTCGTGCGTTCGTTGGTATTTAAAACCCATGATTGATCTGGAGCGTCCATCGCGTACCGGTTCGAACGTTTTAATCCTGGCCGTCCACGTCACTTTAACGCGCCCCGCCTCGCCCTCGCGCGTCGGATCTGGATCCGCCGGTCCAGATCGACCCGGCGCACGCGCACAGTGCGCAGGTTCACCGTGGGCCTGGCTCACGTGGACCCGAGGGGTTTAAAAATTGAAAATGGATTTCAGAAATACTTTTAAACTTGTAAAATTCATATCTGGCGCATTTGAACTCTAAAAATTGCCATTCCAATTTCAGAAAATTCATAATATTATTCTCTACATGTTTATGCAATAAAACAGTAGGTTTACTTTGGACATTTCATGTTTATTAAATGGACATTCAAATACCCTTAGGTTAAAAATGTAAATTTAAATTATTTAAAATCCAGTAAATTTTGTGTTTATTTATTTCCTGTTAATATGAACAAACACTAAGTTTTCTATGGAACCTTCATTTAAAATTTATTAGAGAACTTAAAATAAGAATAACCACTTTTAAAACCCTTTTTCAAGGGACAACACTTTAGTTTAATTTCTTTTAAACTGAATTTCAGGACCCTAACAACTTGATTTATTTTTAATCAAACCAACTTAACCCTATGTGATTATTATGTGATGTTATATTGTTTGGTTGAATGTTGTATTCATTTTATTTTACTTTATTATATTAAAAAGACTACGACGTCGCCGAGGAGCCGGAGTACTTCCCGAAGTCCCTCCCTCTCCGTTTGCTGAACAAGGCAAGTCACCAAACCAATCTTTTGAGCATATTGAACCCATGTTTGATTAAACTATCGCTAAAACTCATAGGCTATACATGCATTAGTCAAATGAAACCCTTACAATATATTTATTTAGGATCCCCCGACCTTGATGTGCAACCCAAGCCATGCTATCTCGCCTAACCTCCTTGTCACCATATGATCAATGATATTAGCTAGTGTCCAATGTATTGACACGATCGCTATAGGATAAAAATGAGTTGTAGCAAAATGGTTCTATTATTGATCCCCGTTACTTCTTATCCTTGGAAAATTCTGTTGGTGATGAGTTTATGGTTGTGAGTGTATGCATGGTGGGTTCCGGGTGCAAGCTAGGGCATTGGTCGGTAGCACCCGGGGCACTATAAGGACCGGTCTGAGGGATCCGTTGCAATACACTTACGTAATAACCACAAGTCTAGTGGGTAAGTCCTAACTAAGGTATGGGTTGTTCCAAACCGAGGCCACCATTTGGAGATGGGTCAAGTTGCACCTGCGGGTGACTTGTACCAATGTGGCGCAAAAGGGGGTGCGACGTTAGCCGGGATGCGGCCCGGCGCGCCGGCGAAACCTAGAGCGGGTGGTTATCGCTTGGAACATTTCATGCCGAGGTTTTGGCACGAGTTCCCGTGGTATGGGTCATCTCGTTTGGGATGAGTGTGTGCCTTGTGGGTACAGTAGTACATCTCTGATCAGAGTCTTAAATCTTTTCGAAAAGTCGAGCCCACGGTCAAGGGCGGGTTGCGTGACATCCCCCAGTTAGTTTACTTTGAATATGTATGTGCATGATGGATTGACATGTAAGGACCGTTGAGCGAGGTGGGGCTGACTGTACCCCTCGAGTTAGTTGATGTTGATGATGTTCATGTTTACTTTCCGCATGATTAAAATATGATTACACTAAATGCAATAACTGAAACTGTACTTTTCCGCAATGTTAGCCATACCCTTCCTTGTTTATTATCCTGCATTATTACTTGCATTTGTGGTGTCTTGTTGAGTACTTTTTGTACTCATACCCGTTGGACCCCATAGAGGATACTTACTATGAGGACGGTCTGGAGTAGCGACCCAGTCGAGAAGAAAGATCCTGAAGAAGACGTTCGTCATGCCGCTGTTTAATTATTTTACTACTGTTTTTATTAAAACTTTGATGTAATAAATATGGTCTGCGTACCATGAATACTGTCGTATGTACGATTGTCGCATGATGAACCTCTTGTATTATTGTTTTTCTATGGAAATTCAATAATGTCTCGATTTGATAAATCGGGGCGCTTCACATATGCCTCTGTGATTGGATCCATCATGTATGCTACGCTGTGTACCCGCTCAGATGTGTCATATGCTCTAAGTGTTACAAGCAGGTACCAATCGAACCTGGGTGAAAGTCATTGGGCTGTAGTAAAGAGTATTCCTCAAGTACTTAAGAAGGACTGAGGAAACATTCCTAGTATATTGTGGTGAAGAGGAGCTCATTGTAAATGGTTACACGGATGCGAGTTTTCAGATTGATAAAGATGATTCTCGATGGCAATCTGGCTTTGTGTTCTGCCTAAATGGAGGCGCAGTGAGTTGGAAGAGTTCCAAGCAAGAGACGATGGCTGATTCTACAATAGAAGCTGAGTATCGTAGCTTCAAGAGCTGTGAAGGAGGTCATTTGGATTAGAAAGTATGTTTCTAAGCTAAGTGTTATTCCTAGTATGTCCAGTCCAGTGGACCTCTATTGTGATAATAGTGGTGCCATTGCACAAGCCAATGAGCCTATATTGCACCAGAAATCCAAACATATACTTCGATGAAATCACCTGATCCGCGAGATCATTGAGAGAGATGATGTGAAGATTTTCAAGGTGCACATGTATTTGAACATGGCATATCCATTGACGAAGCCTCTTCCACAGCCGAAGCATGAGGCGCATATGAGCTCCATCAGTATTAAATACTTGTGTGATTGAGTCGTGTGTTTGTGGAAGATGCTAGTAGAGTCTATGCTAATGTGTGAGGATAATTGTTATCTTGTTCCTTGAATAAATATCGTTTGCATTTAATTAATGAGTATGACTTGTTATGTGAAACTATTTGCTTTATGACAATGTTGTTCAAAAGGGTCCTTAATCTTGTCATCATGTGGGACAATGATTATACATGGATTAGCACATCCGACTGATTGATGATTGTGTTTCATAGATCATAGACATAGAGATGTCAAATCAGTGATGTGGATACATGTTGGTGAACATGGTGTTGGACAGACCCACTTGAGATACTGCTGGGATTGTTATTATAATGTGCCAACAGTTGTCATCTCAAATGGTGTACCTGTAGAGTCCTTAGACCTAAGATCGTCATTTGATTCCAGAATGGGTAGTCACACACTTATATGCTTCCTAACGCTATTCTGTAACAGGGTAGTAATAAGAGTTGTTTTCAGGTGTGTTGTGAAACATGTCTTGGGATGTGAGTGGTCAAGATGGAATTTACCCCTCCTAATAACGGGAGAGTCGTCTCTGGGCCCATTGAGATATTGGATTAGAAAAGTACATGGCCATGCCACTATGACTAAGGAGTTAGTCATGATTTGAACCCGATACTTGATCGAGTGAAATGTCGAGCTAACCAACAAGGGTGGTACGTATCTCGCCTTAAGCTTGACTAACGACATGTGGTAAAGGGACTGATGCTTGCGTATATCAAGGTTCAGTGAAATTTGATTTTGTATGCTTTCGGGGGTCAATATGTGCTGCTAGGTACCGCTATTAATCAGTGAGTTGGAAATGGTTTCCAGTAAACATCCGTTAGTATATGAACCTATCGGGTCACACACTTAAGGGGATGGATTAAAAACTTGCAAAGAATTGGTTCTTGTGCAATTGGGAGATTGAAGGTTATGCTAGAGAAAATTCCTTGGATCGGAAGTTCCGATAGGTAGTACTAGAAGTTCCGATTATTATTTGGTCTCGATACAAGAGCAAATGTTGCTTTGGAAGTTTCGATATGATATCGAAAGTTCCGACGTGCTAGAAGTTTCGATTCAAAATCAGAGAATTTTGTACTGATCGGAAGTTCTGATATGGTATTGGAAGTTCTGAGGTTGACAAAAACAGATTGGTTATGTTGCTTGTTGTACTGTATCAGGAGACCTAAAATACCCTGTCGGAAGTTCCGATCCAGGATGGGAAGTTCCGACGTGGGCAAACAGATTGGATCTGTTACAATTTTGAGGGTTTCGAAATAGTCACGACCAAGGGGCAATCAGTGCTATAAAAGGAGAGGAGGATGTCTTGGGACAAAGGAATAAGCCTAGATTAGACCTAGCCACCAAAGACTCCTCTAATTCCTTTCTTGATCTCAATCGTTGAGATCAAGGATCCCCGTCTCTCACGTCGTGCAGTGCTACCACACTATCGTGGGAGGTTCTCCATCCCTGTACGTGTGGACTCCGTGGAGGCATTACTCCAACAGCGACGCTTGTGGACATCTACATGTGAACGACTACGTCATCTTCATCGATCGTATCGGCGAGGGATGGCAAGGACGAAGTGAGGATAGGCTTGACGCGGTACTCCGACATCTTCTTCTGTTGCACGTAGCGCGTCTCGTGCTAGAAGGTACCGATCCATGATCTCGCTCGTGCATGAGTCTTGGGATTATAGTGTAAATTTTGAATTTGCCGGCTAGCATAGCTCCCTATTCCCCAATAGAGAAGACCCTAATGGTCATCAAAGTGGATGACAACGCCAATAGTGGTATACATAGAGAAACGACATTACTACACATGCACATCTTTTGTTTATATTCTTATCATGGTTTCTTATAATGTCAGGGAAGGATCCTAGCAATATTGTAGACATGAAGGGGAAAGGGATAGCCAAGGAGGTCGACACCAACCAAATGGACTAACTGAAGCACATCTGTTATTTTCGCAATCCAACAAATGTAACTCTAGCAAGGAAAACTCTTCTATAAGCCATCTTGATAGGTTTATCCTCTGAGAATCAGTTATATGTCTGCACAATAAATAACATGATCATCAACAAGAAGTCAGTGGTAAGTTATTTGCACATGTAGTTGGTCTATACAAATAGCATTCTCTAATAGCTTTGTTTAATTTTTTATAGTACTTTTCAAGTTAGTACTGTGAAAAGTATATCACACCTCACCTGCACCACCAGACCACCGAGATTCAGGTGGTAGCAGCAGGGTCTGACACAGTCCCAATTGTGGTGCACAAAGCGACAGATGGACGGTGCTATCTAACTAAAGGTTTTGGGAAATTGCTTAGCAACAACTCTTTAGAAGTTGGCACTGTGTGCACCTTCCATTTCAACATTGTTACTAATGGCATTGATGTTGTGATGTATGCCCTGTAAACCTAGGGTATGATGCAATATTAGGTTATAAATCTTTTGTAATGAATTATCTGTATTCTATGATAAATTGTTTGTGATATGAATTGGCTGCCAAATCAATCCTAGCTTTAATTTAGGCTGCAACCTAAAAATTGTCTGTGATGTGTTTGGATATGTTGGCTGCCAAATCCTGGCTTTTATTTAGGTTGCAGCCTAAAAACTATTATTTTTTCAAAATGACCATAGCATTAGTGATGGGTAATAATAATAAACCATCACTAAAGGTCGATCTATACCGGTGAGACTCCCCTACATCATCAGTGGCGGGTTATAGATATACCCATCACTCAAGGCCCCTACATCATCAGTGACAGTTTTATCTATACCCGTCCCTAAAGGCCCCTACATCATCAGTGATAGATGGCAACTACTACCCGTCACTGATGACTTCTCCCGCTTATAAATAGGCGGGTAACCGAAGTGAATCATCATGCTTTCATTTCACGCAACCCTAGCCCTAACTCATGTTGCCGTCGTAACCATCGTCGTGCTCTTTGCCGCTCCTGGCCACATGTACCGTCCATGCACGTGGCTACCCTTTTCGCCGTCACCTTGGTTGCATCCTTCTCCTAAGGTCGTCATCTTCCTCCTCTTCCCGTCCTAATGCACCGTCCGTCGTTGCTAACTTTGTTTTCATTTTATTATTACAGGGTAAACTGGCCTACTACTTTTAACAAATTTTTCCGTGATAATTGATGGTCTTAGCTAATTTCTTTGAGATAACGCACTCAGAGTTGGCATGACTATTCAGGATGGTGCTCCTACTCGAACGCTGCCATGGTGCTTCTGCTACTATCCACTGAGCTTCTGTTCAAGCTATCCATTGTGGTGGTGGTGGAAGCTTGTATAGTGATAGGATACTATCTAAGTTCTTAATATCGCTATAGGTTAGCTATTAGCTATTCAGAAGCCATGAAACAATTTTGTGTCTCTCTTTGTTGTAGCCATTTTCTTCTAGATAACGATTATGTAGTTAATGTATGTGATACTGATTTGGTAATGAATCCTCTGTGATGAATTGTTTGTGGTGTGCTTTGGATGTTGCATATGTTGGCTTCCAAATCTTGGTTGTGATTCAGGATGCAGCCTAATTTTTTTTAATTTTTTAAATGACCATATTATTAGTGATGGGTGATAATAATCACCCATCAGTAATGAGCACATTAGTGACGGATGTAAAGTACTCCCCATCACTTAATATGACCTATTCAGATACAACCTAAAAATAATTATTTTTAAAATATGACCATAACATTAGAGATGGGTGTAAAGTCCTCCCCATCACTAAAAGGTAGCATGCTAGCCGCGAAGGGGAACTAGAGAAACCCTTTAGTGATGGGTATTTATCTGTCATTAATGATAGGGCTTTACTGACGCAATAAGGGTGACGAAGGACATGTCCGTCACTACTGTACGTTATGACCCATCACTAATGTATGTTTCTATGGTAGTGTGCTCTTGCCGAGGCACCACCCCACGCCTCTCATACCACTGCGTGATTGGTACACCTGCGCCACCGCATCGCTGCACGCGTGGAACCCCTTGTGCCCTTGCGTCGGGACCATGCCACCCTGTCTGTACTTGTTTTGTTGGATTTTGTACTCGTTCTAGCTAGTGGTAAAGCATGCACGCCTGATCCCATAGCCTCGCCTACATAACCACTCAGTGACTCCATGGCTACCCTCACGTCAAGATGAGAACTCTAGTGTGACCCAAACCCTAGAATAGAACCCTAGTCTCCCAAAGCTTCTTGGTTGGCTATATAAACTCCCGATGTTTTTCCCTCTAGACAAGCACTAGAACGTGTTAAGTGGACATCCTCGATTCCATTTTTGTTGATTCAGGGGCCGGACCACAACATCCCACCAGAGATGTCTCATCGCCAGCCGCATGCTCCCGATCTACTTAGTTTATTCAAGGTATAAACAAACCTCTATTCCTTGCGCCAATAACTTCATGTTGATTCACCTAGGTTTGAGGATAGAAATTGAGGAAAGAGCACTGGAGAAGAACTAGAAGAAGTGACTCTTTCTTTGGGTGTGGTCCGAACTCTTTGCACCCTCCTTATTCCTTACTTTATTTTACTCTACTTTACATTTCAGTCCCTACACACTTATATAATTACACAACAACACTCTCCCTCAAGATGGGACAAATATATCATAAAGGCCCATCTTGCTACAAAAGGTAATCCCCTTTTGTGAGAATGCCAACAACTTGGCTATTTGAACTCACAAATGGCATACAAATTATTCCTCTATCTAACCTTTCCTTGATAAAGTGGCAATCTATCTCCACATGCTTGGTCCGATCGTGTTGTACTGGATTATTTGCAATATCTATCGTTGCTTTGTTATCACAATATAGCATCAATGGTGTGTACTTGAATAATCCCAATTCAGTAAGAATAATTTGCAACCATAGCACTTCACACACACCATGCACCATTGATCGGAAGTCAGCTTCAACAGATGATCTAGCCACTACATTTTGTTTCTTGCTACGCCATGAGACCAAATTTCGACCAACAAATGTGGAATACCTGAATGTTGATCATCGATCATCTATTCAGCTAGCCTAGTCTGCATGAGTATAGCATTCCACTTGCAGAGTACCCTGACCAGTATACAACAAACCTTTCCTAGGGCATCCCTTTAAATAACGAAGGATTTGAGTGACAACATCCATATGAGAAGATCTTGGATCATGCATATACTTACTGACTACACTCATCGCAAAAGCAATATTAGGTCAAGTGTGGGACAAATATATAAGTTTACCAACTAGCATTGGGTAGCACTCACGATCCACGGTTTTTCTGTGTTGCTACATAATCGATGGCTTTGCTCAATAGAAGTAAAAACAGGACGACAACCCAACATACTCACTTCACAAAGACAACCCAACATACTCGCTTCACAAAGTAAGTCAAGAATATATTTTTGCTAGGATAGAAAGATACATTTGGATCTTTTGGATACTTCAATCCCAAGAAAATATCTTAAGTGCCCCAAATCTTTAATTTCAAACTCATGTGCAAGGTGGCTCTTTAGGTGAGTAATTTCTTCAACATAATCACCAGTGATCACAATATCATCAACATATACTATCAATATTGCAATCTTGCTATTGGTATGCTTGTAGAATAAAGTGTGATCTGCATTACTTTGGTTATAACCACCTTTTATCATCGCTCACCAAAATCTATCAAACCAAGCTCGAGGTGATTGCTTTAATCCATACAAGGATCGATGTAAAAACAGAACCTTCCCAATGGTCTGGTTTGTCTCGAAGCTTGGAGGGATATGCATATAAACGTTCCTTTGGAAGATCTCCATGAATAAATGTATTCTTCACATCCATTTGATAAATATACAAATCGAGGTTAACTGCACATGATATTATAGTTATGATAGAATTCATCTTAGCTACTGGAGAAAATGTCTCCTCATAATCAATTCCATACGTCTGAGTATAACCCTTTTCTACAAGGCAAGCTTTGTATCTTTCCACCTTGCCTTCAGGGGTATGCTTAACCATAAAAATCCACCTACAACCTACAGGTTGTTTACCTACTGGTAGATCTACAAGCTCCCAAGTATTGTTTTTTTCTAAGGCTCTCATCTCTTCAAGCATTGCCTCTTTCCACTTTGGATCCTCTTTAGCTATCTTCCAGTTAGTGGGTATGGGTATGGACTCTAATGAATCAATAAAACTCTTGAAAGTGGGTTTACAATGTTTATAAGAAATAAAGTTAGCAATATCATGCTTGTACCCAACATAGTCTTTGAAACGCACTGGTATATTTGAAGGTCTAGATGATTTTCTTAAGGCAATAGGTAAATCATTTTCATGAGATATTTGGGTAGATAGTTGATTTTCACCTTTCCCTAGAGTGCTAGATGAAACTATTGAACTAAGGGGAGCAGAGTTGACACCACCTGTGAGGGGAGGGATGAGGAAGCGCTTGCCATACCATGCATATCTCCATGCTCAGAGTTATTACTTACACCACCATCATTATCAATATATTCTTCCTCCCCTAACTTGATATGGGAGGATCAATGTGTGAAATGCCTGAAGTAGGAACAAGAACAAAATCCAAAAGAATACCTCCACTGTTATTACTCTCCCCTCTTGTTGCACTTCAAGTGAGGATAGAGTAATTCTAGTATCACTGGTAGATCCATGATAAGGTTCAGTTTCACAGAATGTCACATCTATACTCACAAAGAAATGATGCTCTAAGGGACACCAACATCTGTACCCCTTTTTATTAGAAGGGTATCCCACAAAGACACATTTAATAGCCCAAGGATCAAGTTTGCCAACTGAATTTCTATAATCATGAACAAAGCATACACACCTGATGATCTTTGGAGAAACAATAAAATCATTCAATCTCAAAAGACACTCGACGGGGCTCTTATAATTAAGAACATGAAGAGGCATACAATTTATTAAATATGTAGTTGTTGTTATTGCCTCCCCAAAGAAATTTAGGGATATTCATTGTGAACATGATTGAACATGCAACCTCAAGAAAGTGTCTATTTTTACTTTCTACAATACCATTTTTGTTCTGGAGTATTAACACAGGTAGTTTGGTGTTCAATGCCATTCAAGGCAAGAAACTCCTCAAACTCCTTGTTAGCATATTTTGTACCAATATCAGAATGTAAAGTTTTGATGGTTTCTCCAAATTGATTTTGAATAAGAGCACATAAATCTTTAAAGACAGAAAACACATCACTTTTGGGTTTTAGCAAATAAAGCCATATATAACGACTGAAACAGTCAATAAACATTACAAACCATGTATGTCCTAAAATAGAGTGGACCTCACAGGGCCCCCAAACATCAGAGTGAATGGTTTGAAATGGTTTTCTACTTCTTAAACCCTACTAGGGTAGGTACCTCTAGTATGCTTTGCTAATTCACAAGCATCACAAACAAGAAATTCCCTAGAATAAGACTTAAATAATGATGAATAAATATGAGATAAGGAACCAAAAGAAAGATGTCCAAGCTTGTGGTGATGTAGTATTAACTCTTGGCTAGGAGACATGGTGGTTGCAAGAGCAACTCCATCACTTTCTTCATTAAGATAGTAGAGTCCATCATGCTCGGTCCCAGTCCTAAGAATTCTCCCTATCCCTAGTTCCTAAAGAGCACAATAGGTAGGATCAAACCAACCTCTATAGTTAAGATACTTGGTAATAGAGCTAATAGATAAAAGATTAACTAGGAAATTGGGAACATACAGAACCGGGGACAATGAAAATGTATGAGTGCACTGGATCGATCCACACCCTATGATAGGAATAGTGGATCCATCAACTACACACACTTTGTCCTTACCTGAACATGGAGCATATGAAGTGAATAGGTTAAAGGGCTCCGGTCATGTGGTTAGTGGCTCTAGTGTCAATGATCCAAGGTTTAGTTTGAGACTTATGTGTTTGATATTTGAGTCGTGGCATGGAAACTAGAATCAACTTTAGAGGAACCTTGAGAGGAAGGAGAGCTCTCAAAAAGTTTTATCTTGCTTGTAAATTCTTCAAGAGCTCCCACATCTATAGTCGGCACCTCACTTGTAGATGTAATGTGATTGGTACGGTTCCACTTTAAACCTTGGACTCTCCCTTGTTTTGATGAGAGTTCCTTTTCTGCCATCCAGGTGGATAGCCATGTAGCTTGAAACATCTCTCCTTGGAATGTCCTTTTAACTTACAATGATCACAAAATAATTTTTCTTTGTCCCGCTCTTTTTGAGGATCAACTATGTGGCGAGATTTAAAGGACAATGCAACCCGTTCATTAAGTGTTCTTTGGGTGTCCACCTTGAATTTAGCTAGCCTCATTTCTTCCTCTATCACATTAGAGATAATATCATCCAAACTAGGCCATTCAGATTTAGCAAAGATAAGTCGACGACGAAAATCAAAATCTGAGTTAAGGCCATCTAGAAAGAGCTTAATTACAAATGGTTCGAACCATTTTTTATGAATAGTTAAATCCTTTCCATCAACTGGTTCAAATGGGTGATAATAATGCAAGTCTTTGTATAACCTTTTCACCTCCCCCAACAAATTTATTCACAGATCTTGAGCCTTGTTTTAAATTGGTCAACTCATGCATAACTCGAGTAGCTTGCATCTTGTTTGATTTTCCTGCAAATTGCTTCTCCAACACTGTTGGGGGAAATTACTCCATTTCCAAGACTTAAAGATTAACCCTCCAAAGGCTGATGAGGACTCCGAAGCTGGCGGACTGTTGTTCGAAGCATGCGTCGCCATGACCGGAGGGTGTTACGGTGCGAAGCCCTGGAGAACCCTCCGAAGGGAAGATGGAAGCCTCGAAGCCGAAGGACATGATTGATTGGATGTCCAGCTTATCCATCTACCTTGCAGTACTTTACCGTGTATAACCTTGTTTATAATACCGAATAGTTTCTACTATGTCGGTTGTAATCTACGGGTAAATAGGTCTTTTCCTTATGCTTTTTCCCCTATAAATACCCCCCATTGTACCTTGTAAGGGGGGATCCAGAACAAGTTGTTCATCTACACTTATTCGGACTTTAAAGAAAAACAGATTTTCGGCCTCCGGGTGCGAAGTATCTGTAAAAGAGCCGAAGGTGGCCAACCTACGGATTCCAGGCTCCGGCTTGTTAGGATCCGTACAAGAGTCTAAAGACTTAAAAAAAGAGCGAGCAATTTTTTAGTCTTCGAAAGCAAATGATAAGTACAAGGTTCGAAGCATGCAGGTGTTCGAACAGTCATTGTGCCTAGCGAACCCTTTTCTATGGTAAAGGCTCCGCCACCCACAAGGGGGGTCGGAGGGTACGAGTCACACATCATACTTTCGAAGCATTTCACATTAAATCATTATAATTATACATCAAGAGAAATTTGTGTCTAAGCCTAAATAAAATCGGAGACCCTTTCGGCCCCTAGAGCTACCCCTACGGCTACTTTGCCCTTCGGAGCTCGAAGCCGCCGAAGTCGTCCTTTTAGTCCGGGTGCTTCTCTTCTTCTTCGAGGCTCGCAGTTTCCTCTGCTCCTCTTGAAGCTCAGCCCATGTCAGGAGCCTTTCGGAGTCAGCCTCCGTAGGGTCTTCAGCTCGGTACTCCGAGTCGGACCAGTCAATAGGTTCGGAAGACGAGGACTCCTCCGTCTTCTCTTCCTCTTTAATATAAGCTAAGACGTCCCTTCGAACTTCAAGGGTGATCTCCCCCCGTCTCCGCGAGGAACAGAAAAGCGGGAGCGGCGGTAAGGCCTCAAACCCTCGAGGTTTGCCCACTCCTTTCGGAGCTCGTCAGTAATTTCCAGAAGTTCGAAGTCAGGGCTCGAAGGGCATGACAAAACCTAAAAAAGAGCAGAACACCAAAGACAAGTTCCCGTTTATAACTTTTTCATTAATAAAAATAGGGTTTACAAGGCTTCATATACATAGCAGTCCTAAGCGGCTAGACCTGCGGGTCGGTCGGCGGAGCAGGAACCAAAGGGGCTGGCGAAGCAGGAAGTGGTGGCTTTGTTTGCGCTTGCTTCTGCCGACGGGCCTCGTCAATCCAGGCCTTAGCTGCGACCTTATGGTCCGTCTTCCAGGTCGATCGGAAGGCTTCCCAGGCCGAAGCCACCTCCGAAGATGGCCGCAGCAAGTCGTCGTCCGCGAAGCCTCCAGGAGACGAACCTCCGACTGAGCCAAGGGGGATCCGAAGGGATTCAAGATGACGAAGAACCCCGATACCAGCACACTGTCCGGAGATCTCCCCGTACCGAATACCGGAGTTCTTCATCAACGACGAAGTGACCTGGATCCTCGTCAGCTTCCGATCAAGGGGCTCGTGGGTCGCAGCAGAAGATGAAGGGCACATGGTGCCGAAGTACTCCAGCGTACCCTGAAGGACTTCCAAGGTACGATCTGCAGTACTAGAGTTCTTCTTCTCCGCTGCTTCCAGGCCTGCAGCAGTCGCACCCACTCTGCCACCCGGAGCATCAAAGAACTCTTGAGGGCCATCTCCTGGCTAAGAGCCCCCTGAAGCTCCACCAGCTGCGCACTTGAGGTAGCGGCCTCCTGGCAGAGTCTTTCAACCTCCGCTCGAAGGACAACGCGCTCGGCCTCGACCTCCTGGGCAGATGAACGGAGGGCTCCGAGGGCTTCGTCAGACGCCGCCCTAGCCCTCCGTTCCTCCAAGACTTCTTCCTCCACCCTGAGGGATCTCCCGGTGGAGTCATTGAGGGCCGTCTGGAGGGTAGTGACCTTCCGTTTAAGTCGATTAACTTCGACCTCGTTGGAAGTCGCTGCCGCTCTAGCAAGGACAAATTGCTGCAAAAAGAACTAAGTAAGTACTGAAGTATTTATGACCACTAATGCGAAGTAGCTATGGTGTCTTTTTCATACCTGAAGGGCAGCCCTTTCGAGGGTCGTGTTGAGTGCCGAAGCCCTGGCCTCGCTCAAGACGGAGATCAACTCCGAATTAGCAATGTCATGGCTTCTCTCAGCCAGGGGCTCCATGAGTCTTCGGAGGCCACTCCGGTGCTCCAGGAACGGAGCCAGCAGAGGAAGCCAAGACAAAGCTTGAGCATCATCCGCTGCGGCCTCATCCTCCGAATTGCCAACGGAGGGTGCGGCCTCGCCAGGAAGAAGACCGAGGCTAGAAATACTCTTGCCCCTCCCCGGTACGAAGGAGGGCGAAGCAGGAGTACTCTGACCATCGGCAACCACCTCTTCGACCAGAACCGCAGCGGTGGAGGCAACCTCGGTGGTCGAGGCGGCCACTACAGGAGTGACCTCCGTCGCCAACTCCGTCCCGGCGAGCACGTCGTCCGCCCCGAAAGACACATTCTCCGCCGCCAAATTCGGAGCCTCCAGAGGCGTGGAGGGGTCCGCTCGAATGGCAGCCTCCGAAGACGCATGGGCTTCGGACGCCACCAAAGCATCAGCACCCGAAGAGGTACCTATTCAATAACAAAATTAATAAGCATGTTTTCACAGACAACAGGCAGGTATTAAGTAAAAAAGGAGGAGCTTCGGAAAGAACCTCCGGGAGCTTCGTGGGGAAGGATTGCTGGATCCTCCAAGACTTCGTACATCTGGAGGATGTCAGCGAAGTCATCCCCCGAGGTCCTGCCCTCAACATTTCCCGTCGGAGCCACGGCCTCCGCAGGGACCGCCTCGGGTGCGGGCAAGTTGGGAGTAGGGGAGTCTGACTCCACCTGCACGACGGCGGGCGCAGGAGGAGCAGTCGGAGTCACACTTACTACCTCCCTAACGGAGGCGTTAGGGGGGACTTCCCCTATATCTTCGTCGTCTAGGAGGTAGGCTTCGAAGGACGCCGCTGTCTGGCCGTCGGAGTCCTCTGCCTCTTCGGAGGCTGAGCTTTGCGCACCCGGCGATGAAGCAGACGAGGTAGGTGCCAACTGCGAAGGGTGCTTCGCTACCTTCTTCTTCCGAAGCGGCTGCTTGCCGGCCTTCTTGGAGGGCTCGGCAGCGGCTTTCCTTTACGGCCAACCGCTTCGGTCGGGGCGAAGTCAGGAAGATTCGGGGGATCCATGCCAAGAGCTCTCCACACTCTGTTGGATCGCTCCTAGCTCCCCACCAGCTCCAACCTTCTTTGCCTCTCGGCCACCGAAGGGGCTCCGAGAACTCGTTCGGTGGCCCGAACTATGTCCTCCGGAGCCAATGCCAGAGGCGCCACTGAAAGAAAAAAAGGTATGAGAATATGAGTATAATTGATTTCTTCATTTAAATATGATGCGGCAAGGAGAAGGTTTACCTAAGTTTCGGAGGTCCCCCTCCAAGGCTTGTGGGAACACGATCGGCCAGTTGGCTCTGAGGGGAGGGATCCGAAGGGCGACGAACTCCTCAGCCAGGTCGCGCATGCTCATACGACGAGCCACTGATGTAAGCAACCCTAGCCTCGTCGAGAGCAGGCTAGGGTTCAGAGAGATGTCCGCCTCCTTCTGGTACCAGATCTTCTGGAGAGGACCAGCGAGGGAGGAGTCCTCTCCGACTTCGGCATAAAACCACCGAAGTATCCAGTTTGTGTACCACCTGTCGTTTATAGCTTTTGCAGGGAAGTGGAGGGCATGCTCCCTCCGCAGCTGGAAATTGACACTGCCGAAGGCTATCGTCACCTTGGAGTCCCCTGGCCCGTCTTGTGGCTTCGGTTGGCATATGGCTTCGTGGGTCGCGGCGAAGATTTCGGAGCGTCCTTCGCACCCCTCCGCCCGGAGCGCCCATTCGAAGATGGCCAAGCGGGCGATGGCGTTGGGGGATAGCTGAGGCAGGGTGATATGGAACAAGTCCAACACCTCTGCCAAGAAATCCACAGCTGGCAGCACCAGGTCTGCTCCGAAGAATGCTTCGAAGACCACCACCTCTCCGCTCCGCGGCCTTGGGGTCGACTCCGTCCCGGGGACTCGGGTCCTCAGCCCAGCGCCCAACTTTCCGTCCACCGCTTTTTCAATGGACTCGGCGGTGCTCAAGAATTGGCCGATAATGAAGCTTTGGGCAATTTTCTTCTTGGAGGGCGAATGGAGCGCCCGAGGATTCTTGGGCCAGGCACCGCTCGGAGCCCCCGCCATTGCCGCTGCTGCCGAAGCGGCCCACGCCTGCCTCTGCGCCAGGGTGTTGTCCGCCGCCGGGGTGGTGTGGCTAGTTCTCGTCATCGTGCTCGAGTGTTCAAGACTTTGGAGGATTGGGGGAAAGGTGAATCGCAGGTGATGAATGCGGTAAAAAATCTCGGTTAATCTCCGTCTCCCCCTTTTATAACCACGCGACCAGTACTACTCTTCGATTGATTTCACATTGCAGGTTCGGCTTCCATCACCGACAAGTGGGTCCGGTAATTGGAACGATGTACAACCGCTGTAAAAATCGACCATTACCTTTTTTACAGAGGGTAACGACTACTTGCGCTGTAACGGTTACTTCTAACGGCGCTCCACGACGTTCGCACTCCGAAACCGTTCCCTTCCCAACGTGCGTTCCCACTGTGTCAAGAACTCGAAGGGGGAGGTTCGAACGCGTTGGGCTCAAAATCCTCGGCTAAGTCGCAGCATCCCCAAATCCTCTTTAAGTCTCAGAAAATAGAAATGTTCTTTCCGTATACTGCCTTCTTTCTAAACAGGTTAACTACAGAAAGGCGTATTCGAGGGGCTACTGTTGGGGGAAATTACTCCATTTCCAAGACTTAAAGATTAACCCTCCAAAGGCTGATGAGGACTCCGAAGCTGGCGGACTGTTGTTCGAAGCATGCGTCGCCACGACCGGAGGGTGTTACGGTGCGAAGCTCTGGAGAACCCTCCGAAGGGAAGATGGAAGCCTCGAAGCCAAAGAACATGATTGATTGGATGTCCAGCTTATCCATCTACCTTGCAGTACTTTACCGTGTATAACCTTGTTTATAATACCGAATAGTTTCTACTATGTCGGTTGTAATCTACGGGTAAATAGGTCTTTTCCTTATGCTTTTTCCCCTATAAATACCCCCATTGTACCTTGTAAGGGGGATCCAGAACAAGTTGTTCATCTACACTTATTCGGACCACTTGAGTTATTATCCATTTCGGAGGCTCAAAGTAGTCCTAAAACACAAACTTCCTGTTTGTCCGTTCTTGATTACCGAGAACCTGTTGACGTAACATTTGCGCCAACAAACACCAACCACACTTCTTTAACAGTAGTCATTGTCTCAATTTGCTCTCTAATGGTTGGTTCCATACTTCCCATGAGTCATACTAACACGCTGTCATTAATTTGTTTTCTTCATGCATCTCCCATCTCTTCTTCTTCATGACCAAGCAAATTATCATACCCATGAGAGCTTAGAATTAACTTGGCATGGTGTGCCCAACTAATATAATTACCAGGTCCTGACAACTTAACAGGTTATGCTCGAGTGCTTGCTTAAATGGTTCAGGAATTGCTTTTAGCTGTTGCTCTAATACATGGCTAAATATTTCACACAATTTAGTAACAGCTGAATCTTCATGTTTCTCCATGTAATAATTTTTTCAACACAAGTTTAGATCACCAAACAATCAATTTCACAAAACCTTCAGCTTGATTTTTTTATACCAACAGCCAAGGCTCAAACCAAATCCTCCACCAACCAAATCAGCTCACCTTTCCTTTGCTCTCAGCTAGATCCATGCACACAGGACAATAGATCTGAACTTTGGCAACAACAATAGGATCTAAAAGATACCTCAGAGATGAAAAAGAGCCGGTTGAGAAGATGGTATTTTCACTGTAGCCTGCGCTCCAGGGAAGCCACAAGAATAGGAAGGAACCGAGTTGAAAATCTGCAAGCTGCCTCCCAGCTCTTGATTCAAGAGACTGCACAAGACTTCAAGATTTCTGTTTGCTTCTAAAACACTGCAGCTCACACTTCAAGAGGGGGAAGGAGAAATTTGGTCTCCAAAAATAACAGTAGAAATCACTGTTTGATACCATGTTGATTCACCTATGTTTGAGGATAGAAATCGAGGAATGAGCACAGTAGAACTAGAAGAAGGGACCCATTCTTTGGGTGTGGTCCAAACTTTTTGCACCCTCCTTCTATTCCTTACTTTATCTTTACTCTACTTTACATTCCAGTCCCTGCACACTTATATAATTACACACCAGCACCTCACTAGAACCTATGTGTCATGTTCAAGTAGCTATTCATGTGGATCCTTACCCCTAGTTCTCTACCGATGTGAACCGAGTCCGAGTGATTCGGGTCTCGTGTCCGGCCTCACCCAATGACTTCTAGTCCGATCCAATGCTACAAATGAGTTTCTAGTGTCCCCAATCCGGTGTGAATCATGTCCATTCATCAATATATGCCATATCTTTCTCTCACTTCGATGAACCGAATGGATTAGGGGAAATGCTGATCTTCATGCCGAGACCTTTCCTCTTCGTTCGAAACCATTAGATACCTCCAGTGTTATATCACAGATCTATTGTTCAAATTTCACATAAGTCGATCCCCATAGAGCTAGATCGACGGTGAAATAGTTTCGGTCGTCCATGCTTTTTTCCAAATGAGATCCCCTGCAATCGAGTTTGCTGATTACAGGGGGTAGTCCACCCCTCCGCACTGTCGGATTTTGATTTGACAGGTGTCGAAATGGGCTTCGAAGGGGGGTTTGGAGGTGGTGGGCCCACCTCCACGGTGCAGAGGGGCCTCCACACCGAACGGCACGAATCATGATTACAGAGAGCAGTCGGGTTCCCCGTCAAGAGAATCAGTTCCGCTTTCTTCAACCTCTAGCCACCCATGCTTTTCTTATGACTCATTGCCAAGTGGGATCGTCTCTTAAATCAGGAGCCTTGCGTTGAGTCACGTAATGGCGTACACCTAGCTACTAGCACAGGTGCCCCACATGCCGTTGAATGCTATGCCATGCGTCTGTCTCCTTCTCATCCACACAACAGTTGTGCCTCTGTCCGCTCTGCCTGTTTTTAGCGCTATCGCGCAAACCTGCGTGTGGTTTCCGCATCATTCCCGAGCGCCTACGTGTAGCCCCTTGCTGTCGCCCCCATCCCGAGCACAGCACCCCTACCACCGACGCTGCCGGCTAGGAAGCCATGAAGAAAAAAAAAGAAAGAAAGAAGGAAAAGTAAAAAAAATAAAATAATAAAAGGTAAGAGAAAAAAATTTGTGTCGCTGATAAGTGGGACATATACTCTATTCAGATTATAACATATATCCACATAAACCATTGTGTCAGCAAAATCGCTAGCGTGAACCGTCACGTCAGCAAAACCGCCAGCCTGGACTACCACATCAGTAACACCGTTACAGTAAACTGCCTCAGGTGATTATTTCTCCGATTTAGAATAGTTCGAAGAGTTAAGAGCAAACAAGACTTATTCTTTTTTTAGTGTATGTCTATAGTAAATTTTTCATATCTCTTTTATACTTCTCTCTACCTCTCGTCCAATTAGTTTACATCTTGTATCGAATATTATGAAAAACTATTTTTTATTTTAGATATGTTTCTTTATTTTATATGATCTCTTTTTAAATTTTTTTAATATTAATTTTCATACATGATCTTATAATAAATATTACGACAGTATAATAAATAGACTTCCTCTGACCTCGCCTCACAAGAGCGCAAGTTTGTGACAGATTTGCATCTTACCTCTTGAGCTTTTCTCTCATGCACTGCCCGTCCACATATCAGTATCACAGGAACCGGGCAGCGAGCTCGATCACGTATCCGAAGCCGCGTTCGGCGAGCAAGTAGCAGCAGCCGCCGCCCGCCAGGGTCCATGCCACGTTGCCACGATGTTTTTTTGCTCGATCCTCCAAAAAGTCAGGTGCTCAAAGTGACTCACCTAGCGCCACGCAAAAAAAGAAGCTTTCCGGATTCAATCGCTGGCCGCACCGCACTGGCAGGCTCTTCGACGTGAGGGATTGGAGCCATTTGGAGGCAAATACCAAAGGGCCAAACTGACAAGTGACATCACACGAAGACCCTTACTGCCTTTTGAGAAAAATCTATTTGACACAGTAGGATTTTTTTTTTTGAACATGACACCTTAGGATATGGTGATCCGCATATGCTTTATGACCTATTTGGATCCAAGGTGCTATTGCAAAGGGACTAAAACTAGTTACTAAATTTTAGCAACACCTTGTTTGGATCTAATGACTAAAGTAAATGCTAAAAACTTTATTGTTATACAGAATAACTCAAATGTATCCTATTACTTTCCATGCATGCATGTATGGCGGGAGTAGGGATGGAAAAATGAGCATTTTAACTCCTATTAGCTTCTCCTTGGA
Source organism: Zizania palustris (assembly GCA_019279435.1). Taxonomy (NCBI): domain Eukaryota; kingdom Viridiplantae; phylum Streptophyta; class Magnoliopsida; order Poales; family Poaceae; genus Zizania; species Zizania palustris. The sequence continues at coordinate 53,975,429 of JAAALK010000285.1, read as the reverse complement.
GATTAATGGGGCTAAAATATTTTAGCTCATTTTAGCTCTTGGTGTTTAGTTTTTTAGCTTATAAAGTGATTAAAATTTAGTCACTTTATATTAGTCCATTAGATCCAAATATGTTCTTAACCAGATAACACCACACAAAAAAACGGTCCATGTGCTAGGTAGACTACTAATCAGGTACCACGGAATCCGACGCCGCCCTAAATCACACTTATTTTAAAAATTGTTGGGAGTATAAGATACCAAAAATTATAAAACATGTTTATATTAAATATATTTTTTAATTTTAATTCATAATTAAGAAGGATTTTTATGCTTGTGGTATAATTAAATCCATAAAATAATTTTAACTAATATTTTTAATGACGATTTTACATACGCAGCACTGAACCTAAATGCAATTTTTTAATTATTAGTAAAAATTTATAAATAGTAACTTTTATAAAAAATATAACACATTATCTCTTATTCTCTTTGTAACGGATTATGGGTCAACAGTCAAGCGGTCTGGCCGCGCAGGCAGGACCAGGATTCAAGAATCCGGCGACTCGTTGGGATCAAGCAGTTGTAATTGCCACGAGCTTGCGCGGGGTTGCGGGCCGCGAGGCAGCAACGTAACGACACCACGCGTCTCGATCAGACGGTCGTGATCGCTGCTGACGAGATCGGCGAGCGTGCCAACTGAAAAAGCCCGCATTGAATCGCCACGCGCGGGTGGGAGTGGCTGGCCGGCGGCTGCGGCGCGCCTGCCACTTATCTCGTCTCCTCTGCGGCGCGGGGCGAGGGAGTGTTTGGTTGCGGCTCTCGGCTTGGGCTTCTGGGTGAGGTTTCCTGCTCCCTGGCATCTTAAGTTGGATTCTTCCTCTTCTTCTGGCTTTCTCGTGGCCTTCGCGGTGTTCTTAGATCGCTTTGTGCGCAAAAAAGGTTGGGGATTTTCTTGGGTTGTCGGTTTTGCGACGGGTTTTCTGCGAAGCGATCCTTCTTTTTTTTTGGTGCAAGATGAGGGTGTAAGGTTCAAGGATCGTTTTTTTTTGTTTCTTCTATAGATCTTATCGTTGATATTCTGTTTTTCCTAATCGTGGTTTGCCGAGATTATCCGCGTTTGTCCTTGAGATAATAACCCACGCGATTTTGGGCGTAGAGACGTTCAGGGATTTTATATGGTTTTAGGTTGTTCTTCCGTTCTAATGCTGGTTACGCCATCCTATAAAAGATGGGTGAGAACAGACTTTTGTCGTGAAACGCATCATGTTTGGTCTGTGCTGAAGGTATTGGCACATTCCGAGGAGAATTTTCTTTCCTTCTCTTGCATCAGAATCTTTTTCTTTCTTACGTCCTGTACTCCTAGGTTCCCTGGTTGCATGATTTTTATATGATGTGATCCTAACAGTAACCACCATGATGTATTGTTTTAGTTGAACCATCATCCGTATTACGAAACATGTTTACTGAATACAATAAATAGTTCTACACAGTTCTTAATGTACACAACCCTTTTTGCTATCGTAAATTCGTGATTCAATACTTTTCTGGAGTTCATAATGTATATAGCCTTTTCGCTATCAATCATGATCCATACTATAGATTCTACCCTTCCAAAGCTTTTTCTCTCATAGCTTAGTTCTGTGTGCTAGCTAATACAGGATGATTTCTGTTTCGCTCACACAGGAGTGCGCGTGACCAATCTAATCTGAACCTACGTTGGGTGTGCAAAAGCCCGTTAATGCAATGGAAGGGGGTGCGACTGTAGCAGATAAGGCTGAATTTAAGGAATGTCTACGGCTGACCTGGACCCAGCCTTACATTCTTCAGCTTGTTCTTTCTGCTGGCATCGGTGGTCTTCTTTTCGGATATGATACAGGTATTATTCCATCACAAGATAAAGAAATTGTTTAGTTTTTTTTTAAATTTTCAGTTATCTCTTTGTTTATTTTTAAGTGTCATAACGATGTTAATGTTTATAAATATGTTCCAACACTTAAAAATGCAACTTGGATGACAGATCTGTCTTCTTATTAACTATTGTTTTGTACTCCCCATTAGGTGTCATATCCGGAGCACTTCTATACATTCGAGATGATTTTACTGCGGTCGAAAAGAGCACAGTACTTAGGGTACATTTGGGCTGTCCTGATTATAACTTTGGTTTAAATTTAATTATTTTTCTTCACAAAACAGCATTCCAGGTTGGTACCATCTGATGGCATGTCTGTCCTGATCTGAAAAACAGGAAACAATAGTGAGTATGGCTGTAGCTGGAGCCATAGTGGGAGCTGGGTTTGGTGGCTGGATGAACGACAAGTTTGGAAGGAAGCCTTCCATCTTAATCGCCGATGCCCTGTTCCTCGCAGGTGCCTTGATCATGGCCATTGCCCCAACACCAGTAGTTATTATTGTTGGGAGGATCTTTGTTGGTCTTGGGGTTGGGATGGCTTCCATGACAGCACCTCTGTATATCTCTGAGGCATCGCCTGCTAGAATCAGAGGCGCGCTAGTGAGCACAAATGGCCTTCTCATCACCGGAGGGCAGTTCATGGCGTACCTCATTAATCTGGCCTTCACTAGGGTACTCACTTGCACACTGAAATGAGTGAAACCTCATATCGTAGCCGTTTTTTTCAAGGTGCAGCGGTGATGATCTGTCAATGACTTCTGTTAGGTAACGGGAACCTGGAGGTGGATGCTTGGCATTGCAGGAGTTCCTGCTCTGATTCAGTTCGTATTAATGTGGATGCTACCTGAATCACCAAGGTGGCTATACAGGCAGGTTAGTATATATATAGAAAAATGGTACATAGAAATAAATTTACATTACTGTATACTCCAAATTTCTTATAAATGTCGTTTTGGACTTGTATATAAGAATTAAGAAAATCAAGCCAAATAATTTTATTATCCCTCATTTATTCTTATTTTGAAAATATAATTTATTTATTTGTGAGAGTGATAGCATTTATTTAATAAGAGTGAACATAAAAGAAAAGATGAAAATAGCTACAATTCAAAAAGGACTTATATTTGTAACTTGAGAAAGCTAAAATAACTTATAAATTGAATCGGGGGAGTATGTAAGAATCAGAAGTACATTCGTAGAAAATTGATACGGCCACATGAAAGAATCAGAAGTGCATTTGTAGCAAATTGGTACTGTCAAGTGTCAAAATAAAAATAAGCGCTGGAAATTACTAAAATGCTGTACAGAATAGGAAAGAGGAAGCTTCGGCTATCTTAAGGAAGATTTACCCCGCGACTGAGGTTGAACAAGAGATCGATGCGTTGCGCCGATCAGTCGAAGATGAGATACAACTGGAGGGCTCCATCGGTGAGCAGAGTCTGCTTGGCAAGCTGAGGAAGGCACTGAGCAGCAAGGTCGTCCGCCGGGGGCTCATGGCCGGCATCATTGCGCAGGTCGCCCAGCAGTTCGTCGGTATTAACACCGTCATGTACTACAGCCCGACGATCGTCCAGCTGGCCGGCTTCGCGTCGAACAACACGGCCATGGCGCTGTCCCTCATCACCTCGGGCCTCAACGCCGTCGGCTCGATCGTCAGCATGTTCTTCGTGGACAGGACAGGCCGCCGGCGCCTGATGCTCATCAGCCTTGTCGGCATCGTCCTGTGGCTCGGAGTGCTCGGCGGCACGTTCCTCGGCGCGGCGAACCACGCGCCGCCCGTCAGCCAGCTGGAGACGCAGCAGTTCGCCAACCAGACCCAGACGTGCCCGGAGTTCAGCCCGAGCGTCAGCTGGAACTGCATGAACTGCCTCAAGGCCGAGTCCACCTGCGGCTTCTGCGCCCACGACGGAAACAAGGTAATAAATTCTATCGGTTTTCTTGTCAGAATGTCCATTGATCTGAGCTATTCGTCTTGTCTCTGTTCATCTTTGGGACGAGCAGCTTCTCCCCGGCGCATGCCTGGCGGTGAGCGAGGCGTCACGGCGGACCTGCCACGCCGACCACCGGGAGTTCTACACGGAAGGGTGCCCCAACAACTTCGGCTGGCTGGCGTTGATCGCGCTCGGCGCGTACATCGTGTCCTACTCCCCCGGCATGGGCACCGTGCCCTGGATCGTCAACTCGGAGATATACCCGCTGCGGTTCAGGGGCGTCTGCGGCGGCATCGCGGCAGTGGCCAACTGGGTGTCCAACCTCATCGTGACGCAGACATTCCTGAGCCTCACCAAGGCGCTCGGCACGTCGGCCACCTTCTTCCTCTTCTGCGCCATCTCCTTCCTGGCTCTCGTCGTCGTCTTCTTTACCGTGCCGGAGACCAAGGGCCTGCAGTTCGAGGAGGTGGAGAAGATGCTCGAGAGGAAGGACTACAAGCCGTGGAAGAGATACTACCCAGACGATCCACCAAAAGGGCGCGAAATCGGCCTTGCCGTGGCATGAACAAAAAAAATAGCGTTTGGTTTTTATTTATTTGGGTCTATGTAGCAATAATATGTACTAGTTTATAGCCAGTGTCATTCTCAATACAAGTTAATCAGCGATTATATTTCGACAGATGATCTTATGATTAAAAGTTTATTACATGAAAATTAATGAATCGTGATTATCTACGTATGTAAGTATGTATCTGAGCGGTATATTTGAATGCACTTCTCATTAAAACGCTAAGATTTTGCAAAGCCCGGCGTCCGGTTAAAGGTTGGTCAAAAAAATATGTCAGTTCTGTTATAAATGGCTAGATAAGAGAAAGACGATGGATATGAAAGAAGATAAAGATGAATTTAGATTCAGTTATGATGGATGTTACTTGGATGATAGTCTTCAGATATAAATATATATTCAACTAGTTAGGTTTAGAGGACACAATCAACTACAACAAAACTACTTCTCGGCACATCGTCACCCTTGAATTCCCAAAGTTCATCCCAGCGGGACTTGTCACTTGAAACCGGGCTGCATCATTCCGATCTCCTGCGAAGAGGTGAGTCCCGTCACCCCGACGATCAGGTCAGTGTTCATCAAGGTTGCATTGCGTCGATCTCTTGAGGCATCGACCCGGCCAGTGCGATCGTCGATTTATGTTTGTGTATTTGCTAGGTCTAAAGCTGCATCACTTTGGTCTCTTAGATTGATGTGAACTAGGTATCGTAGTTTGAGGCTTCATCGGTTAGGTCCGACATCTCGCTCTATTGTATCTGATTCATATTGTATACCATTCATCTAAATAAAATATTATTGATTTCTCGTGATTAGCAACTGTCTTGATTAGGTCCGATCTTACTGTTATGATGGTTTAATAATATAGATTATCTACGTATGTATCTGAGCGGTATATTTGAATGCACTTCTCATTAAAATGCTAAGATTTTGCAAAGCCCGGCGTCCGGTTAAAGGTTGGTCAAAAAAATCCGTTCGTTCTGTTACAAATGGCTAGATAAGAGAAAGACGATGGATATGAAAGAAGATAAAGATGAATTTAGATTCAGTTATGATGGATGTTACTTGAACGATAAGTCTTCGGATTATAAATTGTATCCAACTAGTTAGGTTTAGAGGACACAATCAACTACAACAAAACTACTTCTCGGCGCATCGCCACCCTTGGATTCCCAAAGTTCATCCCAACGGGACTTGTCACTCGAAACCGGGCTGCATCGTTCCGATCTCCTGCGAAGAGGTGAGTCCCATCACCCCGACGATCACATCGGCTAGGTCAGTGTTCATCAAGGCTGCATTGCGCCGATCTCTTGAGGCATCGACCCTGGTTAGTGTGATTGTTGATTTATGTTTGTGTATTTGCTAGGTCTAAGGCTGCATCACTTTGATCTCTTAGATTGATGTGAACTAGGTATGGTAGTTTGAGGCTTCATCGGTTAGGTCCGACATCTCGCTCTATTGTATCTGATTCATGTTGTATACCATTCATCTAAATAAAGTATTATTGATTTCTCATGATTAGCAACTATCTTGATTAGGTCCGATCTTACTGTTATGATAATTTAACCTTAACTAATAGAAAGCGGCTAGATCGTCTGCCGTTTCCATCGGCAGTGCATTCCGCTATGCACATTTCCCACATCACATAAAAAACCAGCTAAAACTTGTGCCCCATAAAAACCGTCTAAACCGTCGGGCGCGCGCTGTCGCATGCGCTGAACCGCCCACCCCTCCGCATGCATGTGGCAACCGCCGCCGCCTACTCGCATGCGCAGCAGTTTCATCCCTTCCCCTCACTCTCCGTGCACAACCGCCGCTCCCCCTCTGCACGCATCATTGCTTCCCCTCTCCGCGCCCAGATTTGGCCCCAATCCGATCCAGTTTCTCCTCGCCATTAGCGGCCACCGAAGTTAAGTCCTACCAGCCCCGTCATCGTGGCTCGAAGGGGTCCCCGACTCTGGTGGAGGAAGCGTCTACTATTGCCGAGGCCGACTAACAACCGCTACAGCTTCTCCTCCTCCTACGGCTATGGCTCTACACCATCCGTGCCACCTGCGCCGGCATACGGCTACAGCTCCGTGCCCATGCATACTCCCTCTTACGCCGGCGGTGCCTACCCACCCTCCTACCCACTGCCGCCACCGCACATGAGGATGGGGTTGGGTCCTGGTTTTGTCATCTTCCCACCGGGACGCACCTCGACGTTGAGCGGGCCTTCCGAGCGGTCGACCACGACAGCATTGGCTCCATTGACGAGCGGGAGCTTCAGGACACGCTCTCCTCCGCCTACCACCACTTCATCATTCGCACTGTCCATCTCCTCATGTTCCTCTTCAACAACCCTGCCTCCCACTCGCCTTCACGCATGGGTGAAGCGAAGGCCGTCAGGCTCAAGGCTTCTCACCGAAGCTACCGCACCCCTCGCGTGCGAAGGGGGGCTCCAGAAAGGTCAAAGACTGCAAAGGCTGACATTGTCTGCTCTGCAAAAAGCTGACGTTGTCCCCTCTGCAAAGCTGACAGAGAAGCCTCCAAATAAAGTTGACTACCTTTTGTACCCCTCAGTTCTGATGAGACAAAATCATTTTAAACCCTAGGGGTAAAGTAGTCAATTCACATGGGTGAATAGTGGCTATAAATATGGGGGCTGGGTAGGTAACATTTAACACTTTGAGCATTTACTGTTGAGCTCCTGTACTAGCCACCACTCTCTGTATTCATCCAGTGAGTTCTTTTATTGTGTTCCTTGTTCAAGCGGCGAAGCTCTGCTTCTGTGTTGTGGTTCTGCTTGAGCTTGTTTGCATACCTCGCTAGTAGTAGTGCATCGAAGCCTGTCTAGGCGAAGTGTGTCTTGTGCAAAGTGTGCTTTTCAGTGTGCGTTCGCTCTGTGTAACAGGAGGCTAGACCTCGCTGCTTACTAGCGAAGCCCTGATCGAAGCCCGTGGTTCTTATCGTGCCTAAGCCCCTAGCGAAGTCTGTTAGTGTGCATTTAGACCTTCGGTGTACGAAGCCCAGCACCAGTTGCTGTCGCTAAGTACTTGGTCGAAGTCCTCAGAGGGTAGTCCACTCTTGCGAAGGGTGAAGTGCGAAGCCTGCTCGAAACACCCTGTGTGCGGAGCCTGCACTGACTTAGCAGAGTTGGTTGTTTGGGTTTGAGTGGAGCGAAGTCTTCTTGGCTTCGAACTTTTGCTCCTTGCGAAGCCTGTGTTCGGAGCCGTCAAAAACCTCCGAACCAGAACTTCGAAGGTTGTGTTCGAAGCTTGTTCCGCAGTAGACTGTATTAAAACAGAAGGCTAATTTTAGCCTGAATTTTTAAAAGCTCCCATTCACCCCCCTCTGGTCGCCGTTTCCGGTCCAACAATTGGTATCAGAGCAGGTTAAGATCACCAGTTGACCTTAACCGGTTTTGTGATCTGTTGGCGACATGGACAGAGCCAGTAAAATTCCTCTGTTCGATGGGACTGACTTTGCATACTGGAAGGTGCGCATGGAGGCTTACTTGCTAAGCCAAGGAAATGCAATTTGGGAGATTGTGGACTCACAATACTCCATCCCTGATACTCGCACCTCTCAAACAGAGAAGGATCAGTATAATGCCAACTCCAAGGCAAGAAATATACTGTTCATTGGTTTGAGCCGGAGTGAGTTTGATAGGGTGCAACACCTTAGGACTGCTAGGGAAATTTGGTCAACACTCACTATTTTTATGAGTGCTCTACACAGATTAAGTCCAGGCGCCAAAGCACATACAATCAACAGTATCAGCTGTTTGTGCAGGCACCTGGTGAATCTATAGATGCCATGTTTTCTCGCTTTGATGCTATAGTGAGTAACTTGCGATCCAACGGGACGCTTGCTTACAATGATCATGATAGGGCTATCAAGCTTCTCTATGCTCTTGATCGTAGCATATGGGAAGTGAAGATATCCAGCATTGAGGAGTCTGCAGGTTATGACACATTGACCTGTGATGAGCTCTTCAGCAAGCTGAAGTCCACAGAGATTGCCAAGGCATCTCTTGCGGTGCACAGAAACTCTTTGCCACAGCCATTGGCACTGGTTTCTAGTACTAGCCGTGGCACCACTGCAGAACCAAGCACATCTGGTACTTGTGTTCTTGCAGATGGTTTTGCTTTGTCCTCCCTGGTCTCCGTCACAAAGGAGCAGGTGAATACTCTAGATGATGATGAGCTTGCTCTCATTGCCAGAAGGTTCACCCGTTTTCACCATGAGAGACGGGATCAGAGGAGAAGTGGTTTTAGTGGTTGCTTTGAATGTGGCGACACTACTCATATCAAGGCAAATTGCCCTAAGCTCAAAAAGAGAGATGAGAGTGAGCGCCCCAAATACCACAAAAAGGAGAGGAAACCCTTTGTGAAGGGCAAGCACGGCAAGGTGGCTAAAAGAGTAGCCAAAGCCGCTTCCAGAGCGTTTGTTGCTGCTCTCAGCGACATCGACACTTCCTCAACTGAGGAGTCGAGCTCTGAGGAGGAGTAGTCCCCAAGGAAGGAGGACAAGAAGGACAAGAAGGGACGAGACTTCACTGGCCTTTGCTTCATGGCCGACAGTGATCACAGCGGCGATGAACTTGACTCATCTGAGGTACCACTATCTTCTGACCAGCTTTTGATTAAACTAGATGAACTAAATGAAGTAGTTCTTGGTCAGGATAGATTACTTGTGCAAGCCGCTAGAGAAAGAAAAGACCTTAGACTTAGGTTAGAATCAGTTTCTACCGAATATGCCATGCTTAAGTCTAGGGTTAATGATGCTGAATGTGAATCTTGTACTGTAGTCATGGGTGAGCTTGCTCAGTTGCGTTCTGTACATGCTCAAACTCTATCTGAGCTTGAGACTGCACAGAAGCAGCTTTTGGTGGTTGATTCTAGACCTCATGATATAATTGATTGCATGAACTGTTCTTTATTGTGCGAGAGCATTAATTTACGTGATAAACATGTTCATGATTTAGAGGCTAGATTGGAGAGGGCCGGTAGTTCTAAGGATGTGCAGCCTGTTTGTGACACGTGCATTACCCTTAAGGACCAGCTAGGCACTATTAGAGAGCGAGCTGAGAACCTCATGTCTGAAAATGAATACCTTCTTTCCGTGGTTAACAAATGCACTGAGGGAAAGGGTAGGATGGATTTGCTCTTGGCCAAAACCAAGATGTGTGCTGACAGAGCAGGGTTAGCTCTAGGTTTGGGTTTTGAGAGGATTCCTTCAGACAGTGAGAACAAAACTGTTTTTACCTCACCCACTACCCTAGAGAAAGAGAGAGCTCTGTTAGACACTCCATCAGCCAAGAAACCTACCCGAGCTCAAAAAAAACCACTCCTCCTGCCAAGAAAAACCCTCCAAAGAAAACCACTCAACAGAAGCCCAAGGAGCCTGTGAGAGTTGCTCCTAAGACCCATGAGAGTGCCCCTAGGAGAGTTTTTCATTGTTCCTACTGTCAGCGGGCGGGTCATTTGGTTGGGTTCTGTTTTCGTCGCATCAAGGATGAGCGACACTCTCAGGCGATGAGTTACCAGGACATGCATTACCCATCTTTAGGTATGCATGAGTCTGAGTTTTACTATCGTCCTATTTTTGAGGCTCCTCGTGCTTCTCGGAGAGGTTTTGCTCCTCGAGGTGTTCACCATATTCTATATGGTGGTAGACCCCGGGCGAGTAGCTTTGTACCTCGTCAGAGTAGGAGACCTCGTCATGTTGTTCATTCACAACATGTAGGTAGACCTCGCACTTTGCATCATTCTGATTATCCTGTGCGTAGACAGTCTACTTTTACTGTGCCTACTACTCGTGTCACTCAGTGCTAGATGTCTCGTCATTTTTTCACTCACCCCAGCACTGAGTGATCGAGATATTCTTATCATGTGTAGGCGACAGATCGAGGCTTGGAGGGCACGTGGATCATGGACTCCGGTTGTTCGCGCCATATGACCGGAGATGCAGCATGGTTCTCCAGCCTCACCACAACCAAGCAAAGGGAGCATATCACCTTCGGCAACAATCGAAGGAGTAGAGTGAAAGGTAAAGGTGTGGTAAGAATTAACTCGAACTTCACTCTCAAAGATGTTTCTTTGGTTGAAAACCTGGGATACAATTTGCTTTCTGTATCTCAGTTGCTTGATGAGGGCTTCGAAGTGCGATTCCATTGCAATACTTCTCAAGTACTCAACTCTGATGGCGTTATGGTTTGTAAGATCTTTAGAGTTGGGAGAGTTTTTGGAGCTGATTTTTCAGAGTCATATGGTTCTTCTCATTGTCTTGTTGCACATTCTACTTCTGAGCTTTGGAAGTGGCATAGGAGAGTAGGGCATATGAGCTTTGAGTTGCTCGCTCGTCTGAGTGCCCTAGGTCTGATCCGAGGATTGCCCAAGCTCAAGTTTGAGAAGAATTTAGTTTGCGCTCCTTGTCGACATGGAAAAATGATTGCTGCTTCGCATTTGCCAGTCACCACAGTGATGACTGAACAACCCGGAGAACTTCTCCACATGGACACTGTAGGTCCTTCTTAGGTTAGTTCTTTAGGCGACAAGTGGTATGTTTTAGTCATTGTCGATGATTTCTCTCGCTACTCTTGGGTCTTCTTTCTTGCCAGCAAGGATGAAGTGTTTTCACACTTTCGGATCTTGGCTTTGAGACTTTTCACTGAACTCCCAGGTGCATTGAAATTCATTCGAAGTGATAATGGCACCGAGTTCAAAAACAGTCTCTTTGTTGACTTTTGCATGGAGCATGGCATAGAACATCAATTCTCTGCTCCACAGGTTCCTCAACAGAACAGTGTCGTTGAGAGGAAGAACCACACTTTGGTTGAGATGGCTAGGACGATGCTTGATGAGCATAGGACTCCTAGAAAATTCTGGGCCGAGGCCATGAACACTGCATGTTACATCTCAAACCGAATCTTCTTGCGCTCAATTTTAAACTTGACATCTTATGAGCTACATTTTGGGAGACAGCCCAAGGTTACTCATCTTCGAGTATTTGGCTGTCGCTGCTTCATCCTAAAACGTGGTAATTTGGATAAATTTGAGTCGCGGTCTTTTGACGGGATCTTTTTGGGTTACACTACACATGGTCATTCTTATCGTGTTTATAATTTGGAAACTAACACTGTCATCGAGTCATGTGATTTGACTTTTGATGAATCAACCCCCTCTGTTAGTTCTGCTCTTGAACATGCAAATGAACATGACATGGAACAGACCATCTTCGAAGAAGATCCCGGAGATTTCGAGGATGAACCACTACTACCCTCGACATTAACCCCCGAAGCTGACCCCACTTCGACCACTTCGGCACAAGGTCCCGAAGCAACTACCTCGACATCGGTCATCTTGGACCACTCCAATGCACAAGTTGAGGGGGAGTCTGCATCCCGCCACGAGGCTCCACATCATGTTCAAAGGATGCACCCTCCCGAGCAGATCATTGGTGAGCTTGATCAAAGGGTAACACGTTCTCATGCTCATTTCATTGATTCCGCTTTTGTTGCTTCTTTCGAGCCTTTGGATGTTAGTCATGCACTTTCTGATTCTAGTTGGATCAATGCCATGCATGAAGAACTTGAAAATTTTGAGAGGAACCAAGTCTGGTCTTTAGTTGATCCTCCACCAAATGTTCATTTCATTGGAACAAAATGGATTTTCAAAAACAAACAAGGGGAGGATGGGACTATAGTTAGAAACAAGGTTAGACTTGTAGCTCAGGGTTATTCTCAATTAGAAGGGATTGATTTTACTGAAACTTTTGCACATGTTGCTCGTCTTGAGGCCATTAGGATTTTGCTTGCCTTTGCGACATCCCGAGGATTCAAACTTTATCAAATGGATGTCAAAAGTGCTTTTCTTAATGCCTTCATAGGCGAAGACGTTTATGTAAAACAACCCCTGGTTTTGAAAACCCCAAGTACCCACATAAAGTCCTTAAACTTCATAAGGCTCTTTATGGACTCAAGTAGACCCCTCGGGCTTGGTATGATAGACTTAAGTCTTTTCTGCTTGAGCGGGGGTATTTGATGGGATCTGTTGATAAAACCCTGTTCACTCTCAAGCATGGCAAAGATTTCCTCCTAGTTCAGATTTATGTGGATGATATCATCTTTGGCGGCTCTTCTCATGCTTTGGTTGCCGAGTTTGCAGATACCATGAGCAGGGAATTTGAAATGTCCATGATAGGTGAACTCACCTTTTTCCTTGGGTTGCAAATCAAGCAAAGCAAACAAGGTACTTTTGTCCACCAGACGAAGTACACCAAGGACCTGCTCAAGAAATTCGACATGGCCGATGCGAAGCCACTCGCCACTCCAATGGCTACATCTGTAGCATTGGATCCTGACGAAGATGGAGAAGCCGTAGATCAGAAGGAGTTCCGAAGCATGATCGGCTCCCTTTTCTACTTGACTGCTACGAGGCCGGACATACACTTCGCAGTGTGTCTGTGCGCTCGTTTTCAGGCTTCACCACGAGCTTCGCACCGCCAAGCGGTAAAACGCATTCTCAGGTATCTCAAACATACCCTCGAATTTGGCATATGGTATTCAGCGTCTTCCTCTTTGTGTCTTCGAGGTTATTTAGATGCGGATTTTGCTGGGTGTAGGATTGATAGGAAAAGTACCTCTGGTACTTGTCATTTTCTGGGTACGTCTTTGGTTTGCTGGTCTTCCCGCAAACAGTCTAGTGTTGCACAATCAACGACTAAGGCCGAATATGTTGCTGCAGCTAGCTGTTGCTCTCAGATTTTGTGGATGGTTTCCACTTTGCGGGATTTCGGGTTATATTATAAGAGTGTTCCACTTTTCTGTGATAACACTAGTGCTATTTGTATTGCAAACAACCCGGTTCAGCACTCCAGAACCAAATACATTGATGTGCGGTATCATTTTCTCAGAGATCACAATGAGAAGGGTGATATTGAACTTCAATACGTTGATACCCAACACCAGCTAGCCGATATTTTCACTAAACCCCTCGATGCTTCTCGATTTGCCTACTTGCATGGGGAACTTGGTATTTGTCACCCTTACGGCATTTTGTGAGGGGGAGCTATTCTTAATTGTCGTGCATATGCTCATCATGTATGAAATTGCATTTACATCTGTTGCACTTATATGCCCAATTCTAATTCATGAAATCATGACAGCTCAGCTCTTTTTAATTTATCTAAAACATTAATGTGCATGATGTTTTCTTTCCAAACTTAAATCATGCTCACTGCTCAATCTTGTATCTAGCATGTATAGGCAGGACTGCTTTAGCTATCTTTTATCTGCTTGATAGCAAGACACTTTTCTTTGGATGCTAAAAATTGCAACTTGAAAAATTGTTCTACTTACTCATGGATATTCATCAAGTGCTAAAAATTGGTTCACTTAGTTAAAATCAAAAACTCCATAGTTTGCATGCTTCAAGTGAAAAGGTCCAGGTGGGTTTGTTTGTCGCACTACTCTATTCTAGACTGCTTACCATTGCACATTGGTCTGAACTGGGATAGTGTAGTGTATGCCAAAATCACCGCCTTAAGCTTCCGATGGCTTTCATGCCTAGGCTTGGCTTGATTGGACAGTATAAGGTGGACAAACAAATAACCCCTGGCATTATGAAAAAGAACAACAAAATTCATTGATCATCAAGTTTGCTTTTAATGCTCCATTTGAACTGGACTTGTTTGTCTAGAGTAGAAATTGACTAGCTTTGCGCAGTCGCTGCTTTTACTTATCTAGTTACCATGATTGAGTGGTGATGCTTTTATTTCAAAATGAAAAAATCACATGCTGTCATCATGTTTTTATAGAATGTTAAATTGAGCTGAGCACATGATATTTGGTATTAAGTATTGGCATATTTTTGCTTTATATGTCTTTGCAAATTCTGCCCATTTCAAAGCTATGCATCTTTTACATGCTCCTTGATGCTTGCATTGCCAAAGGGGGAGAAATTGTTGAATTCTCTGCTGCAAAGGGGGTAAAATTTTCACAGGGGGAGTTTTTATCTTGAAAAAGGGGAGATTTGCCGAAGGGGCTTTTACTCTTTTGAAAAGGGGGAGAAAAAATCATTTGTCAAGTGACATGATTTGGCTCGTTTCTGAGTTTTTATGGTCACTTGTGTGCTGAAATTCTTTAAATTTTCTTGAACTTGAATTTGGTTGTCAATGCACTCATCAAGGGGGAGATTGAGAAACCAAGGGTTGGTTTCGGAGTCTGTGATGAGTGATTGACTATGTTTAACCTCTGTTTCGAAGGGGTACCTCCGAAGGGGTTCGGAGGCTGTTTCACCGAAGGGTTCGGTGGGTTTGGTTGCTGCAGCTGTTGCAGCGGAGTGTGCCTGTCGGAGGGGTCCGATAGTACATGATGACTGGGGTTGTACCGAAGGTCTCGGTACTTTGGGCGGTACACCGGAGTGTGTGCCGAAGGTTGCTAACCCGGAGAGGTCTCCGGAGTACTGGATACACTTGTTTGTGGTGCGCAGGGGACCTCGGAGGCGACAGACGGTTTGTAGCAGGTGAACCTGGGTCAAGCGGGAGGCTTGATGCCAGGGGAGCAGGGAGCTCCATCACGGAGGCTGCGAAGGGGTCTAGGTCGGACCTCGGGTCGAGGTGCACCAGGAGAAGGCAGTAAGTGCAGAGCGTGGCTCCGGGTGAAGGTGCTCCGAGACAGTCCTCGGAGGCGAGGCATTTCGAAGGGTACTCCGGATGGAGTGACTTCGGAGTTTGGTGGATCAAGTCCTCAGCAGAGGCAAGGTGTTCGAAGTGTGCTCCGGAGGGAGACACTCGAAGGTACCCGACGAAGGTCTCAGAAGTCAAGGTGCATCGAAGGCATGGTCCGGGTGAGGGTAGTCGAGGAGTGTGCTCGGGGAGAGAAACTGCGACGAAGTGCTCATGGAATGCTTCATGCGGAGGCCTTGGACGAAGGAGGGACTTCGAAGGGTGGTACTCCGAAGGTGGGGCTTCGGAGTGTGGTTGTCTTGTGGTACTTCGGCCATGCATGGCTTCGGTACACGGACTGACGGAGTTCGAGCTGGGAGAAGCTGCGAAGCCGTGGTGGTCCACTCCGAGGGTGATTGGTGCGAAGGCCCAAGAGCTTTGACGGCTTCGGCTCAAAACCATCACTGTATCGGAGGCTAACTTCGGTGAAGCGAAGGCCGTCAGGCTCAAGGCTTCTCACCGAAGCTACCGCACCCCTCGTGTGCGAAGGGGGGCTCCAGAAAGGTCAAAGACTGCAAAGGCTGACATTGTCTGCTCTGCAAAAAGATGACGATGTCCCCTCTGCCAAGCTGACAGAGAAGCCTCCAAATAAAGTTGACTACCTTTTGTATCCCTCAGTTCTGATGAGACAAAACCATTTTAAACCGTAGGGGTAAAGTAGTCAATTCACATGGGCGAATAGTGGCTATAAATATGGGGGCTGGGTAGGTAACATTTAACACTTTGAGCATTTACTGTTGAGCTCCTGTACTAGCCACCACTCTCTGTATTCATCCAGTGAGTTCTTTTATTGTGTTCCTTGTTCAAGCAGCGAAGCCCTACTTCTGTGTTGTGGTTCTGCTTGAGCTTGTTTGCATACCTCGCTAGTAGTAGTGCATCGAAGCCTGTCTAGGCGAAGTGTGTCTTGTGCGAAGTGTGCTTTTCAGCGTGCGTTCGCTCTATGTAACAGGAGGCTAGACCTCGCTGCTTACTAGCGAAGCCCTGATCAAAGCCCGTGGTTCTTATCGTGCCTAAGCCCCTAGCGAAGTCTGTTAGTGTGCATTTAGACCTTCGGTGTACGAAGCCCAGCACTAGTTGCTGTCGCTAAGTACTTGGTCGAAGTCCTCAGAGGGTAGTCCACTCTTGCGAAGGGTGAAGTGCGAAGCCTGCTTGAAGCACCCTGTGTGCTCTGCACTGTCTTAGCAGAGTTGGTTGTTCGGGTTTGAGTGGAGCGAAGTCTTCTTGGCTTCGAACTTTTGCTCCTTGCGAAGCCTGTGTTCGGAGCCGTCAAAAACCTCCGAACCAGAACTTCGAAGGTTGTGTTCGAAGCTTGTTCCGCAGTAGACTGTATTAAAACAGAAGGCTAATTTTAGCCTGAATTTTTAAAATCTCCCATTCACCCCCCCTCTGGTCGCCGTTTCCGGTCCAACAAATAGTTTTCCCTTGAACAGGGGACAAATAACGTCAGCCTCCGACAGCCTTCGGCCTGGAGCCCAACACTGTCGAAGCTTGTGTCTTCCCAAAGAAGCTATTTCCAAGCCTCAAGGTTCACCTCGGAGCTCTCAAGATTCCTTATAGATTGCCAGAAGCTAAGTCTCAGGCTAGATTCGAAGCTACCCTCCGGGCCTTGTTCGGAGTTAGCCTTCGAGCTCCCCTCTGAGCTCCTCAGAGCTAGTCTCCGGACCCTCTCCAGCCAATTCAAAGCCAAGGCTCCGGAGCCCCAGTTCGGAGGCCCAGTTCGGAGGCCCCAGTTCGAGGCCCCAGTTCGGAGGCCCAGTTCAGAGCCCCAGTTTGGAGGCCCCAGTTCGGAGGCCCAGTTCGGAGGCCCCAATTCGGAGCCCCAGTTCGGAGCACTAGTTCGGAGCCCCAGCTCAGAGGTCCAGTTCGGAGCCCTGGTTCCGAGACCCCAGTTCGGAGCTCCAGTTCAGAGCTCCGGCCCTACTCCGAACCCAAAAGATATTTACACCCCACTACAGTGTAGAAGTCATACCAGGGGCCCCTTTGCCCATAGTCTGTCATTTAGCTGGTCAAGAAGTGGCGTTGCCTGACACGTCTGTAAAGCTGTAAAGCACTTTTGTACCGTAGCTAGCTCCTTTTCCCCTCTTTGCCCCTATGAGCCTAGGGCTCATAGAGGGCATCTCGGTCTTTTCCTTTGGCCTGCGCGCCTATAAAGGCAGGGCCAAGCCCTTGTAACAGACACACTCTCCAGGGGCCATGAGACCCTGGAGTTCACCTTCTCCAGGGGCCAAGAGACCCTGGAGTTCACTTCCCCACACAGAGGCATACCATGCAAAATCCACCACAAACTGGACGTAGGGCTATTATCCCCCAGGGGAGGCCCGAACCAGTATAAATCCTTTCTCCCTCTGAGAGAACCCTTCGAGGTTCATTCTACACATTGTATACACACATACAAAACGTGTGCTGTAGCTAACGCAATTGCTACAACAGTTGGCGCCGTCCGTGGGACCTTAGTACTAAAAGCTAAGTTCTCTGCCACTGCCTGCAACTCGAAGTATGCTTGAGGGGGGAGCTTCGAAGCCTTCTTGCTTCGCGCACCCTTCAGCAAGGGGCTTCGGGTGCAGTTCGAAGGCCGTCTTCGCCTTCTCCCATCATTTGCATCTCGGAGCTCACCCTTCAGCAAGGGGCTCCGCTTGGTGTGTCGAAGGCCATCTTCGCCTTCTCCTATCCTTTGCATCTCGGAGCTCGCCCTTCAGCAAGGGGCTCCGCTTGGTGCGTCGAAGGCCATCGAAGCCCCAGGGGCTACGAGGCAAGCTTTCAGCCACTTGACGAGGTATGTACGCTATCCGAGGTACCACTTCGATGTACAGTATTACAATTACCTTGATATAAAATCGAAGCTCTGCTTCGCCTAAAATCGAAGCTCTGCTTCACCTAAAATCGAAGCCCTGCTTCGCCTTAAATTCGAAGCCCCGCTTCACCTTAAAATTAGAAGCCTTGCTTCATCTTATCAAAAACACGAAGCCTTGCTTCGCCTTGTATAAAATCCGAAGCCTCGCTTCGCCTTACAAAATCCGGAGCATCCCTCCGAAGGCTACACAGCGCCTCCAGGCCCGTAGCAGTAATAGGGACTCCGGGCCATGGCCCGATGCATCCAGGGATTCTGGGTTCCGTACCCGAAGCATCCCAGGGATTCTGGGTTCCGTACCCGAAGCATCCCAGGGTCGAAGTTGACCCAGAGTTGAAGGTGGCTCAGAGCCGAAGGTGGCTCACATTATCATAGGTTTGGTGAATCCACACCAAATATCCATTTTCATGACAGAATCAAGCTCAAAAGCCTTGCTTCATTATCCAAACACGCTCCGAAGCCTTGCTTCGCATGTCAAAATCTAATATATGCCTAAGCATGTCGAAGTCATGCTTCGCTTAAAATCTGAGTGCGTTTCGGAGCCTTGCTCACCCACAACATCCAAATCCCAGCATGCCGAAGCATGCTTCGCTTAATTTGGCTACGCTGAAGCCTTGCATCGCTCCAAATTAACGCGGTCGAAGCCCAGAAAGGGGCGTTTGCTCAATACAATTCAAGCATCCGAAGCTGCCAAAAAGGCGCACCCCTTCGCATTTTTATTGCCCGCACCAACAATGGCTAAGTCCCTAGCTGCCACGAGCAAGGGGGGAAGCATGTATGCGAAATGTGCGAATGTAATACGCAGTACGAGCATGACAAGCTAAAACATTCGAAGTCATCAAACCATGCGAAGCATGCAGACGAAGTATGCAAATACAATAAACTCCATTCATTGAATGATAATTGAGAAGTATGTTACAAATATGCTTCGAAAACAAAACTACGAGTAGTCTGTATCTAAGCCTAAGAAAAATCGAGTGTGAGGCCCCATCCCTCGCTTGCCTTTCTTTCGGCCAGGGCCCCCTCGGCTGGACGAAGCCTCGTCGAAGCCTGCTCTCCCACGTCCAGCTCGTCCAGACCCCGAAGCCCGCAGACCTCGTCTTCCACTTTGCAGGTCGCTCCAAGTCTGCGAGGCACGCGGTGCCGTGTTGAAGGCAGAAAAATCTAAGGCTTCATCGCTTGCCAAGGTTGTTCGCGGAGGTAAAGGTGAAGAACTCTAAAGGGACTCCATCTTAACGATGGCAAGCAGATCCTGAACTACTTCGGGGATGGCTTCGCCGTCAGGCCCCCTCGGAAGCTTAAACCGAGGGGGACCCTCGGGCCTAGCTACCTCGAGGACTGCCCACAACTGGCGAAGTTCTTCAGAATCCTCAAGTACTTCGAAGTCAACATTCGGAGATAGAGCCTAGGCAGGTATAAACCACCCCCGCATTCATATTAATAAACTGATATGTTTTTACAAAGCCTACAGCTAAGAATTACAAGGAGCCTAAGGAGATCTACACCTTCGGAGGCGGAGGTGTCGATGTCGAAGGCCGATTTGGCGAAGCAAGTGCTTTGGCTCGGCGAAGGCGGAGGGCCTTCTGAAGCTCGAGGACTGCTTCATAGCCTTGGGCCTTCCAAGGCTCCTGAAGCCACCGCCAGGCTCCGCGGATGTCTGTTGGAGGTGTCACCAAGTGTTGGCCCCCGAAGGCCACCGGGGTCGCGGAGGTTGCAGCTTCGAGGTGGTTGCACCCCGCATTGTGAAGCATTTGCAACACCCTTTGGCCCGCCACTCGGCCGACCATCAAGGCGAACCCCTTCAGAGACTGCTCCACCGACGAAGCCACCACCTTCAAGAATGCGGCGCGGTCCCCAATTAGATCCAGATCACCGAAGTCCAGAGCCCGACATTCAGTCCCTATTTGTTGTAGGACCTCGGTCAGGCTCAGAGTGGCTTCTTCGAGGTTGTCAACAACGAAGGTCTCAAGTGACAGAGCCCATTGGCGGAGTTCGGAGTTCTCCTTCGCCTGCCGGGCTTCGGCGTCCTTTGCGGCTTTAAGCTCCGCGCGGAGCCTATCCATCTCCGAGGCCAAGGCTTCCTTAGCCTTGCCAGCCTCGGCCTTCGCCACCTCTTCCTCAGCCCTCGCCGTCTCGGCCTCGCCCCTCGCCGCATCGGCTGAAGCTTCGGCCCGCCTTCGCTTCTCGGCTTCCACCAAGGCTTCGCGTCGGAGGGCCTCCTTCTCCTCTGCTAGGCACGTCATCCGCTTGTCCACAGAAGTCGAAGCTGCTGCATTCAGTGCGAAGGCATGAAAGAATTCAAGAAATTATAAGTGTTGACCGAAGACTAAAGTATAACTCGAAGGCTACGTAGGACTTCGCTCACCTGCACAAGGGCTTCGTTTGCGTTGATGAAGAGTTCCATGGGGTTCGAGCGGCTGAGTTGAGCCACCAAATCCCCTGCCTCTGTAGGTGCGTAGACCTCGCGGAAGCTATTGATGGCCGCCTCAGTCAAAGCCCCCTTCGGCCGAAGAGGCTGGACAATCTCCTCCGCCGCTACCGCTTGCGCAGGCTTCGGCATGGCCGGGCTTAGCTCCACCACCTCAATGTTCTCGTCGCTTTGAGGGTCCCCTTCACCATGGCCGCTGCCTCCGTCTTCTTCAGACGAGGATCTGTCGGACTCTGAGCTGTTGTTGCTGCTGCTGCCGGAGGCCTCTGCTGGCTTCGCCGGGGTGGACCTCGCGCCGGCGTCGTCCTCTGTAGGCTTTGCCGCGGTGGGCCTCGCACCGGCATCCTCCTCTGCAAAAAGTCTAAGTCAAAATCCGCATATTGAAGAGAAGAATGTTTGAAGTAGTTACCTTCGTCAAAGATTTCTTCGAAGGTAGAGGGTCAACAAGCGCCCCCAGTCCTTTTGTTGCGAAGCTGACGCGTCGGCCTTCGCGCCCGAAGCCATCGCTGTCGAAGCCTTCTCTACCTCCTTGGCAGTCGGAGCACTCGTGGGCTCCGCAGCTGTTTGAGGGTCCGAGGCTGCTGCCTCCTCCGGAGTAGAGGCCTCGGGTGCGGGGACCTCCTGCCGAGCCCTCGAAGTTTCGGGCTCATCGTCTTCCCCTCTTTTCCTCTTGGCTCCGGCCATCGAAGCTGCGAGGTGGGAGAAGTCCGGCAGGGCAGGGACCTCTTCGTAGCCAAGCAAGGTCCACACCCTGTTCCAGTGCTCCCAGGACCCCACCGAAGCTAGCCGTTGAGCTTGCTCCTCCGGTGTCGGAGCCCCAACAACACGCTCCGCCACCGCGATGGCCTCCTCTGGAGTCCTCACTTCAAGATGAGATTCATAAAGATTCAAGTCAGAATCAAGTTTTTGCGAAGTATGAAAGTGGAAAGATTTCGAAGTCTTACAGAGGTGTTCGAAGGCCAACTCATTTAGGCCCCCTCGGCCCGAAGCTTGGAAGAGCCCCTTCGGCCAAGAGCGCACCAGGGGGCTAAGCTGGAGGGTGATGAACTCCTTCGCGAGGTCCCTCATGCTCATCTTCGCGGCAACCTGTCGCGCCCCGATTTAATAAATCAGGACTTTATTGAAATTCCATAGAAAATCAATAAAACAAGACGTTCATCACACGACCACGTACAATACGAGCAATCATTCACGGTTCGTAGACCGCATTATTACAAAAGTGAATTAAAGATAAAGAGAAACTAATAAAACAAGGGTCCTAGATGAACGCCTCCTTCCAGTCACGCCTTGACTGGGTCGCTACTCCAGACCTTCATCCTCCTCGTAGTAGACTGGCTCTGATGTTGTAAGTCAACGGGGTGAGTACAGATGTACTCAGCAAGCCACCGAATGCAAAAATAATGCAAGGTAATAACAAGGGAGATAGTGGCTAATTTAGCGGAAGCAGCATATTTGTAAAGCTTTAAATGAGAGTAATTTTATTAGTACGGAAAAGAAAACATGTGTGTGTGTATCATCATCTTCTAACTCGAGGGGTACAGTCAGCCCCACCTCGCTCAACAGTCCTTACGTGCCATGAATAACTTGAACATTCAAACAATTGTAAACTAACTGCGAGTAGTCACACAACCCGCCCTTGACCGTGGGCTCGGCTTTTCGAAAAGATTGAGTTACTCTGATCAGAGATGTACCACTGTACCCACAAGGCACGCACTCATCACCTACACCGAAGTGTAACGAGATGACCCATCACACGGGAACTCGTGCCAAAACCTTCCATATAGTCCTCCCCGACTCAATAGCACCCTCTTATGGGTTTCATATGGTGTCCCGACGCATCGGAGCCCCACCATACCCCCCCTTGAGCCTCGTCGGTACAAGTCGCCCGCAGGCTAGCCCCTTGCCCCCTCCTCTATGGTGCATCGAGCCGGAGCATTCCATACTTCCAGTTAGGACTTACCCATTAGACTTGTGGTTGGTACGGAAGTGCTTTGCAACAGATCCCGCAGACCGGTCCTTATAGTGCCCCGGGTGCGACAAACCAGTGCCCGAGCTTGCACCCGGAACCCACCATACTTATAACCTAGCCAACTCCAACAGAGTCCAGAGACGAGAATAACAGGGAAATTCATATATAGAATCCAGCTATCTACGACTCGTTCTTTTTAACCTATAGCAGTTGTGCCGGTACATTGGGCACTAGCTAATATTTTATAGTAGAGTGACAAGGAGTTAAGGCTCAATAAGCATGGCTTGGGTTTGCACACAAGGACGGGGATCTAATAAATATAAGTGTAAGGCTTGAATATTTGACTAATGCAATATTAACCTATGGGTTATAGCGATAAGTTATTAAAACATGGGCTCAATTATGATCAACTGTTTCCACAAAGACGGTCGATGACTTGCCTTGCTCAGCAAATGGGGATGGAGGAACCTCGGGGTAGAACTCCTGCTCCTCGACGAACTCGTAGTCTTCTCGATACGGAAAAATAAACAGTACATTCAATAAACAGATAAAATTCACCAAATATTAACATACACACTTGTAGGTTTTATTATGTGAAGTAATATTTTTAACATTTCAAGGTTTTGTTCCAAACAGTAAAGTTTAATTTTTTAGGATTTTTCCCCATTCATTTTCTGTAATATTAATTTTAACCCTAAGGGATTTTTATTCATTTATTTATTAATAATATTTTGGGTAACAGAAACATACTGTTTTTATGGCATTAATGTGTAGAGAATAATATTCTGGTTCTAACAAAATTTGAATGGTGAAATTTGGAGTTAATTTGAGCAAGATATGAATTTTCAAAGTTTAAATCAATTTTCTGGATTTTATTTAAACTAAAAACAGTCTCTGGTCCACGGTGAACCAGGTTCACCGTGAACCCGTGACTATTCGCGTGGACCTGCCGATCCAGAGCCGTCGGATCTGGATCTGGCGGTCGGACGCGAGGCGGGAGGCGTAAGTGAAAATGGACGGCTGAGATTATATCGCAGCGAAAGGGTACGCGTGGACGCCTGAGATCGTTCGGGGGGGTTTAAGTGGCGATCGACGGCCGAGAGGCCTCGATACCTCTTTGACCAGATCCGAGGGCTCAGATTAAGTCAACAGGGGATCTAATCTTAGCCCTCCGATCGTGATCGGACGGCTGTGGGTGCGTCCGGCACGGCACGTGCGTAAGGGGTACATACCCCTTTCGTCTCCGGCGACGGCGGGCATCGGGTGCGGCCACGGTGGCGCCGGCGAGGGCCTAGGGGCCTAGCTAGGGCCAAAAATGGACTGCGGAGGTGATGGGGATCACGAAGGTACCTTTGGCGGCGAAGCTGGTCGACGGATGACGACGACGGCGAGGGTAGACGGCGAAGAGGGTTCGGGAGCTCGACGGCGATGGCGACCCGGCGGGTTCCAAGGCCAACGGAGTGGTGGCCGGGGATGGGCGGTCGACGTCGGTCTTGAGGGTGGCAGTGGCTAGGGCGGGGGAGGCTGGGATCGACGGCGATGGCTCGCCGGAGATGGAGCAGGGGAGAACCTCGAAAAAATGCTGTCGGGGGCGCTCTGGTGTGTGAGGGCTCGGGCTGCTACGGTGTGGGCAGAGGGCGGCGACCAGAGGGGTATAAATAGGGTCATCGGCGACGATTAAACGGAAGGAAACCGAGGGTTTCCTTCCCTCTCCGGCGAGGTTGCTATTCTCCTCGGGTAGGCTTCTATATGCACGAAAACGCGTTGATCTTTGATGGAATGAGGTCGGGGCGGTCGGGGAAGGTGATCCGAGAGGAATCCAGGCGAAATCGGGCGGATTTGGGCGGCCGGCGGCAAGGGATCCGAAGGAGATCGCCGGGGAAGGAAGGGGAGCGATCCCCTTCCATCGGAGACGAAGGTCCTGACAGGTGGGCTCCACCTGTCAGTGAGCGAACGTGAAAGGAAAAGGCAGACAAGCGGGGCCGGGCGGGCAGAGGGCGCTAGGGGGCTGACGAGTGGGGCCAGACGGGGTGCGGGTGGGAGGAGAGAGGGGAGGGCGGCGCCGACAGGCGGGCCCCTCCTGTCAGCGAGAGGGTGGCGATGGGCTGGGCCAAAAAGGCCGTCGGGGAAGGTTTTGGGGTTGAGGCCCATTAAGCTTTTCCAATTCTTTTCTGATTTAAAATAATTCCAGTAATTCTTTTATTTGATTAAGGGTTGAATCACTGTTGATAAAAATTTGTAAAAATTCCTAAAATTATATCTTGGCCTCTAGTTCATCTCATAAAATTTTCAAGTCCAGATTTTGAGTATTTCTCCCTGTTTGGCTTTATTTGGGTTCTTTTGGTGATTTTTCTTTAATAATAAATTCAGAAATGATTTAAATAATATTTTCTTTTTATTTTATTCCTTTTAATTTTTTGGGGTGTTACAATCCTATCCCCCTTACAGAGAATCTCGTCCTCGAGATTCGGGTCAATCCTCGAATAGCTCAGGATGCTGTGCCTTGAGTCCATCTTCTTTTTCCCAAGTAGCTTCTTCTACCGGATGATTGCTCCACTGCACTTTGCAGAAGCGGATGACTCGACTCCTGGTGGTCCTTTCTTTGACTTCCAATATCTTGACTGGTTTTTCCACATAGGTCAGATCCTCTTGGACATCCAATTGCTGAAGATCCACTTGCTCTGTGGGGACGCGGAGACACTTCTTGAGTTGAGATACATGGAACACATCATGCACTCCCGTCAACGAAGGTGGTAGTTCCAACTGATAAGCTACTTCGCCTTGGCGTCGGATAATGGGGAATGGTCCAACATATCGAGGGGCCAACTTTCCTCTCATGTTAAACCGTTGAATCCCACGAAGAGGTGTAACCCGAAGGTATACATGGTCTCCTTCTTCAAAGGCTAGATCTCGACGACGATTGTCGGCGTAGCTCTTCTGTCGCGATTGGGCCGTCTTGAGTCTGTCTCTGATGATCCGTACTTTCTCTTCAGCTTCACGGAGAATGTCGGTTCCGAATACTTGGGATTCACCCGTTTGGTCCCAAAGGAGAGGCGTTCTGCACTTACGTCCATACAGGGCTTCAAAAGGAGACATCTGAAGACTGGCTTGATAGCTATTGTTGTATGAAAATTCTGCATATGGCAAGCTCTTGTCCCAAGTGGCTCCAAAATCCAAAACACATGCTCGAAGCATATCCTCTAGTATCTGATTTACCCTTTCTGTTTGTCCATCTGTCTGAGGATGGTAGGCGGTACTGAAATTTAATCTCGTGCCCATCTCCTCTTGGAGGTTCTTCCAAAAACGAGAGGTAAACTGACTTCCTCGGTCAGATACTATCTTCTTGGGCACTCCATGTAGACATACTATCCGGGCCATATATAGCTCTGCTAGCTTAGGGCCACTAAAGGTCGTCTTGACGGCTATAAAATGAGCTACTTTTGTAAGCCGATCAATGATCACCCATATAGAATCATACCCCAGTTGGGTCTTTGGTAGACCGGTGATAAAATCCATACCGATCTCTTCCCACTTCCATTCTGGCACTTTAAGTGGTTGTAGCAATCCTGCAGGTCTCTGATGTTCAGCTTTTACTCTTCTGCAGGTGTCACATTCGGCGACGAACTGGGCAATCTCTCTTTTCATGCTAACCCACCAATAACGTTCCTTCAGATCCTGGTACATCTTGGTACTGCCGGGGTGAATGGAGTACAATGTCTCATGGGCTTCTCTTAGGATAAGAGTCTTTATCTCAGGTTTATCCGGCACACATATCCGAGTTCCAAACCATATGGTGCCATTCTCGTCCTCGGAAAATCCGGGGGCTTTTCCTTGTCTCATGTTCTTCTTAATGGCAGCTATATCCGGGTCTTCTGACTGAGCTTCACGAATATGCTCGAACAAGACAGGTTGGGTCTCCAAGGTGGCTAGATATGCTCTGGTGGTCAATCCAAGATTTAAGTTTTCCATCTCCTTACATAACAAGGGTGCGTGTTCCTGAATCATCATAGCTGTGCAATATCCCTTGCGACTTAAGGCATCAGCTACCACATTTGCTTTTCCTGGGTGGTAGTGAATACCCAAGTCATAGTCCTTGATTAGTTCCAACCATCGTCTTTGCCTCAGATTAAGGTCAGGCTGTGTGAAGATATACTTCAAACTCTTGTGATCTGTAAAGATCTCACAGCGATTCCCAACCAAATAGTGCCTCCAAATCTTGAGGGCGTGCACTACGGCGGCTAATTCCAAATCATGGGTCGGATAATTCAACTCATGGGGTCTCAATTGTCTGGAGGCATAAGAGATGACTTTTCCATCTTGCATGAGAACACATCCCAATCCTTGGCGAGATGCGTCGCAATAGACATGGAAGTCTTTGCGGATATCTGGTAGGGTTAGTATAGGTGCAGACACCAAACGAGTCTTGAGGGTGCGGAAACTTTCCTCGCAATCAGGAGTCCATTCGAACTTCTCTCTTTTCTGCAACAACTTGGTCATTGGCTTGGCTATCTTAGAAAAATTCTCGATGAACCTTCGGTAATATCCGGCCAATCCCAGAAAACTTCGTATCTCAGATACGTTCGTGGGTGGCAACCAATCCATAACCGCTTCTACGGTGGCAGGGTCTACTGCGATTCCTTGTGCAGAGATGATGTGTCCAAGGAACTTTACTTCTGCCGTCCAAAACTTGCATTTGCTGTACTTGGCATACAATTGGTGTTCCCTTAACTTCCTTAAGGTTAACCGGAGGTGAGTCTCGTGCTCCTTCTGGTCCTTGGAATAATTGAGGATGTCGTCTATGAAGACTACGATGAATTTGTCCAAATATTCCATGAATACCTTATTCATCATATTCATGAAGAATGCAGGGGCGTTGGTCAATCCAAAGGACATAACCGTACACTCATATAAACCATAACGGGTAGTGAAGGCCGTTTTGGGTATATCTTCTTCTCGAATCCTCAACTGATGGTAACCAGACCGTAGGTCGATCTTCGAGAATACCGTGGCTCCTTTGAGCTGGTCGAAGAGGTCATCGATCCGAGGCAACGGGTACTTATTCTTGATTGTTACCTCATTCAAGGCGCGATAATCCACACACATACGCTTTGCCTTGTCTTCTTTCTTCTCGACAAAGATGACGGGAGCACCCCACGGTGATGTGCTTGGTCTGATATAACCTTTCTTCTCAAGATCCTCCAACTGTTGCTTCATTTCAGCTAATTCATTGGCGGCCATCCGGTATGGTCGCTTATAAATAGGAGTGGTTCCGGGCACCAAGTCAATCCTGAACTCGATGTCCCTCTTGGGTGGCATCCCTGGTAGATCCTCGGGGAATACGTCCGGGTACTCACTGACTACCGGTATCTCCTTCAAAGTAATCTGATGTAGTCTTGTCCTTCCGGCCCTCATGCTGGGCATCTGGAACGTGACTATAGTCCCTTCTTCACTAGTCACAGTCACCTTTCTCTGGGCACAT
The DNA here is from genome assembly GCA_019279435.1 of Zizania palustris. NCBI lineage: Eukaryota > Viridiplantae > Streptophyta > Magnoliopsida > Poales > Poaceae > Zizania > Zizania palustris. The sequence goes on along the minus strand of JAAALK010000285.1, from coordinate 53,947,611 downwards.
TCTATTACACCTTGGTGTTTATTTAGCCAATCCATCCCTAGAATGAGGTCCAAACCTTGACATTCTATTAGAATGGGGTCGGCCCAAAATATCGTGCCTTGGATATCTACCCATACCCTTGGACTAAAGGAACAAGCGAGGTTTTGTTTTCCCGGGGTAGCTATTAGTACTGGCCTGGGTGGTACTGTGGTGCTGGTGGAGGTGGAGCAAAGCGGGGTCTTTGGGCCATGCCCTGATTCTGCCTGAAGGCAATCATGCGCTTCTTCTTCAGGTCGACCTTATTTTGTTGGGTCTCCTGCATGATAGCCTTGTTTACCAACTTCTGGAAGTTGGCGAAGTCTCCGGAGATAAGCTGTAGAGACAGCTCATCCTTCAGTCCCCGGAGGAACTTAGCCTGCCTGGCCGCATCCGTACGAACCTCCTCTGGTGCGTACCGGGCCAAACGGTTAAATTCATGCAGATACTCGGTGACAGATCTGCTCCCTTGCTGCAGATCTCTGAACTCTTGTTGCTTCTGAGCAACGATGCCGTCGGGGATGTGAGCGGCACGGAAAGCAGCCGAGAACTCTGCCCAAGTGGGGCGTGGCCCTCAGGCAGAGTCTCGCGGTGGTTGTCCCACCACTCCGCGGCGGGACCATGTAGCTGGTGGGTGGCGAAGGCCACCCTCTCATGCTCTATGCAGGTCAGGAGATCGAGTTTCTTCTCGATCGCCCGCAACCAATCCCCAGCCTCCATGGGGTTGGTGGTGCTAGAGAAGGTTGGTGGGCGGACTCGGAGGAACTCCGAGAGCTGAGTTGCGCGAGCGGGAGCTGGTGTGGCGGGTCGGGGCAGCTCGGGCTGTTGGTGGAGGCGGAAGAAGTGAGCCTGCTGCTCCTGCATTTGCTGCTGCTGCTGCTGCATCTGGTGCAGGAGGGCTGAGACCAACTGGTTTTGAGTGGCCATCATTTCAGCCACGGTGGGGTGGTTGGCGACCGGGGCCTGGTGGCTCCCCATTGTGGCAGATTGCCACTGTCCCCTCCGTTCTGAGGAGCGTCTGATCCCTGGGTGTTGGTCATCCTGGAATTTCCAATGTACACATATTTATTTTGGGTGATTTTCTTTATATTTATTTCAAAAGAATACCGTTCTTGCGGTTACACTTATTTATTTCCTCATTCATGCCTTATATTTTGACATGAATGTTGAATACAAGCAATCAAAATAAAAAGAAAACAATCAATCGTAATACTACGTCTAAGGCAGCTCGGGGGACGGCTCGATCTCGGGCTCGTGGGAGACGGGCGGGGCCGAGGAACTGGACGGTCCGGCGGGTGGTGCACTGCGGGAGATCCTCTTGGGCCTCACTGTGGGAGTCTGAATGGGTTTCTTCCGGCGAGGCGGAAGAGGTGCGATCTCCTCTATGTCCTTCTTCAACTCCTCGATCTGGTAGCGGAGGTGCGGGTTGGTGGCGACCCGCTGTCGAAGAAGCTCATTCTGATGCCGCAACTCCTCTGCCTCGGCAGCCAAACGGTGTCCCTGCTGGATGCGGCGACGAAGCTCTCCGTTCTCGCGGTTCAGGTCCTCGGAGGAGTGGCGGTAGAAACTGATAGTGTCGCGCTGTCCATTGGCGTCCTGCAGCGCCTCGTAGTGGAGATCATCCATGGCCTCTAATAAGCGCATGGTATGACCGATTGCTGAATGACGCTGGGAGAGGGTGCTGACGAAGACACTGTGTGGGCTCCCTGGGGTGCGAAGAGGTACGAAGCGGAAGTCCGTGTCGTAGAGCTCACTGTCATAGATCATCCGGAGCTCCGTAAGTGCCTGGAGAGCGGTGCGCTGACTGGCTACCAGGAAGGTAGGTCCTCCTCCGCGGTAGGTGTGAGCTGTCTGAGGGGAGGGCTGGACGACGACGGTGACCTCGCAGTAGCTCTCTTCCTCGTCGGGGAAGACTCCATGGTACATCGGCTCTTGCTCGAAGCCGAGGAAACTGACGAGCATGCGTAGCTCGCGGATGAATCCGGTCTCGTCACGAAGGTTCCCGTTCACAGTACGGATCGGCATCTACAAAAGAGAGAAAATTTTGTGAAAATCTTAGAAGATGAGAGGATAAGTAATCTTTTGTAAAATATAGTGGATATATATAAGTCCTAAGGTCAGGTCTGTTTGGCTTCCTACAGTCAAGTCGGCTCTGATACCATCTTGTCGCGCCCCGATTTAATAAATCAGGACTTTATTGAAATTCCATAGAAAATCAATAAAACAAGACGTTCATCACACGACCACGTACAATACGAGCAATCATTCACGGTTCGTAGACCGCATTATTACAAAAGTGAATTAAAGATAAAGAGAAACTAATAAAACAAGGGTCCTAGATGAACGCCTCCTTCTAGTCTCGCCTTGACTGGGTCGCTACTCCAGACCTTCATCCTCCTCGTAGTAGACTGGCTCTGATGTTGTAAGTCAACGGGGTGAGTACAGATGTACTCAGCAAGCCACCGAATGCAAAAATAATGCAAGGTAATAACAAGGGAGATAGTGGCTAATTTAGCGGAAGCAGCATATTTGTAAAGCTTTAAATGAGAGTAATTTTATTAGTACGGAAAAGAAAACATGTGTGTGTGTATCATCATCTTCTAACTCGAGGGGTACAGTCAGCCCCACCTCGCTCAACAGTCCTTACGTGCCATGAATAACTTGAACATTCAAACAATTGTAAACTAACTGCGAGTAGTCACACAACCCGCCCTTGACCGTGGGCTCGGCTTTTCGAAAAGATTGAATTACTCTGATCAGAGATGTACCACTGTACCCACAAGGCACGCACTCATCACCTACACCGAAGTGTAACGAGATGACCCATCACACGGGAACTCGTGCCAAAACCTTCCATATAGTCCTCCCCGACTCAATAGCACCCTCTTATGGGTTTCATATGGTGTCCCGACGCATCGGAGCCCCACCATACCCCCCCTTGAGCCTCGTCGGTACAAGTCGCCCGCAGGCTAGCCCCTTGCCCCCTCCTCTATGGTGCATCGAGCCGGAGCATTCCATACTTCCAGTTAGGACTTACCCATTAGACTTGTGGTTGGTACGGAAGTGCTTTGCAACAGATCCCGCAGACCGGTCCTTATAGTGCCCCGGGTGCGACAAACCAGTGCCCGAGCTTGCACCCGGAACCCACCATACTTATAACCTAGCCAACTCCAACAGAGTCCAGAGACGAGAATAACAGGGAAATTCATATATAGAATCCAGCTATCTACGACTCGTTCTTTTTAACCTATAGCAGTTGTGCCGGTACATTGGGCACTAGCTAATATTTTTATAGTAGAGTGACAAGGAGTTAAGGCTCAATAAGCATGGCTTGGGTTTGCACACAAGGACGGGGATCTAATAAATATAAGTGTAAGGCTTGAATATTTGACTAATGCAATATTAACCTATGGGTTATAGCGATAAGTTATTAAAACATGGGCTCAATTATGATCAACTGTTTCCACAAAGACGGTCGATGACTTGCCTTGCTCAGCAAATGGGGATGGAGGAACCTCGGGGTAGAACTCCTGCTCCTCGACGAACTCGTAGTCTTCTCGATACGGAAAAATAAACAGTACATTCAATAAACAGATAAAATTCACCAAATATTAACATACACACTTGTAGGTTTATTATGTGAAGTAATATTTTTAACATTTCAAGGTTTTGTTCCAAACAGTAAAGTTTAATTTTTTAGGATTTTTCCCCATTCATTTTCTGTAATATTAATTTTAACCCTAAGGGATTTTTATTCATTTATTTATTAATAATATTTTGGGTAACAGAAACATACTGTTTTTATGGCATTAATGTGTAGAGAATAATATTCTGGTTCTAACAAAATTTGAATGGTGAAATTTGGAGTTAATTTGAGCAAGATATGAATTTTCAAAGTTTAAATCAATTTTCTGGATTTTATTTAAACTAAAAACAGTCTCTGGTCCACGGTGAACCAGGTTCACCGTGAACCCGTGACTATTCGCGTGGACCTGCCGATCCAGAGCCGTCGGATCTGGATCTGGCGGTCGGACGCGAGGCGGGAGGCGTAAGTGAAAATGGACGGCTGAGATTATATCGCAGCGAAAGGGTACACGTGGACGCCTGAGATCGTTCGGGGGGGTTTAAGTGGCGATCGACGGCCGAGAGGCCTCGATACCTCTTTGACCAGATCCGAGGGCTCAGATTAAGTCAACAGGGGATCTAATCTTAGCCCTCCGATCGTGATCGGACGGCTGTGGGTGCGTCCGGCACGGCACGTGCGTAAGGGGTACATACCCCTTTCGTCTCCGGCGACGGCGGGCATCGGGTGCGGCCACGGTGGCGCCGGCGAGGGCCTAGGGGCCTAGCTAGGGCCAAAAATGGACTGCGGAGGTGATGGGGATCACGAAGGTACCTTTGGCGGCGAAGCTGGTCGACGGATGACGACGACGGCGAGGGTAGACGGCGAAGAGGGTTCGGGAGCTCGACGGCGATGGCGACCCGGCGGGTTCCAAGGCCAACGGAGTGGTGGCCGGGGATGGGCGGTCGACGTCGGTCTTGAGGGTGGCAGTGGCTAGGGCGGGGGAGGCTGGGATCGACGGCGATGGCTCGCCGGAGATGGAGCAGGGGAGAACCTCGAAAAAATGCTGTCGGGGCGCTCTGGTGTGTGAGGGCTCGGGCTGCTACGGTGTGGGCAGAGGGCGGCGACCAGAGGGGTATAAATAGGGTCATCGGCGACGATTAAACGGAAGGAAACCGAGGGTTTCCTTCCCTCTCCGGCGAGGTTGCCATTCTCCTCGGGTAGGCTTCTATATGCACGAAAACGCGTTGATCTTTGATGGAATGAGGTCGGGGCGGTCGGGGAAGGTGATCCGAGAGGAATCCAGGCGAAATCGGGCGGATTTGGGCGGCCGGCGGCAAGGGATCCGAAGGAGATCGCCGGGGAAGGAAGGGGAGCGATCCCCTTCCATCGGAGACGAAGGTCCTGACAGGTGGGCTCCACCTGTCAGTGAGCGAACGTGAAAGGAAAAGGCAGACAAGCGGGGCCGGGCGGGCAGAGGGCGCTAGGGGGCTGACGAGTGGGGCCAGACGGGGTGCGGGTGGGAGGAGAGAGGGGAGGGCGGCGCCGACAGGCGGGCCCCTCCTGTCAGCGAGAGGGTGGCGATGGGCTGGGCCAAAAAGGCCGTCGGGGAAGGTTTTGGGGTTGAGGCCCATTAAGCTTTTCCAATTCTTTTCTGATTTAAAATAATTCCAGTAATTCATTTATTTGATTAAGGGTTGAATCACTGTTGATAAAAATTTGTAAAAATTCCTAAAATTATATCTTGGCCTCTAGTTCATCTCATAAAATTTTCAAGTCCAGATTTTGAGTATTTCTCCCTGTTTGGCTTTATTTGGGTTCTTTTGGTGATTTTTCTTTAATAATAAATTCAGAAATGATTTAAATAATATTTTCTTTTATTTTATTCCTTTTAATTTTTTGGGGTGTTACACAACCCTCCGAAGGAGCGAGATCCTCGAGTGAAGGGTGTCCGGGCTGGTCTTCACCACCCCTTCGCGTCGATATGATATAAGGGCATTGGTACTCCGAAGGGGAGAGTTCGCGCCGACGGAGGCATAGAACCACTCTTGATCCCACTTCGAGTACCATTTGCTGTTGACCGCCCTCGCTAGGAAGGTGTCTTGGAACTCTCTCCGAAGCTGGAAGTTTGCGCTGCCGAAGGCCAAGGCCCTCTTGACGCGGTCTGTGCCCTCCCTTGGCTTCGGCTGGCAGTTGGCATCGTGAAGGGCGACGAAGACATCTGCGCAGCCCTCGCAACCTTCAGCCCTCATGGCCCACTCGAAGACAGCAAGCCTCGCCACGGCGTTGGGCGAAAGCTGAGGAAGTTCGAGGTTGTAAGCCCTCAGGACTTCGCTCAACATTCCCACTGTTGGCAGCCCGAGGCCGGCTTCGAAGAAGGATTCGAACAACACCACCTCGTCAGCCCGAGGTCTTGTTATGGCTTCCGTCTTCTCTGGCACTCTGAGTTGGATCTTCGCAGCAATCCTTCCCTCGCAGGCCCTCCGGATGGACTCCTATGTAGAGATTGAAGCCCTCATCTCCAGCGTTTGCTCAAATTTGTTGGATGGCGTCTGAAGGTCCCTCGGCCCCAACCGCCTTGGTGCAGGCTTCGCTGCCGCAGCCGCCGCTGCCGCCTGCAGTTGGGTGGAGCTAGAGCTCGGGCCCAAGGCCAGGGCCTTCAAAGTTGCCTTCTTCAGCATTTTTGTGGGACTTCGGCGCGAGGGGCTAAAGCTAGCGAGGGGTGCTTCGCGCGGAGCCAAGGAGGAGAAGAGAGCGAAGGATGCAAGGCGCCGAGAAGAAAGCAAATGAGAGCGTGCCGAAGCCGCACGCGGTAAACCCCTATTTATAGGCGGTAAGAATTCCAACGGTTCATGGGCCGAACCCACTGGCAGGTGGGCCTCCAGCAAAGGCGAAGCGGCCCAGCGCGGGGTAACGGTCAATTTTCTAGCCGTTGCGGAGCCAGTTGATCTCCCCGAGGTCATTCTGACAGCTGACGCAAACAATTATTACCTGCGAATTTCGAAGTCACCTTCGGTCCAAGCTCTCAAGGCCTGTTGTCCCTGAAGTTGTAATCTTGGTCATTTGTCTCAAGGGCGCGCACACCCCTTCGTCCCGAAGGCCTGCACGCGAGGGGCTACTGTTGGGGGAATAGTTTTCCCTTGAATAGGGGCCAAAGGACGTCAGCCTCCGATAGCCTTCGGCCCAGAGCCCAACACTGTCAAAGCCTGTGTCTTTCCAAAGAAGCTATTTCCAAGCCTCAAGGTTCACCTCGGAGCCCTCAAGATTCCTTAGAGATTGCCAGAAGCTAAGTCTCAGGCTAGCTTCGAAGCTAGCCTCCGGGCCTTGTTCGCAGTTAGCCTTCGAGCTCCCCTCGGAGCTCCTTAGAGCTAGTCTCTGGACCCTCTCCAGCCAATTCAAAGCCAAGGCTCCGGAGCCCCAGTTCGGAGGCCCAGTTCGGAGGCCCAGTTCGGAGGCCCAATTCGGAGGCCCCAATTCGGAGGCCCAAGTTCGGAGGCCCCAGTTCGGATGCCCAAGTTCGGAGGCCCCAGTTCGGAGGCCCAGTTCGGAGGCCCAGTTCGGAGGCCCCAGTTCGGAGCCCCAGTTCGGAGGCCCCAGTTCGGAGACCCAGCTCGGAGCACCAGTTTAGAGCCCTAGCTTGGAGGTCCAGTTGGGAGCCCTAGTTCGGAGCCCCGGTTCGGAGCTCCGGCCCTACTCTGAACCCAGAAGATATTTATGGCCCGCTATAGTGTAGAAGTCATACCAGGGGCCCCTCTGCCCATAGTCTGTCGTTTAGCTGGTCAAGAAGTGACGTTGCCTGACACGTCTGTAAAGCACTTTTGTACCGTAGCTAGCTCCTTTTCCCCTCTTTGCCCCTATGAGCCTAGGGCTCATAGAGGGCATCTCGGTCTTTTCCTTTGGCCTGTGCGCCTATAAATGCAGGGCCAAGCCCTTGTAACAGACACACTCTCCAGGGGCCATGAGACCCTGGAGTTCACCTTCTCTAGGGGCCAAGAGACCCTGGAGTTCACTTCCCCACATAGAGGCATACCATGCCAAATCCACCACAAACTGGACGTAGGGCTATTATCCCCCAGGGGAGGCCGAACCAGTATAAATCCTTTCTCCCTCTAGGAGAACCCTTCGAGGTTCATTCTACACATCGTATACACACATACAAAACATGTGTTGTAGCTAACGCAATTGCTACAACAAATGAAGAACACATATACAACACTATTTGGCTAGATCAGTACCAATAGGCCCCAATGACTCATCGGTACTCCGTGTCGAACCCAGTTGACACCAAGATTTAGTAAAGCCCAGGGCCCACTAGGGATGTCGCACAATCTATAAGAGTCAAAGGGAGTCCGATCGAAGGTGGTCAAAGAATCATGTCTGTTACAACATGACCAGATATGAAGGTGCCGATGATGAGAAGATGTGAAGATTATTCAGAATCGGTTAGGATATATTACTTGGATGGAAAGTCTCTGTACTATAAATATGTATCCCTTAGTTAGGTCAAACACACACAACCCTATCAAACAACTCTTGTGCACCGCCACCCTTGGTTTCCCAAGGTTAATCTCGGCGGGATTCGGTACTCAGAGCTGGGTTGCATTGATTTGATCGCTTGAGGCATTGACTGAAACAATATGATCGCTGATTTATCTTAGTGTATTACCTAGGTCTAAGGCTACATCAGATTGATCTCTTAGATTGATGTGATTTAGGTGTGGTAGTCTGAGGCTTCATCGGTTAGGTCTGACATCTCTTTCTATTGTATCTTCTTCATGTTGTATACCATTCATCTAAATAAAGCGTGCCTGATACTTTGAAATATTTTTAAGTTCATTGTGGCTCGATACTGTCTTGGTTAGGTCCAATCTTATTTATTTTGATGACTTTGATGATACAGATATGTTATCTAGCATGTTTTATTTATTTCTATCGGAGTACAAGCCGATAGGTTATCTTTAATCCAATGCTATATTCTATCTACTATCGGGAAATGCTCATCGACCCATATGCATAAACTGCCTATCTCATCGGCCGATGGTGCATTCGTCCCGATCGCTCTGCCTTGGTCATCGGCCTTGTGGCCGATTGACGTTATTCACTCATAATTGTTTCATCCTTACCACAGTCATCGGCTTAAAAACCGATCAACTTTACTACTAATGATATTTTCTTTGTTCCCTTATCAGTTGCAGGGTCAAACTGATTGACATGTCTTGAACCCTTTTTCTACGATTTTAGGACCTACACTGGAGTTAAGCAAATCTCTCAGGCCACGTGTGTATCAAAGTGTGACCAGAAAAGAAACCAACACGCTTTTTGGCACGCCCAGTAGGACATTTTCAGCAACTCAGCCATGGCAGGCGAGATCAATGACGACAACATCATCCCGATCACTCTGGACACACTGGATGAAGATCAAAGGGCAGAGGTGCAAAGGCACGTAGATGATTTCTAGAAGTTATGTATGCAAGCCTACGACATGACTCGATCGGGTCCCATCCAAAGAGATCCATTACCAAGACCGGCATTGGCTATAGAAGCCAGTCTATCGATAGAAAGCCCTCAAGCCAATCTCCAAGAGATCATTGATTAGGCAATTCATCACGCGTTGGTAAACCAATCCGGAACATTGGTCAACACCCTCCACGGGTTGATCAAGAAGATTGTTGATGGCTCTATAGCCCACGAGCGACCACAAGGTCCGACGTACCTCCCTAACAGCCAAACAAGGTTACTACAGAATCCACAGCATACCCGCCCGACACCACAACCGCAAGGGCCGATGAGGCTGGAGTAGCTAGGCTCTTCGTTCGGCCATGAAGGAAACAAGACAACCTAGCCACTGGCTCCCATACAGAGTTCACTATAGAGCATGTCATATGGCTTTGAAAGGGGTGCACCAGTGCCACTTCTGGCATCTGACCCAAGACTACTAAGATAAGAGATGCCTCAGGTGACATACGACATCGCAAGGAACGTACTGTTGGACCTCGTGCCGCCAAAGGGGCACCCAGTTGCATTCCTCCAGGGTATCATCGGACTGCATACTATAGAGCATCGCCATACGGTGATGAAGGACAATACATACATAATGCTGCTTGGGTGGACTAATATCAGTAGGTCTCAATACCTGATTGACACCCTACGTCGGGACAGTAGGAAGATGACTAGGTGAACCGGATAATGGAGGTTATTCGAGACCAATCTAGATTAAAGCCCAAAGAATAGACATACATGTATCAGTGGCCATACCTAGAATGGTTTGATCGAGTACCACTGCCAAGCCGATACAAGGTACCCAACTACAAGACTCGGTCTCCACGATCGAGCATATCAATCGTTTCCTCACCCAGTGTGGGGAGGCATCGGCCAATGAAGCGCAAAGGGTCTGATTCTTCTCGCTTTCTCTATCGGGATCGGCCTTCGCGTGGTTTTCTTCACTGTCGGCGGATTCCATCAGAGGATGGGCAGATTTAGAGAAGAAGTTTCACAAATATTTCTTCGCTAGCATTCATGAGATGAAGCTCACCGACTTGACAGCTGTGAGGCATAGGATGGATGAGTCGGTATAAGATTATGTCTAGAGGTTCTGAGACTTACGGAGCAGATGCTATAGCTTGAACCTCAGTGACACCCAGTTGGCAGAGTTGGCATTCCAAGGACTCCTGAACCCAATTAAGGAGAGATTTTCATCACATGAGTTCGACAGCCTCTCACAACTAGTACAAAGGGTATCAGCACACGAGAGTCGATTCCAAGAAGCAAGAAAATACAGGTATCGGAAAAAGGTGGCATATACTCAGGCCTACTGTTCAGACTCTGATGAGGGTAGTGACTCTGATGCAGAGGTCGGTTTGGCCGAATGGTCCAAGAACAAAAAAATAGGTCGCATGCCCTTGAGTGAAGCTGGTCGATAAAGAAGAGAAGTACAACTTCAACATCAACAAGGCCGATAAGATATTTGATTTGTTGCTCAAAGAGAAACATATCCACCTATCACCCGACCATGTGATACAATCGGTCATGGAGCAAGGCTGAATCAAGTTTGACGATGGGAAGAAGTCGATGAACATCGACGGACATCCATTCCAAGTCAACATGGTGCACACGCACCATGCTGACTATCGGCATGCGAAGAGGAATGGGTGAGCCATCAGTAGCGTCGCTTCCTCAGACCTCATCGAGAAGTACAAGAAAAAAAATCGAAGGAAAGGACGAACGGTGAAGACAACCATGACTACTCACATTTCAACCCCCATTGGAATTGTGAATTCTTCAAGCTTTGCTAGAACGAGGGGCTACGTCTACCATCAATGAACGACTGCCCAGGGTGTGGCGCGAAATGCAGGACACAAGATGATCATCGGCCACATAACATCAAGCTAAGGCCGCGTGGTCAAGAAACCGTTCACCGAAGGTTGTCACCACCAAGGGTATCAACGCTTGAGAGGCTCATCCCTGTCAATTCCGAGGGAATCAGCCAGATGACCGATGATGACAAGACTGCACTAGAGAAGCCACAATGGTGCCCTAGCAGGATTTTCACAAGGAACCAGAAGAGGAGGGTGCAACGTTTCCAACAGAGAGAATTGAAGGCAGAAAGGTGCGAAGACGAAGATGATCAGCCCCGCATGATCAAAAGTGAATGTTGAGTGAAAGATGAGGCCGATCACGAGGATAAGAAAGACGTGGGGTTAAACATGGTTTTCTTCCTCCCCGTAGAGTATCGAGCCATCTCGAAAGATGACGCAAAATAGGCCGATACAATGGCCCAACTAACGTTGGCTCCACAGCCAGCGGTTTTTGAAAAGCCGGAAGGCCCTAGGTATCGACACCTTAGACCTCTCTAGATCAAAGTTCTGGTTAACATAAAATCGATGTCCAAGATGATGATAGATGGAGGGATGTTGTTAACTTGACGCCTTACGCCTCCTTTCGTAAGCTGGGGAAAATGCCGGAGGACCTCATCATAACTAATATGGTATTAAGGGACTTCAGCAGTAACTCATCAAATACAATGGGAGTGCTAAACGCAAAGCTGATAGTTGGAAGTAAGACCGTGCCGACTATCTTTTTCGTCATAGAGGGAAAATGATCTTACAGTTCATTGCTAGAGCATGACTAGATACACGTGTACTGCTGCGTCCCATCGACAATGCATCAGAGCCTCATATAGTGGGTTGACGATCAAGTGGAAGTCGTCCCCACCGATAAATCAGTTAATATAGCTACGATCGATTTATCAGTGTGGGAAATTGAGGACATTGTTTGTCTATTGGGGAAGGCTTGGGACGACAACTTTCTCAAAGTGTCAGATGATGGGATCAACCCAATCAATGAATAGCTCCCTAAGCTCACCTTGTAAGGACAACATCGACAAAATGAAGGATGGACTCGGTCAAGGCTCTGCCATAACCAATAAATACGAGAGTAAATCATCGGACTTGGTGACAGACCGAGGCTAACCTTCGTGAGTACCCAAATTCTTCGATGAAACAAAAATGGATTAAAGGCGACTACGTCGAATATATGGGAAGAGGTCGAACGAGAAGTACTTAAGGAAATATTTTTTGATCGTTCGGACGAAGCATAAAGATCTACACACAAAATAGCCGATGCCAATGGTATCGCCTCAAGACGGCCGATGTGAAGGCACCGCCCTTAGACAAAACACAAAAGCTCAAAACCGATTCATATGAAATCAACAATATATTCAGTCTTTTAGATTACAGGGCAAGCATGCTCCGCAAATCAAGGCTAACACCCGATGGACTCCCTTCGGCTTCGCCTCCAAGTCAGCCATCTCTAAAACACAACCTATCAGTACTGCTTTCCACTTATCCACACCGAGGGAGTAGGGGCATCGATGCCCAAATTTGTAGTGGCCGATATTGATCTGTATTGTATCGTCCGACCACTAGAGCTCACTGAGAGGCATCACGGTCGTTTTCCTGCATGAGGCAAAGTCAATCAGACAAAACAAAGGGAAGACAGTGGAATCAAGTGAAAGGGTGAGTCAAAGTATTTACATCGGGTCCCGTATCAGCATCACATGGGTGAAGCTGCTCCCGATAGATCGATGAGGAGCGGTTAAAGATATGTTGCTTCAGTTCGCCCCACCATTGATAGAAAGCGGTGGAGGTCGCCTAGCATGTCGTCTAGGAAACAAGGCCTCAGGTAGAGATCCCATTGGTCATATGGGAAAGGCGGTCCCACTCCAAGGCGTTCATAACTCTCCCATGGGTTCAGATTTGCCTAGCTGCCTTGAGAAGACCGATGGGTGGTAGAACTCATAGGAGCACCGCCGAGGACACTCATTGGTAAAGTTAACAGGGAGCAAGCAAGAAAAGGTTGCAGTTGAAAAGATACGAAGGGATTCTTTGTCTCGGGACACATCGGGTAGAACTAGCCGATGAGGTCGTTCATACTCTGAGTAATATCCGAAGGGAAATCAGGTGGTCTGATCGAAGAACCCAAGGTAGAAGCTCATGAAGAAAGAGACCAAAGCTGTAGGGGATAAAGGAAAAATAGGAAAAAATGTCGTTGCCTCGCCCAAAGAAGAGCAGCGACGATAGGAAGAAACGACTGATTCTAGAAAATCAGTAGGAAAATACGTTTGAGCAAGAAAGTTGGAGGAACCACCAGGAGCCTTTAGGTCAGGCGATGAAATTGCTAGCCAATAGGTTGGCCGATACAAGGTGAAGGAGGTGGTAGGTAGCTCCTAGGAGGAAACGACCAAGGGGAATCCATACGTGGGCGACAAGCTGTTTGGCTAAAAACTGAAATTGAAAGGTTGGGGATAGAGCCAATATGTAAAAGACAAACTCCTCCAGCCAAAGGTTGAGGAAAGTGAAGGAGACGGTAGGTAGCTCCTAGGAGGAAATGACCAAGGGGAATCCATACATGGGCGGCAAGCTATTCGGCTAAAAACTAAAATTAAAAGGTCAGGGACAGAGCCAATATGTAAAAGACAAACTCCTCTAGCCAGAGGTTGAGGAAAGCAATGTTTTCACAAGTATCTATACGGTCAGTTTTCTTATTGTGCCTCATGATATATTGGCCCCAGCTATCAACTAACTTGATGCTAAGGTAGTGGGATGGTTGGAAATGAAAGGAAAAGGGATTGGCCGGTGAATCAATGTTGAGACAAGTTAAAAAGAAGACGTCAAGCAAAGTAGGACTCATTGGCCCATGACCAAAAATAAAAGCATTCAATGCATGGGACCAGAAGTAACGAGATGTGGCCAATATTAGCTCATGCTGATATGGCTCAGCAAAGGAAAGGCCGATGCAATTACTGATGTCAATCTCATCCCAAAAGGCTTGGTAGGAAGCTGATACCCTGAGATACCAGTCGCACCAGCCAGGTATGAAAGAAGGAAAGGAATCAAAACAAGAGTCCCAATCAGAAGAACGCATGGGAGAATATTTAAAAGAGATTCTGCAAGTTTCTGTATTTATGAAATCCGTAGGGTCTGGATTACCCAAAGGGCCCAAGAAGAAACTAGATGAGTGAGTGTATATTGGAATCAAGACTTGGTGCCGTAAGTTCTACAGAAGAAGTAAAAGGGGAAACACTAAGAAAAAGAAAAATGGCGAGCAAACTGAAATGGATCGAGCAAAAAGAAGAGAATGTTGAAGAACTCACCTCGGAAATCATGTTGATGGTTTCCATTCTAGCGTCACCGGAACTCGGATGCCGGTGGGAAAGACGGCGAATGGTGGACTCAAGTAGTACTAGCAATAGATGGTGACAAACTCGAGGGGGGCAAGAGTGCTGCTCGGGCAGAAAGTGTGAAGGAAAAAGGAAAGCAACCGGAGATACTTATAAAGTAAGATATGACTCCTCGGTAGCCGGATCAAGCCGATCCCACTGGATTTGGTGGGGGCCACTTGTAATGTTCAGCAAAAGGTAATCATGGGGGCGATTTATGAATGGCCAAAATCTTTGCAGATCCGGGAATAGACGAGCCAAATCTTTGGTTTGGAGAACACCCATACAAAACTATGTGGGATGAAGTCTGGTCCGATGTCGCCACAAAGAAAAGTAAATGTGTCGATCCAAGAAACATCCATCTCATCACAAGTGTGAATGGCCGAAGAAAAAGAAGAGGCAAAAAAGAATAAGATGAAGTGAAGTCGATTCCCTGCATATTATAGTATTAGAAGCTGAAGGGTTTCGGCTGCAACTAGCAATAAATTTGAGAAGACATTATAGAAAGACTTCAAAAGGACGTGATGGAAGATGGGTGATGATGACCGAAAATTTAGAAGCATCGGTTACCCCTTAAATGCTCCGAAACTAGGGGCATGTGTTGACGCCAAGATTTGGTAAAGCCTAGGGTCCACTAGGGATGCCGCACGGTCAATAAGAGTCAAAGGGAGTCTGGTCGAAGGTGGTCAAAGAAGCCCGTCCGTTACAACATGATCGGATATGATGGAGCCAATGATGAGAAGATGAAGATTATTCAGAATCGGTTAGGATAGATTACTTGGACAGCAAGTCTCCAGACTATAAATATGTATCCCTTAGTTAGGTCAAACACACACAACCCTGTCAAACAACTATTCAGCGCATCGCCACCCTTGACTTCGCAAGGTTAATCCCTATAGGATTCGGCTCTCGGAGCTGTGCTGCATCATTCCGATCTCTAGCAAAGAGGTGAGTTCTGGCACCCCCGACGATCGTATCAACTAGGTTAGTGTCCTCACGGTTGCATCAATTTGATCGCTTGAGGCATTGGCTGAAACAGTACGATCGTCGATTTATCTCGGTGTATTGGCTAGGTCTAAGGCTACATCAGATTGATCTCTTAGATTGATGTGATTTAGGTGTGGTATTCTGAGGCTTCATCGGTTAGGTCTGACATCTCTTTCTATTGTATTTTCTTCATGTTGTATACCGTTCATCTAAATAAAGCATGACTGATACTTTGAAGTATTGTTAAGTTGATCGTGGCTAGCTACTGTCTTGATTAGGTCCAATCTTATTATTGTGATGACTTTGATGATACATATATGTTATCTTACATGTTTTATTTATTTCTGTCGGAGTACAAGCCGATATGTTATCTTCAATTCAACGTTATATTTTATACACTATCGGGGAATGCTCATCGGCCCATATGCATAAACTGCCTATCTCATCGACCGATGGCGCATTCATCCCGACCGCTCTGCCTTGGTCATCGTCCTTGTGGTAGATTGGCGTTATTCGCTCACAATTGTTTCATTCTTACCGTAGTCATCGGCTTGGCAGCCAATCGACTTTGCTACTAATGCTATTTTCTTTGTTCCCTTACCAGTTGCAAGGTCAAACTAATTGGGATGTATTGAACATTTTTTCTAAGATTGTAGAACCTTCACAGGAGTTAACCAGATCTCCTAGGCCACACAAGTGTCAAAGTGTGTCCAAAAATGACACCAACAAACCCGCAATAAGATGCTTGGGTGAACTGAATCACTGAAGTTATTTGGGACTAGTTAGGACTCAAGCCCAAGGACCAGGCATACGTATATCGGTGACCATACCCACTCGTTTGATCTGGTGCCGCTACCAAGCCGATACAAGATTCCTAACTTAACCAAGTTTTCGGGGCAGGACCCAGTCTCCACGATCGAGCACATCAATTGTTTTCTTGCCCAGTGTGGGGAGGCATCGGTTGAGGAAGCACTCAAGGTTTGGTTCTTCCCATTGTCACTATTGGGATCAGCCTTCGCATGGTTATCGTCACTACCAATAAACTCTGTCAGAGGATGGGCGGATCTGAAAAAGAAATTTCACAAGTATTTCTTCATCGGCATACATGAGATGAAGCTTACTGACTTGAAGGTAGTAAAGCAGAGTATGGATGAGTCGGTACAAGATTATGCACAGAGGTTCTGCGATGTGAGAAGCAGATGCTATAGCCTGAACCTCAGCGACGTGCAATTGGTTGAATTGGCATTCCAAGGACTCCTGAATCCAATAAAAGAAAGGTTTTTCATAATCTCTCACACTTGGTACAGTGGGTATCAACCCATGAGAGCCAATTCCAAGAAACAAAAAGGGACAGATATCAGAAGAAGGTGACATACACTCAGGCGTACCATTCAGATTCCGATGGCGACAACGGGTCTGATGCAGAACTCGGTTTGGCCGAGTAGACCAAGAACAAGAAACTGATCATGTGTCCTTGGGTAAAGGCATCTGATAAAGAAGAAAAGTATGACTTCGACATCAATAAGGCTAATAGGATATTCGGCCTGTTCTTAAAGAGAAGCAGATCTAGTTGCCACCCAATCACGTGATACCGCCTGTCGATGAGTTGAAGAAAAGGAAATACTATAAGTGGCACAATTCCTCGTCGCACCACACTAATGAATGCAAGGTGTTTAGATAGTAGATCCAAACGGCCATGGAGTAAGGCCGAATTAAGTTCTTGTGGTATGCTAAGTTTAGTTTCTATTAAAGTACAAGCTGCTAGGTTATCTTTAATTCCATATTACATCGTATCCACTCCAGAAAGTGTTCATCGACCTTTACGTGCAAAGACTTTACCTCATCGGCCGATAGTGTATTTGGTCCCGATAGCATTACTATGGTCATCGGCCTTGCCGGCCGATCGATGCTTTTACCTGCGATTGTTTTATTCTCGCCACGATCATCGACTCGATAGCCGATCGACTTTGCTATTGACGTCATTTTTTATTCTCCCTTATCAGTTACAGGGTCAAACTGATTGACACGCTCAGAACCCTTTTTTCTAAGATTGTAGGACCTACACTAGAGCTAAGTAGATCTCCTAGGCCACACGTGTGACAAAAAACAACACCGACAAACTCATAAAGGTCGACGGGCTAGGTGTCCCGCCGGCCTGGCCACCCCTTTTGTTTCTAGCTGTGCGATCGCGATCGTGGGTCTCAAATTTATCGGCCATATCGTCCTGTTTCCATCCTCATCCCCTCTTAGCTCTTATAGTCTCTCTCATCTGCCCTCCATCCCCAATTCATCCGCCCTCCATCCCCGATGCCCACCCCCGACGCTAGTCAACTCCCTCGTGATGCCATCGCCCGTGCTCACGGTGTCCACCAGAGATGGCCGTTGCGTTGCCTCCACACTCGCCGCTCATTGCTAGCAATGAGATGTCTACATTGGTAGTCGGTCGTGCTCGCTGGCATCGGTGGCCACATCATCCCACCACCGATCTAGGACGGAGGCACGCTAGTGGAGGGGCTAGTGGCGAGGGCCCGCCATGGTGGGAGAGGCGGGGTTGTGGCTCTAGTGTTAACCCTAGGATTCAGGAAAAACGCTGCCTCCCTACCCCGTATAACCCACTGCCCTTCAGCACGCCGTCACCCTCACCGCTGCGTGTCATCGTCCTCATGATATGTCGGAGAGCGGAGGAACGGAGAGACTGCTTGGTGAGTGGAGACGATGATCTCTGCAGAGGATTTGATCTGGGCCTCGACGGTACATCTGCAAGGTACCCATCAAAAACAAAGGAAATCCCCATTTCTCATTGTGTGTTATTTGTCATCATTGTTACTATAATCTTGAGATGGACTTCGGTGGCATTAGTTGCTACTGTGAAACTGTAACTCACATTAGGGTTTCGGGTACCCTAGGGTTTCTGATCAGTTCCTCGCTTTCAACTGTCAGAAATGGTGTGTCTTGCGACTACATTATTCTTAGCTTGAAGACTGCGTTTTCTCCTATCGTAACTATGCTAACTTTAGTTGGTTGCGCTGTTAGTATGTTACATTTTGGTCTCATGATGTGTTATGTTTGTTTTGTTTCAGGCCTTTTGTGTGATCCGCTGCTCCAAGTTGCCCAAGATAATTAGCAATTGTAGTATGTTCAACAAATCTATCTTTGTCAATGAAATATTTGA
Organism: Zizania palustris; assembly: GCA_019279435.1. Taxonomy (NCBI): domain Eukaryota; kingdom Viridiplantae; phylum Streptophyta; class Magnoliopsida; order Poales; family Poaceae; genus Zizania; species Zizania palustris. The sequence goes on along the minus strand of JAAALK010000285.1, from coordinate 53,929,158 downwards.
TATTGTTTTCTTTTTGGAGATCATAATGGATATGCTATAGATGGGTTTTAGAGTTTTTTTATATGTTTTCTTTGTGTGTAATTTTGGTGCACCTAGAGCACAACTACATAAGTTATGTTCTATGCAGTTGAAATAAATCTTTTGTTGATTGGTGCAGAAATGATATCATGCTTAGATATGTTGGGTTTCTCTGATTTTGCTTTCATGTAGGGAAAAAACTGGAAGCCATTTTGAACCAAAGTCAATTCCGCCACCCTAACCAACAGGATTGACTCGGAGATTAACCCTCTCGAGTTGGATTTCACAAGAGCTGTTATGATTGGAAAGGTATCACATTCGCAAGTATATCCTACTTTCTTGCCAATTCTTTTGTGGTAGATCTAGCATATGCTGAAAATTTACCTATACAAATCTTAAAAACATGTTCATATGTATTGACCAAATGACTGTGCATCTTTATCCTTTGTGTTGACACTAATTTTGGATCCTTAATACATAATAAAAAAATCTCATATTAAATATATATCAAATATGTGTGATTGTTTACCGGCATAAAAAACCATTCGGTACCAGCACGTATAAAAAAACATATAAAAAAATGCATCCAAGAATAACACCCTCGACATGCAAGAAACATTATATATAAATGAAAATTTGATCACAACACCTACATTAAAAAATATTATATTGGTGTGATATCGAAATACATATATACATAAAAACATATAATAAATGTCTCATGGTGTGAGATATTACGTTTATTATCACGACTGCATGCATGTGTTATATAAATAATTATATAGATACACGCATATATGAAATAAATAATATATCTACTGATAATGTCTCTCTAGCAATGAGAAGTGTGATATTTATATGGCACTGCACATGTGTCATTAAAAATATGCAAGCATAAAAAATATAATATTTATCGATACGACACCATATACACATGTAAAAAAAAGTGCACATATGCAATAAAAATACAGATATACGTCAAATGGCGTCTACATTGAGAAGTATTATATTGGTGTGATATTGAGCAGTATCAATATATAATAAAAAAACATAATATATGTCGCATAGCGTGAGGTGTCATGTTTATCACCATGACTACACGCACATGAGATATAAATGCAGACACGTATATACGAAATAAATAGTATATGTACATAATAATAATGTCTCTCTAAATATGATATTCATCTGTATATCACTACATGTGTGTCACTAAAAATATATAATAGGTATATGTGCAATGATAATAAAAAGGGATATTCAACAATCAACGTAAATATTGCATCCCAAATATGCATCAATAGATGGACCGATATAATATTTTAAAGAAAATATACCTAAAATTATACGGTCAGTTGCAACATGTGTTTTTAAAATAAGAAGAAGAGAAATATATATATATATATATATATATAACGATGAATAATTTATACAACTTAAAAATAAAATTGATCACATATTTTAAATATGGATCAAAATATTAAAAATATAATTTTACATATTTTGCATGCAAAGAAATGAAGACAACCTGTGCAAGTTACAAAAAAAAAGAGAAGAGAGCAGCGATAGCCTCTCTTGCATGCAATGTGGGGAATTGCACGCAATTTTTTCTGTAAAAAAAGGATAAAAAATTAAATGGAGACATGCCCATGTAGGGTCCTGCGTACACACATTTCTTGCATGCACGCACAGGGAATCCAGCAAAGCAGACCACGCCCTTGCTCCTAGGGATGGATATGGATGTCAGAATATCCGAATTATCCGTATTCATATTCGAATTACTGTAAATATGGATATCTGTATTCATATCCGAATTAAATATGGATAACGTTCGGAAATATCCGAATTCGTTTTACAAATGTGGATATGGAAACGGATATCCGAATTCTGCTGAATGTGGATATGAAAATGGATACATCCGTATTCGTTTTAGGATTTCACACAGATTAAACTTAGACACAAGATAATATATTATCACTATATTAATGGTTTATTTATTATTTATATAATTATGGAATACTTAAGTTAGTGAATATTAATAAGTTATGGTTTAAAATAAATTGATGGTTAAATATTTGTTTGAACTTTAATTTTTTTATAATCAAAATACAAAATATCTCACTTCATAAATTGTTTTTGTATTTTTTAGATACATTTGCTATTTTTAACTCATTAATTGTGTTTCTAGGATTTAAATTGAAATATGTGAAATTTGAAATGCAAGTACCTAAAATAATGCACTAAAATTTATAGAAAAATTGCATTCACTATTTTGTGTACATTTTTAGTTCTTATCCATGAAATTTAAAGAAATATTTAAAAAATTTATGTTACGTACTTCATTGGTAATGTGGAGCTTAAGGTTTTTTAATTATAAAAAAAATCAAATAAAGTATAAAAAATAGGAGACTTATCATAGTATTATAATATTATACGTAAAATTTTGAAAATGTTTCGAGAAATTTATCATATAGAATGTTAAGAAATCTAAGATTCTCTTCAGAGAAAATAGAGTTTTGAGAAGGAATAGGTTATGGTTTAAAGTAAATTTATGATTAAATATTTGTTTGAACTTGAATTTTTTATATAATCAAAATACACATATCTCATACCATATAATTGTTTTGTATTTTTCTAGATCCATTTGCTATTTTTAAATCATTAATTGTGTATCTAGTATTTAAATTGGAATATGTGAAATTTGAACTGCAAGTACCTAAAATAATGCACTAAACTTTATAGAAAAATCACATTCACTATTTTGTGTCCATTTTTAGTTCTTAACCACTAAATTTAAAGAAATTTTAAAAAATTATGTTACGACACTTCATCGGTAACGTGGAGCTTAAGGGTTTTTTAATTACAAAAAAATCAAATAAAGTCAGAAAAATACGAGACTTATCACGGTGTTATAATATTATACGTGTATACCATGATAAAAGTTTGAAAATGTTTCGAGAAATTTATCATATAGAATGTTAAGAAATATGAGATTCTCTTGAGAGGAAATATAAGTTTTGAGAAGGAATAAGCTATGGTTTAAAGTAAATTGATGTTTAAAAATTTGTTTGAACTTGATTTTTTTATATAATCAAAATACAACATATATCATACCATATAATTGTTTTGTATATTTCTAGATACATTTGCTATTTTTAACTCATTAATTGTGTTTCTAGTATTTAAATTAGAATATGTGAAATTTGAACTGCAAGTACCTAAAATAATGCACTAAAATTTATAGAAAAATCACATTCACTATTTTGTGTCCATTTTTAGTTCTTAACCACTAAATTTAAAGAAATTTTAAAAAATTATGTTACGACACTTCATCGGTAACGTGGAACTTAAGGGTTTTTTAATTATAAAAAATCAAATAAAGTCAGAAAAATACGAGACTTATCACGGTGTTATAATATTATATGTGTATACCATGATAAAAGTTTGAAAATGTTTCGAGAAATTTATCATATAGAATGTTAAGAAATATGAGATTCTCTTGAGAGGAAATATAAGTTTTGAGAAGGAATAAGCTATGGTTTAAAGTAAATTGATGTTTAAAAATTTGTTTGAACTTGATTTTTTTATATAATCAAAATACAACATATATCATACCATATAATTGTTTTGTATATTTCTAGATACATTTGCTATTTTTAACTCATTAATTGTGTTTCTAGTATTTAAATTGGAATATGTGAAATTTGAACTGCAAGTACCTAAACTAATGCACTAAAATTTATAGAAAAATCACATTCACTATTTTGTGTCCATTTTAGTTCTTAACCACTAAATTTAAAGAAATTTTAAAAAATTATGTTACGACACTTCATCGGTAACGTGGAGCTTAAGGGTTTTTTAATTATAAAAAAACAAATAAAGTCAGAAAAATACGAGACTTATCACGGTGTTATAATATTATATGTATATACCATGATAAAAGTTTGAAAATGTTTCGAGAAATTTATCATATAGAATGTTAAGAAATATGAGATTCTCTTGAGAGGAAATATAAGTTTTGAGAAGGAATAAGCTATGGTTTAAAGTAAATTGATGTTTAAAAATTTGTTTGAACTTGATTTTTTTATATAATCAAAATACAACATATATAATACCATATAATTGTTTTGTATATTTCTAGATACATTTGCTATTTTTAACTCATTAATTGTGTTTCTAGTATTTAAATTGGAATATGTGAAATTTTAACTGCAAGTACCTAAACTAATGCACTAAAATTTATAGAAAAATCACATTCACTATTTTGTGTCCATTTTTAGTTCTTAACCACTAAATTTAAAGAAATTTTAAAAAATTATGTTACGACACTTCATCGGTAACGTGGAGCTTAAGGGTTTTTTAATTATAAAAAATCAAATAAAGTCAGAAAAATACGAGACTTATCACGGTGTTATAATATTATATGTGTATACCATGATAAAAGTTTGAAAATGTTTCGAGAAATTTATCATATAGAATGTTAAGAAATATGAGATTATCTTGAGAGGAAATATAAGTTTTGAGAAGGAATAAGCTATGGTTTAAAGTAAATTGATGTTTAAAAATTTTTTGAACTTGATTTTTTTATATAATCAAAATACAACATATATCATACCATATAATTGTTTTGTATATTTCTAGATACATTTGCTATTTTTAACTCATTAATTGTGTTTCTAGTATTTAAATTGGAATATGTGAAATTTGAACTGCAAGTACCTAAAATAATGCACTAAAAATTATAGAAAAATTACATTCACTATTTTGTGTCCATTTTTAGTTCTTAACCACTAAATTTAAAGAAACTTTAAAAAATTTATATGACGACACTTCATTGGTAACGTAGAGCTTAAGCGTTTTTTAATTATAAAAAATCAAATAAAGTCTAAAAAATACGAGACTTGTCACAGTGTTATAATATTATACGTAGATATCATGATAATTTTTTAAAATGTTTCTAATTTTTTATCATATAAGATGTTAAGAAAACTGAGATTCTCTTGAGAGGAATTAGAGTTTTGAGAAGTAATAAGCTATGGTTTAAACTAAATTGATGGTTAAATGCTTGTTTGAACATGAATTTTTTACATAATCAAAATACAACATATATAAATCCAATATAATTTTTGTATTTTTCTAGATCCATTTTATATTTTAACTCATTAATTGTGTTTCTAGTATTTTAATTGGAATATGTGATATTTGAACTGCAAGTACTTAAAATAATGCACTAAAATTTATAGAAAAATTAAATTCACTATTTGTGTCCATTTTTAGTTCTTATCCACTAAATTTAAAGAAATGTTAAAAAAATTATGTTACGACACTTCATCGGTAATGTGGAGCTTAAAAGTTTTTTAATTATAAAAAATCAAATAAAGTCTGAAAAATACGATACTTGTCACGGTGTTATAACATTATACATAGATACCATGATAAAAATTTTAAAATGTTTCGAGAAATTTATCATATAGGATGTTAATAAATTTTTTAAAATGTTTAATTTTTAAAAATAATAAAATTCAACCAATTCTTTCCAAATTGCCGCCTATTTTTGCTGCACTGGAGCGCTTGGACTTAATTTTTGTGTTCTTGTTGGTTGAAATGCATGATGAATTTTAGTTCAAGAATGTAGTTCTTGTTGGTTGTTCTGTATGATGAATTTTAGCTAGTGTTGTTTAAAAATTTAGTTTGTGCATGGTTTATTGTGTATCATTGTTTCTTATTAATTATTATTCTAATTTGGTATATTGAACCCTTTGGACTTTTGGAAAATTTGTGAAACAACGAATATTTGGAGTTAAACCGAGTAAACATCCGAATACATATTCGTATTCGAAACATCCGTTTTGTATTCGTATTCGAGAACATCCGAATCCGTATTCGCATTCGAATTAAAATGTGGTAAATAGTGCTATCCAGATTCATTTCTATCCGTATCCGATACGAATCCATCCCTACCTGCTCCTGTGCACACGTCCATTCCGACGCATGCAACCCATTTTCCCACGCGCGCAGGGAGCCAGAAACCACCCGGTTTGCATGCAGATTTTTGCTAAAAAAAGAAAAGAAGCAATGCGCGGGCGGGCAGGAAGCATGCAGTCAACAATCCCCACGTCCAGCCCACGTCCCATCACACGTCCTTCCATGATGTTGCGCACGTAATCCCCTACCTCCCCTATAAATACTGCGTACAGCCACAAAGAGAGGACAGACACTGCTAGTTTTTGAGCTTCTTTTCCTTTGGAGAGTAGACATGCGCTGCACACAGCTGCTCATCCTACTGCTCTTCTCACAAGCCTCCTCAAATCCAAACCAAGTGACTGAAGGGAGAGACTGCTAAGGTACAAAAATTATGTTCTTCATCCACATCTACTCCTTTCTTCTCAATTAAAAACATACATATCATAATTCTAGGCTCAGCCTTTTGGTACAAGTTTAGAAATGCATATCATAATCCTAGGCTCAACCTTTTGGTACAAGCCTAGGAATGCATCTCATAAAAACATAAAAATCATAGTCCTAGGCTCGGCCTTTTGGTACAAGCCTAGGAATGCACATCATAATCCTAAACTCGGCATTTTGGTACAAGTTTAGGAATGCATATACATCATAATCCTAAACTCGACCTTTTGGTACAAGTTTAGGAATGCATATATAAATCATAGTCCTAGGCTTTGCCTTTCGGTACAAGCCCAGGAATGCATATCATAATTTTTAGGCTCTACTTTCTATTACGAGTCTAAGAATATTTTCTCAACATATGTCAAATGTATAAGGGCCGGCTAAAATTTTCATATAGGCTCTATGGTATAAATATAAGGTCAAAAATACCTACAAATGACTCATTAGCACGTTATGATAAATACTTGCATACATATATAAATAGTGCGAATTGCATACATATGCATAAGTAACTCATGCGACAATATCATAAATAATTAAGCCTCAAGATTCAAGTCATGATCAAAAAAAAAAATATGTAGTTGAGCTAAGTTATAGTTGGGATATCAAAATAAGCAAATGACCTAATGGCCCCATACTAAAGAAGATAAATCATGGCATGTGCGCATATATGGCGTGATAATGATATTCATGCTAACAAAGATAACGAAACATTTATGTTCTATACATGTTCAACGAAAAACCAATGTGGACAAAAATCAAGACACCTCTTCAACGACACTGGAGCTAGGATAGAATATTATTTTCATTTTTAGCTTCATATCAACATGCATTGTAATTTTTTTAGTCGGAACTCTTAATCAGGGGTTTTCTCTACGGAGATGTAATTAACAGGGTTATTATGTAAATGTACAAATTCTGGAAGTAATGGATTCACAATGTCTGATATTTTATTTTTTTGCATTTAAATCAAATTAACTTGTATCTAATGATTTGTGGATAAGGCTCTCTACAAACATATATTTCTAAAGGGGACTCGTTTTCCCGTCGTCAGATTCTGGCACGCCCAGTGGGACATACTTCTCCCCTCATCTTTGAGTTCCAACATGAATTACAATGATATAAACAAGCGAAATAAATTTTTTGCTATTTTATGTTGATCAAGGTGCAACATAAAAATGTGTGTTCAATCATGCTAAATATCTCACGCTGCATCTGCATAGCCAAATATAATATGTGCATAAGAAAACTGACATATAGTTTTATTTATGATAAGGATGGCAGGGCGAGTTCAACCTTTCATCACGCTGCGCTTTGGTTCGTTTTGGGTGGACGTCCCTATGGGTCCCTTCCAAGCGGACAATAGCAGTAGTTCACTTGAGACAACTGCTGTGTCACCAACCCCAGCAGGCTGGGACCAAGAGGTGGACTCCAAGCAACATGATGAGTTTGTTCCTGTATTGTCCAAGTCTGCTAAGAGAAGGCAAAGGGCAGCTGCGAAGGCACGTGAGGCCTCCTCACAAGAGTTGATCATTACTGTTCATGAAGCAGCTTCCTTAGACGTGCTACCCTCCTGGGTTTACTAGGAGCACACGTGGCAAGGCGGGGATCCACAAGCCCTCACCAAGGTTTAGTTACACAACACTTGGAGAGTGGCCTATTCATAAAAAGAAGACACGCACGTCAAAGGCGAAGCCAACTAACCCAATGGCAAGTTCTCCATTGGTTCATGTAGTTGGAAAAGAGGTTGTAATGACAAAGCATAATGAAGCTCCAATGGTGGTTGTACCATCGAAGCCCACAGTGGCAACATCTTCATCTACAAAGGTTATGTTGAATCAAACTCAGCGTTTGCAGCCACTTGATAAAGGCAAGGCTGTGATGGTGGATGAAACTCACCACCAACAGCCCTTGAACAAAGTCAAGAGCAACACGATGGTGCAAGAAGCTTCACCATCTCATGACATAACATACAAGACAACAAGCCAACTTTGAGCTGATGCGCTGGAGTTCATCCCTACGCTGGTCAATAAATCTAGCAGGGCATGATGCAAGTCAAAAAAGAAGCGCACACTCTAATGGCAAGGGGTTTATCTCACGCCCGAGGAGGTTAAATTGGGCTATATAGATCCAACGGCTGTGCCTTCTGATCCAGAGTCATCACTATCACCAATACAATGTCCTTCCTTCGGAGGGTCATTCTCGCCGTCTCGACACCGTCGACGACGGCACAACACTTGCCAAGCTTGGATTGATTTCCCTATGGCGATTGAAACCAGGGAGACAACTCGCCAGCGCAAGAAGGTGGGCCATACCATCTACAATAGAACAAGGGGGAATCGCCCAAGGATTCAAGGAGGAAGGATTGATGCTTCAAATGCATTTCTAGAAAGAAGTATCTACCAAACGATGAGAGAATTGCTGCCAGGTGCTTCCACATCTGAAAATAGTGTGGGTGGCGCCATCATGAGATGAGCTGAGGCATTGGCCAACTGGCCAGAATACCAATAATTCGTAGAGCAAGACCCTTGGTGGCAAGTCTACATCAAGCAAGCTGCAAATATTCATGCGAAGCGAGCAAATTACAAGCGAAGAGAATTGTCCGTGCGAACAAAATCAGCATGTAGTGCAATTCAGGGACCAGCTTCTCTGCTGCCTAGTCATGACCAGAGGGTGACAATAAAGAAGAGGGTGTCAAGCACATCCAAGAAGACAACACCAACATTATCTCCATGGCCGACTAGAAAAGAGGCTTTTAATAAATCAGTTGAGGTGTTTTCATCAATGCCGGTTGAGGTCAGAGAAACAGGGGATAGCACAAGTGAAGCATCCTCTACCTCGGTGCATTTCAAAAGAAAGAAAGCTAGAAAAAATGGTGTAATATGTCATCGTCCTGTAACACGGAGTCTTTCAAATTCTCATGACTCAAGTTATTCGGAGTCTCATAATCCCTTGTATGATGATTAAATTAACCTGAAAATAATGCACCGGATGCTATAGAGTCCATCGAGCCAAATTCTCTTAGACCTCAACAACTGTGTGTTGAGCAAGTTCTAGCAACGAATGAGACCCTATCGGTAGAAGAACAGCTAGCTCAGCTCACAGCATCATTGCAACAAAAAGAAGATGAGTTAGCTGCTCTTCAGCACCAAGTAGCAAATGGTGCGGGGCTAAAAAATAAGGGACAAGCCTCTACTAGCCAGGAGGACCACCAAGTGATGCCCGGTGTTATCTTGGAAGCTATTCAATGAATGATCACTGAAGGGGTTAAGGCACAATATATGCAATCACACTACTCTATGCATCTGGGGTATGTTAAACCGTACCCTCCGGATGTTGATATGGTGCCTTTTTCCAGCAACTATCGACAACCACAATTTAGTAAGTTTAATGGAACTGGGTCGCCGCATGAGTATATAGCTCATTTTCTAGCAGCTTGCCAAGATACAACTCATAATGGAGCTCTCCTCCTATGATAGTTTGTACAAACACTGTCGGGGCCTGCCTTCACTTGGTATAGCAAGTTGCCACCAAGCTCTATGAAAACTTGGGAACAGATGCAAGATGCTTTTCTCGAGCGTTTTTATAGTACACAAAGGACTGTTGGCATCACAGAACTGACACAAACAGAGTAGGGGCCAAATGAAAAGGCTGCTGACTTCATAAATAGATGGAGGAACCTTAGTCTGCATTGTCCTCAACCCATTACAGAACATGAGGCCGTACGGATGTGTATGAACAACCTACGGACTAATATGGCCGTTTATTTGCAAGGTGTACGTCCCATAACTTTTGAAGAGTTGGCGTCCAAGGCAACTGACATTGAAAATTATGCTCAATATGTAGCTCGTCGTTCAAAGACAGTCGTAAAGCCAATAGATATGAATGTTTCAAGAGATAAAGTTCCATTCAAGCCAAAGCAAGTTCAGGCTATGGAAGCAACGACGGTGATCCCATCGTTGCAAATAGATAGAGCAGCTCCGAGGAACAAAGAACTAAAAGGACCTCAAGCTGCCAGAAGGCCAACTCTTAGTGAGCGCCAGAGTAAAGAATACTCCTTCCCTGCAGAAGAGGTGCCAGCTCTTTTTGCCGGTTTGCAAGAGTTGGACCTTATAGAGCTTCCAAGGTCAAAAAGACCAGAAGAAGCCTCTAAGTTCAATGAACCAAATTTCTGCCATTACCATCGCGTCTTGGGTCATACACTCAAAGATTGTTTTGTGGTAAAAAATATCATCTAGAAATTTATAGATGAGGGGACAATCAATACAGACCTTTTGAAGAGTTTCAAGAAAGGAAAGAGAATGGCAGCTAACATCGCTACCATTCAAAATGATCTGGTGAGTTGTGCATATTCCAATATGATTCCAAATTATGATCAACAAGTGATGATGCCAAAGTGTGAGTTTGATCGCATGGTTGTCTCAGGCGATGCACCATATCTCAATGAGCAGCGAGCACACGTCAGAGGGACGCATGCCAACAAGTCCAACTCATCAAATTGTGGAAAATCAAAATAGCGTGGATAGCCCCGAAAAAGGTGAAGCGTGCTCGAAAGACTAACGGTCAATGGTGAAGTCCCTCACTTTGTGCCAACAAGTTCTAAAAAATTGGCACGACGTGAGGACGGCAGACATGAAGAGTTCAATGCTTTTATAGTCGGAGTCTTTGAAGAAGATGATGAACCATTGTACTTCCCAGAGGAAGAACCCCTAGAAGTAGACCAAGTTCAACTTAGATCGGGCCGTCAATTGGCTGACGTTCGCCCCCTCCTAAAAATCCTAGAAGCAAGGATGTAGCTTTAGATGAAACGGCTGACCCCACTTCTAATGTATCAGTTAAATATGATGTAATTGCTCATTTGAAGAAAATACTAGCCATGCTTTCAGTGTATGATGCTCTGTGTCTATCTTCTGATCTGCAAAAGGCTTTTATTACAACACTTTCATTTCTCGAGGATTATAGGGTAGAAGTATCTCACACCGAAGCAAAATTAGCTGAGGTTCTAAACATGACATTCACAGATGATGACCTACTATTAGGAGATAAGAAGCATAATCGTCCTCTCCTTATGTATGGTGAAATTGATGATTTGTCCGTAAATAGAATTATGATAGATGGGGGATCTGCTATAAATTTATTGCCTTTACGTACTCTGAAAAGGATTGGGTATTCTAAGAAAGATCTCAATCGATCAAATGTAATTATTCATGGCTTCAACCAGTCAGGCCAAGAGGCTATGGGCACTATAGCTTTGGTGTGTAAAATGGAAGCATTGTCTACTTATGTGACTTTCCATGTGATTGATGCTGCTACTTCATACAATGTCTTACTTGGTCGTCCATGGCTTCATGAAAATCAAGTGGTGCCATCTACACTTCATCAATGCATCAAATACAAAGATGCTGAAGGAGAAACAACAACAATTTTTGCTGATAAAAGGCCATTTACAGTAGCCGAATCTTTCTATGCTGATGCTAAATTTTACATTGAACCCGTGGGTAAAATAGAAAAGTCAAAGACAAAGCAACATTGGAGCAAAGGTTCGGAAAAAAATAGAAGAAAGAGAAACCTCATCGACTCGAAAAAATATATCAATATATACCAGCTGATTTGAGAAAGAAGGGGGAACCAATATTTCAGGTGGTGAATGAGCCATCCCTTGATAAAGGTATAGAATTAACAATGCCTCCACCTTCTCTGATACAACACAAAATAAGACATGCACGAAATGAATTGCGCAAATTTGTTCCAGCCAAAAATAAAGCTAGAACATCCGCACATATTACTTTATCAAATAAAGATAATGAGTCTTTGCCTATTTCTTTATATGATAACAAGGTGTTGTATATAATGCAGCAAATGGGTTATGACACCCTCACAGGACCGTCTTTATGTGGTGGCCGGGGGCAGCTTGCACCATTTATGAAGCTGCTATCACAAGCACAGCTAGACACTCTGCATGAGGACAAGAAATTAATGGAAGAGAAATACGGCTTGGGTTATGAAGTTTGTATGACTTCAGCCGAGTTTATAGATACGACAAAAGCATCTCCACAAATGGAAGATGGAAACCAATCAACGGTTGATGAGTTGGAAGAAATTGATATTTGGACGCCTGATGATCCTCATCCAATCTACATTAGCAAATATATGTCTGAAGAGAGTAAGAAAGAATACCGTAAATTTCTTTCCTCAAATAAAGATGTATTTGCTTGGTCTTATGATGAAATGCCAGGTTTAGACCCCACAATTGCAATGCATCTGTTAGCCGTACAAGAGTATGTTTCACCGGTAAAACAACCGCAAAGAAGGTTCCGCCCAGACGTCCTCCCAAAAATTGAAGCTGAGGTCGATAAACTCATAGTTGTAGGGTTTATTAGGGAAGTTAAGTACCCCAAGTGGGTTTCTAATATTGTCCCCGTCAAAAAGAAGAATGGACAAACTTGTGTATGTGTTGATTTTAGAGATTTGAATAAAGCATGTCCAAAAGATGATTTTCCTATTCCTATTTCTGAAATTCTCATGGATGCCACTATGGGATACGAAATATTTTCTTTTATGGATGGTTTTTCAGGATATAATGGAATAAGAATGGCACCAGAAGATGAAGAGTTAACCGCTTTTCGAACACCAAAAGGGATATATTGTTATAAAGTTATGCCCTTTGGATTAAAAAATGCGGGTGCCACATAACAACGAGCCATGATAGTCGTCCTAGATGGGCTGCTACATGACATGGTAGAATGCTACATAGATGATATCGTCGTAAAATCAAGAAAAGAGAATGATAATTTACAACATTTAGGTGTTGTATTCAACCGCCTTAGAAAACATGAATTAAAGATGAATCCAATGAAATGTGCATTCGGAGTATCATCTGGAAAATTTCTAGGATTTATCGTCACAAAGCAGGGTATCCAAGTTGACCCATCCAAAATAAAAGCCATAGTTAGGATTCCACCAATAGTGAACCTGCATAAGCTAAAGAGCCTTCAAGGCCACTTGGCATATATCAGATGATTTATTTCAAATTTGTCAGGTCGATGCAAGCCTTTTTCTCGAATTATGAAAAAATGGGTCCCCTTCGAGTGGGATCAAGCGTGTCAAAATGCATTTAACGAGATTAAGAAATACTTGATAAATCCACCTGTCATAAATGCCCCAATTAAAGGGTGGCCTCTTATATTATACATCGGCAATGCCAGCATCCCTAGGCGCACTTTTAGCGCAAAATAATGACATGGGAAAGGAAATATCATTATACTACCTTAGTCGCACATTAGTGGGGGCAGAGTGTAATTATCCATACATGGAAAAAATATGTCTAGCACTTGTATTCGCAGCCCAAAAACTTCGACACTACATGTTGGAGCATACCATGCACCTCGTTTCAAGATCAGACCCTCTAAGATATATATTGAATAAAATGGTCCTCTCAGAAAGACTAGCTAAGTGGGCAATGTTCTTGTCACAATTTGATATCACTTTTTTCCCGCAAAAATCAGTAAAAGGACAAGCATTGGCTGATTTTCTCGCAGCACATCCTGTACCAGACGATTTTCCTATAGACGATGATTTACCTGATGAGGAGGTACTTGCTACATCGGTTACAAGTTCATCATGGAAAATGTATTTTGATGGTGCCTGTCGTCAGTCAGGGGCCGGTGCAAGAGTAGTGTTCATTTACATTAACAACAGCAGTCTCCAATAATCCTGCTGAGTATGAAGCATTGATAATTGGGCTTGAGATAGCCTTAAATATGAGACTGGACACACTATCCGTCTATGAAGATTCCCAACTGATAATTAATCAACTCTTGGGTATATATACAGTAAAGAAAGAAGGGTTGTTACCATATTTCTCTAGAGCAAAACACCTAATGACCATGTTCATCGAATTAAATATTGAACATATTGTAAGAAGTCAAAATGAAAAGGCTGATGCGCTAGCAAGCTTAGCTGCTAGCATGTCACTAAGAGCTTCCCAAACGATGGATATTCGAGTGGAGGAACATAGAGTGTTACCGATACTCACTGAAAATGATGAAGCGACTGACGCAGTGCTGGCGACACATGTGTGTCAGATTGAAACAGGAGACTGGAGGTCACCTTTCCTCGATTATCTACTCCATGGATATCTACCTTTAGAGTCAGCTGAACGAGCAAGAATTCGAAAAAGAGTAACACGATATACATGTATAAATGACACGCTTTATGGACGTTCATATGATGGCATATTGTTGTATTGTATAGCTCATAATGAAGTGGTAGATGTCTTGAATGAAGTACATGCCGGAGTTTGTGGGTCACATCAATCGGGGCCCAAGCTATATTATCAATTAAAGCATTTAGGCTATTACTGGCCAACCATGTTTGAGGATGCCATAAAATTCTCAAAGAAATGTCATGAATGTCAAATACACGCTGATTTTATCCATCAGCCGCATGAGCCGTTACATCCAACGACCATGTCATGGCCGTTTGAAATGTGGGGAATGGATGTAGTAGGACCGGTACAACCTCCATCATCTAAAGGCCATAAATTCATTTTGGCTGCAACCGATTACTTCTCCAAATGGTCATAAGTCGTACCACTGAGAGAAGTCAAGACTAGAAATGTAGAAAACTTTATAAGAACACATCTCATATATAGATTTGGCGTACTGGCCAAAATTATGTCTGATAATGGTTCCCCATTTAAAAACGAGCTTATACGGAGGTTGTGTGCCAAGTTTAAAATTAAGCATAATTTTTCTACAGCATATAATGCGGCAGCTAATGGACAAGCAGAAGCATTTAACAAAACACTATGCAAAATTTTAAAGAAAGTCGTTGCCAAAAACAAACGAGAGTGGCATGATAAGCTTCTTGAGGCATTATGGGCATATAGAACGACAACACGTACCCCAACTGGGATGACACCTTATTCATTAGTATTTGGTGGTGAAGCAGTACTACCTATAGAAGTACAAATCCCATCTTTAAGGGTTGCTATTCATGAAAATATAGCAGAGGTTGGAGCTGCAAAGTTACGCCTTAATGAGCTAGAAAAGTTGGAAGGAAAACGACTACACGCACTACAACATCTAGAGGCTTATCAAGCTAGAGTGTCACACGCCTTCGATAAATGGCTCAAGAGAAGGTCATTTAAAAAAGGAGACTTAGTCCTTGTGGTCATCCGTCCTATGAATATTACACATCGGATGCAACGAAAATTCGAGCCTAAATGGGAGGGTCCTTATGTCATGAAAGAAGTATATTCTAGTGGAGCATATAGAATCATTTCTCCCGATGGTGAGTACTACCCAGCTCCGATAAATGGAAAATTCTTAAAACGTTATTATGCATAAAAGTAATAACACAAAAAAACTTTTGAAGATGTGCGATAATGAGTAATTAAAAAAATACTCTCATTTGCACAAATTCGATCAGTCAAATACAAATGACATGCTCCATCCCTCATGAACCTAATCTGTGGGCACATAAAAAAGAGAACAAAAGGATTAATGTACAATCCTCCATTTCATGAGGTGGCATACCTTACCCCATGGAATATATATGTATATACAACCTGAAAAATGGAATAATACTCCAAACCTCATAAGTCCGAAATAAATCAGAATTATACCATAAGGCTCTTTAGCCTAAAATAAATATGGTGTGTAGACAGTAAAAACAAAACTCCAAAATAATGGCAATGTTTGTTACAATATGAAGCGAGGATCGATTACATGATTAATAAATGCGTGCATCCGAAGAATAAGGAAATATAAATAATTTGATGCCACGTTAAAAAAAACTACTAACACACATACATATAAAGTACAAATTTCACGACTGAGCATGCCGATTGAATATAGCAACAGTCTAAATAAAATAATAATAAGAATCAATGAACAATGAAAGTAAGTGACTAGTCTGAGCTAGCAGACCATGTCTTTAAACTCACCAAGAGATCAAGGACGACGATTCTAGTCAAAAAAATCCCTCTAGGCATAAGATTACTGTTAAGGAGTGTCATAGTGAAGATTCACAGTGTGCATTTGTTATCGACAATATCATTGAAACTACATCTAGTTCAGCTGAAGGCTGCAATTTTGGCAAAATTGCTGTCCTATATCGAAGACAGATCACTGGAAAAGCATTCCAGATGTCCTTCCATAACAGAAAAATTCCTTTTAATATTCATGGTGTGGCCTTCGACAGAAAAAAGGTTATCAAAGTTGTAATGGCTATACTTTAAACTACATTACCAGGCTATGATGATGGCCCATGGCGTCAAGCCTTCAATGCCCTTTTGCCTGGTGACAGAAAAAAACAAGATTATACATCATATCGAAAAGATTTCATTGACTAGAAAGTGTAGCTGCATATCAGCTGCCACTGACATCTTCAGTGCAAAGATCTCTGGTACCTTCAAAAGGGCCCAAATTACTCAAGGACGTAAGGTTTTATCAGCCTTGGATAGCCTATCAAAACTTGTTGAGAGGGAACAATCAGTTTTAGTTGCCATTTCTTCTGCTGGAAATATGCTACCTCAGAAATACCTACTTGAAATGCATGCCATTGTTGATGCTGATGGGGGTAAATTATTAAGTGAAGATAATGACATCAGATCAATCCTTCAGAACAAAAAATTCAAAGGTCATCTATCATTTGAAATGTCATGCTCTTGCAGCAAGGATGACAACAACTCATCATCTGATTTTCTATTAAACAAGCAGCATATAAGCCACTATAGTGCAGATTCAGATCAGGAACCAATCTACAGATCTAGTAAAAAAAGGTTTAAAGTATCCAGAAAACAATAACTAGAACCATAGAATTGGAAGTTCCTCACACACACACAAAATTGATTAACCAGTGACACATATAAATATAGACCACAAGTTTTCATGATAAACCAAATGAAATATTGATAAAATCCAGTGAGCAACGAAAGTTTAAGTCTCGACAATTATGCAAACATGAAGTTCTAACACCTGCAAACTAAAATGAGGATAAATAAAGGGAGCATAACTAATTTGAGACAACGGACCATGCCTTCAAGCTCTTCAGGAGGCCATCAACGTTATGCTCACAGCTAGTTACCTTCACTTGTAAATTGGAGGCAACTTTCTCAACTCCTGTTGCAGCCTCAACAATAGCCTCATTCCACTTCTTGCCATTAGCTTCACGTTCAGAGGGTCTGTGAGCAAATTGAGCCTTCTCCTCCTATAAGATTTTCGAGACAGCAATAGCCTCATTTAGTTGTGTAGTGAGAGAAGCTATTAATTTCTCGTTTGCTTCACACTTCTCATGAACCAAAATTTCTTCTTTTTTCTGATTTTCACTGGTGCTTCATGAATTGCTAGTTCACGTTGTGCTTCATCAAGCTCCTTCCTCTTTTGAGCTGAATAACTCTCAAATTCTGCATGGGCTAGTTGCAACTGTTGTGATATAGATATAAGTTGGAGAAGCAACTCCTTCACCTTAACCACACCTGGTACAAGAGAAGGAAGCCGGGCGGATACATCTTCTAGTCGAGCATAACATTGCGGATCACGTAAAGTGTCAGTGTTGAGTCCTTCTGTTGCTCCCATTAGCACCTTGATAGTAGCTTCCTGAAATGCTTTCTCAATGAAATCCATACCAAGCTCAGCCTCACTAGTTGACTTAACCATAATATCAGAAGTGTCTATTGAATTAATTTGATAGGCTGAAATAAGATAGAGTGAGTTATATAAATAAAATGAATAATAGGTTAAAGCAAACATAAGAGATGTATGGTATGATAATCTACCAGGCAAAGATAACATATCAAGAGGATCAAACATAGAAGAAACTTCACATATTGTAGATGGAAGCAGCTGGGGAAAATCACCAGCCGGCCCAGCTATATAAAAGTCATTAGTAGGAATATCTATAATTGAGTTAAGCCCCTGATTAGCAGCGATATCTTCAAAAGCTTGAGAAAGACCCTCGTCACTATCTGCATTATCCACTAATGTGCTCAATGTTGATGGGAGTACGTCACATGCACCATCTGGCTCATTGCTAAAATTGAGTTTCCTTTTCGAAGATGGTGGTTCTGGAATATCATCGATAATAATGACATCCCCTGATAGTACAGGTTGGGAGGAAGAACAGGCTGCGGTGGATTACATGGCATTGCTCCTTTTCTGCAAAAAAAAAGAGAAAATGAAACAGGGATAATATAAGAGGCTTGTAGATATATCTTCATATGTATACAGATAAAAAAACAAGAAAACAAGAAAAAACATACCATGCCCGGTTGAACAATAGGTTGAGTCCCATCATTGGTGAAATAAGTATGCAGAATCTTCTTCCAAATGCCATCAGCCTCTGACTCTCTTTCTTTAACGGATGCAATATGTTGATCTCGATATTCAGGGGGCACTTCCCGTATCACTATAAAATCATTTAGGGAAAATTGGCGATTGGCAATAGCTCGATTGTTGCTACCATGCTTATTTTCCCTAGTTTTCAGAGACACCCGACCAAAAAGGCTACCATGACGGAGGTCGCCCTTGATTTTAAAGAAGGGTTTTGAAAAGGTTCTCCACCAATTAGCCCAAGCTACGGAAGATTTGCTAGAATATGAATCATCTGGGAGTCGACATAGAACATCCTGCCAGACCCTTAATAGGTGTGTCCAAAATGCATATGACATTCCAATATCAACATTAGTAAGAAGGCTTGCTAGGGGAGCATAGGGTACAACCTGATCAAGCCTAAATTGGCGAGCAACGCAGTTAGGATGATATGGTTCCGCTACACAAGAATCTGATGTATTTGTGGCTCTTCTCCAAGGAAGCATACCACGCCGGACAGATACAGAAAACACTCGACTCATATAAGCAATTGAGACTTTGGTGGGTCGAGGTGCATCGGAGGGCCCTATTAAACCATAGGTCTTCCATGCGACATTAGAATCATCACATAGAAAATCATGTGCACCTTCAGGACTAAAGAAATTCGCGGTCCGAAATACGGTGTTCAACATGAGCGGTTTCTCGAGATTGGAAAATTTGTGCTTAGGGAGAGGTGGATGACCGATCTTGTTTCCATATAGCTTCTTAAGATAAAGTCCCATCCAGCCAATAAGAAAATGCACAGGCCATGGCTTGCATGTTGCACTTGGGCCTATGGGATTAGAGCACATCAGCCTCAAAGAATAATACAAAGAACACAAGGCCGGTGGGGCTAACGAGTATCTTCTCCCTAGAGTCATCCAAGAATCCATGACCAATACGACAAAACAACAGAGCCATAAGGCCAAAAAATCTGTAGTGTATAGATGCCTAGATTCCATATCAGCAGAGCTTGAAAGACCTCTTGGCCTATTATGAAAATGATCACACCAGTCTTGATATGATACAGGGCCATTGACTAAAAGTTTTTTCCATGTGTCCATAAGTATCAATAAGGTCCTTGGATACAATAAGAGAGAAGGCTCTAACTCGTGAGAAGAAGGGACATATTCTTCATAAAATTCACCATCCAAGGGTAACCCTGAGAGTTTGTACATGTCAAGCAGTGTTACCGTACGCTCCCCATGAGTAAAAATAAAGGTATTAGTGTTGGGGTTCCATCTTTCTAGCAAAGATTTTAACATCGAGGGAGATACCAAATATTGTCCTAATGAACAATGGATAGCTCCGTAAATATAGTTTGTGCCTTCTTCACTACCACGCAAAAGAAAAGAATGGTGACAAAGAATGGAGGTACCCCACTCCACATAGCTAGAAGGAATAGGGGAATGCACGATAGAAAAATTCTCCCAACCTATGCCCTTGGCAACCATCATATTTCCTAAAGTGGAAATCTCATCATCCCGAGGCAAGGGCGCGGGAGGATAAAAACAATGGGCACTAAAAGTAGGACCCGAGTTCCAACCACGATGACTAAGGTTGACTTCCCCTGTAGGTTACTCTTGTTCTCTTATAACAGGGTTAGCTAGCTCGCTAGTTTCTGGCTCATAATGTTGTATTTGTGCCACACGAGAAAGAGGTAATTTATTGGTCATGATTGAAGAATGAGCCTCTTCCATCTACAAAAAAATATCAGTGGACACTTATATAGGGGTGACTTTTATTTAACAATATAATGAAAGGAACAACAATAAATGGTGCTAATTTTAAAATTTCAAAAAAAAAAACGCCTATGTAAGTCAATAGAAAAAAATTATTGTTTGTGCCAAATAAGCAAGGGAAGGGTCATATGAATGAAATAAAATTAACAGAATCGGGTGACAACTATTAGTAAAGAAACACATATTATTAAAAAAAAGAAGAATAAAAAATGTAATACCTGCATCACTTCTGTCGCTAATTACTGGAAAAAAAGGAGATGAGACGGAAGCCTTTTACCTGGGGAAAATAAAAGCATATATATACATATATATATATATATATAAGGATCAATTGTCATGGGTTATACAAAAACGAAATAAAGGGACTATGCATATATAAAAGATGTATATCTCGAGCTCTCAGGCTGCTCATTGACAATTCATATATGTAGACATAATCAGGCTTACAACCTAAAATAGTTAACATTAATCTAGCCAAACACATGTTTTGACCTTTGAGCCGAGCATCAATCTGCTAGTAAAATATTATGAGTAAGCGGACTATTCATCTAATTGTTAATGCAATACCGTTCAAAGGATAGGTCGAGATAGTGCCTATTCTAATCATCGGTATATGATCTAAAAAAAGAAAAAAGAAACGGCAGCAATTATTCATAAAGAAAGCAAAAGTATGTGGTGTGCAGTACCCGAAGAAAAACAATGTATTTAATAAAAAAACAGAGAAAGAAAACAACTCGTCTTTATCTATTTTCTCTAACAGATTTTCAAAGTGGCTATACGAATATTACAGCTGTATAAAATTACTCATGCAAATAATTTCGAGTGGTATATTTTGAGCAATATGCTTCAGAATGATAAAATTATTGAGATGTACAAAAAAGGTATATGAATGTTATATATGCACGTTATATATTTCGAGCTATGCCGAAAATAAAACATTAATAATTTACATAATTTTCTGCATCCACAGCTCGAGGGGGCATCTGTTGACACTAATTTTGGATCCTTAATACATAATAAAAAATCTCATATTAAATATATATCAGTGTGATTGTTTACCGGCATAAAAAACCATTCGGTACCTAGCACGTATCAAAAAAAACATATAAAAAATGCATCCAAGAATAACATCCTCGACATGCAAGAAACATTATATATAAATGAAAATTTGATCACAACACCTACATTAAAAAATATTATATTGGTGTGATATCGAAATACATATATACATAAAAACATATAATAAATGTCTCATGGTGTGAGATATTACGTTTATTATCACGACTGCATGCGTGTGTGATATAAATAATTATATAGATACAAACATATATGAAATAAATAATATATCTACTGATAATGTCTCTCTAGCAATGAGAAGTGTGATATTTATATGGCACTGCACATGTGTCATTAAAAATATGCAACAATAAAAAATTTAATATTTATCAATACGACACCATATACACATGTAAAAAAAGTGCACATATGCAATAAAAAATATAGATATACCTCAAGTGGCGTAAAATAATCATAAACCTACATTGAGAAGTATTATATTGGTGTGATATTGAGCAATATCAATATATAATAAAAAACATAATATATGTCGCATAGCGTGAGGTGTCATGTTTATCACCATGACTACACGCACGTGTGATATAAATGCAGACACGTATATACGAAATAAATAGTATATGTACATAATAATAATGTCTCTCTAAATATGATATTCATCTGTATATCACTACATGTGTGTCACTAAAAAATATATAATAGGTATATGTGCAATGATAATAAAAAGGGATATTCAGCAATCAACGTAAATATTGCATCCCAAATATGCATCAATAGATGGACCGATATAATATTTTAAAGAAAATATACCTAAAATTATACGGTCAGTTGCAACATGTGTCTTTAAAATAAGAAGAAGAGAAATCTTAACTATATTAAAGCGTGGAGTGGTCGTCCGTCCGCAGGCTCCCTTCCCCGTTCCCACTTCCCATAAAAAATCAATCAAAACTTATACCCTAAAAAAACCGGTGCAACCACCCTAAAAAAACCGGTGCAACCGCCCCCGTCAAACCGCCTTTATATTTCAGTCTTTTAATTTATGTATTTTGCGCGGAAATAAAAAAACTATTATAAAATAAGATTCTGTTGCAAAGCACAGGCCTCTGACTAGTATATATATATAACGATGAATAATTTATACAACTTAAAAAATAAAATTGATCACATATTTTAAATACAGATCAAAATATTAAAAATATAATTTTACATATTTTGCATGCAAAAGAAATGAAGACAATCTGTGCAAGTTAGAAGAGAGCAGGGATAGCCTCTGTTGCATGCAATGTGGGGAATTGCACGCAATTTTTTCTGTAAAAAAAAAGAAAAAATTAAATGGAGACATGCCCATGTAGGGTACTGCGTACACACACATCTCTTGCATGCACGCACAGGGAATCCAGCAAAGCAGACCACGCCCTTGTTCCTGCACACACGTCCATTCCGACACATGCAACCCATTCTCCCACGCGCGCAGTTTGCATGCAGATTTTTGCTAAAAAAAGAGAAAAGAAGCCATGCGCGGGCAGGCAGGAAGCATGCAGTCAACAATCCCCACGTCCAGCCCACATCCCGTCGCACGTCCTTCCACGATGCTACGCACGTAATCCCCTACCTCCTCTATAAATAGATTTGGATCGGATGGAAACGAATTCAGATAGAACTATTTACCACATTTTAATTCGAATACGAATACAGATTCGGATGTTCTCGGATACGAATACAAAATAGATGTTTCAAATACGAATATGTATTCGGATGTTTACTCGGTTTAACTCCAAATGTTCGTTGTTTCACAAAATTTTTAAAAGTCCAAAGGGTCCAATATACCAAATTAGAATAATAATTAATAAGAAACAATGATACACAATAAACCATGCAAAAACTAAATTTTTAAACAATACTAGCTAAAATTAATCATACACAACAAAACGGCAATTTGGAAAGAATTGGCTGATTTTTATTGTTTTTAAAAATTAAATATTTTCAAAATTTTATTAACATCCTATATGATAAATTTCTCGGAATATTTTCAAAATTTTATCATGGTATCTAAGTATAATATTATAACATTGTGACAGTCTCATATTTTTCAGACTTTATTTGATTTTTTATAATTAAAAAACCCTTAAGCTCCACATTAGTGATGAAGTGTCGTAACATAAATTTTTTAACATTTATTTAAATTTAGTGGATAAGAACTAAAAATGGACACAAAATAGTGAATGTGATTTTTCTATAAATTTTAGTGTATTATTTTAGGTACTTGCAGTACAAATTTCACATATTCCAATTTTAATACTAGAAACACAATTAATGAGTTAAAAATAGCAAATAGATCTAGAAAAATACAAAACAATTATATGGTATGAGATATGTTGTATTTTAATTATATAAAAAAATTCAAGTTCAAACAAACATTTAACCATCAATTTACTTTAAACCATAGCCTATTCCTTCTCAAAACTCTATTTCCTCTCAAGAGAATCTCAAATTTCTTAGCATCCTATATGATAAAAAATTCGAAAAATTTTAAAAATTTTATCATGATATCTACGTATAATATTATAACACGGTGACAAATATCGTATTTTTCAGACTTTATTTGATTTTTTATAATTAAAAAACCCTTAAGCTCCACATTAGTGATGAAGTGTCGTAACATAATTTTTTTAACATTTATTTAAATTTAGTGGATAAGAACTAAAAATGGACACAAAATAGTGAATGTGATTTTTCTATAAATTTTAGTGTATTATTTTAGGTACTTGCAGTTCAAATTTCACATATTCCAATTTTAATACTAGAAACACAATTAATGAGTTAAAAATAGCAAATAGATCTAGAAAAATACAAAACAATTATATGGTATGAGATATGTTGTATTTTAATTATATAAAAAAATTCAAGTTCAAACAGACATTTAACCATCAATTTACTTTAAACCATAGCCTATTCCTTCTCAAAACTCTATTTCCTCTCAAGAGAATCTCAAATTTCTTAACATCCTATATGATAAAAAATTCGAAAAATTTTAAAAAATTTATCATGATATCTACGTATAATATTATAACAAGGTGACAAATATTGTATTTTCAGACTTTATTTGATTGTTTTATAATTAAAAAACCCTTAAGCTCCACATTAGTGATGAAGTGTCGTAACATAAATTTTTTAATATTTATTTAAATTTAGTGGATAAGAACTAAAAATGGACACAAAATAGTGAATGTGATTTTTCTATAAATTTTAGTGTATTAATTTAGGTACTTGCAGTTCAAATTTCACATATTCCAATTTTAATACTAGAAACACAATTAATGAGTTAAAAATAGCAAATAGATCTAGAAAAATACAAAACAATTATATGGTATGAGATATGTTGTATTTTAATTATATAAAAAAATTCAAGTTCAAACAAACATTTAACCATCAATTTACTTTAAACCATAGCCTATTCCTTCCAAAATTCTATTTCCTCATCCTATATGATAAAAAATTCGAAAACTTTTAAAAAATTTATCATGATATCTACGTATAATATTGTAACACGGTGATAAATATCGTATTTTTCAGACTTATTTGATTGTTTTATAATTAAAAACCCTTAAGCTCCACATTAGTGATGAAGTGTTGTAAAATAATTTTTTAAAAAATTTATTTAAATTTAGTGGATAAGAACTAAAAATGGACACAAAATAGTGAATGTGATTTTTCTATAAATTTTAGTGTATTATTTTAGGTACTTGTAGTTCAAATTTCACATATTCTAATTTTAATACTAGAAACACAATTAATGAGTTAAAAATAGCAAATAGATCTAGAAAAATACAAAACAATTATATGGTATGAGATATGTTGTATTTTAATTATATAAAAAAATTCAAGTTCAAACAAACATTTAACCATCAATTTACTTTAAACCATAGCCTATTCCTTCTCAAAACTCTATTTCCTCTCAAGAGAATCTCAAATTTCTTAGCATCCTATATGATAAAAAATTCGAAAAATTTTAAAAATTTTATCATGATATCTACGTATAATATTATAACACGGTGACAAATATCGTATTTTTCAGACTTTATTTGATTTTTTATAATTAAAAAACCCTTAAGCTCCACATTAGTGATGAAGTGTCGTAACATAATTTTTTTAACATTTATTTAAATTTAGTGGATAAGAACTAAAAATGGACACAAAATAGTGAATGTGATTTTTCTATAAATTTTAGTGTATTATTTTAGGTACTTGCAGTTCAAATTTCACATATTCCAATTTTAATACTAGAAACACAATTAATGAGTTAAAAATAGCAAATAGATCTAGAAAAATACAAAACAATTATATGGTATGAGATATGTTGTATTTTAATTATATAAAAAAATTCAAGTTCAAACAGACATTTAACCATCAATTTACTTTAAACCATAGCCTATTCCTTCTCAAAACTCTATTTCCTCTCAAGAGAATCTCAAATTTCTTAACATCCTATATGATAAAAAATTCGAAAAATTTTAAAAAATTTATCATGATATCTACGTATAATATTATAACAAGGTGACAAATATTGTATTTTCAGACTTTATTTGATTGTTTTATAATTAAAAAACCCTTAAGCTCCACATTAGTGATGAAGTGTCGTAACATAAATTTTTTAATATTTATTTAAATTTAGTGGATAAGAACTAAAAATGGACACAAAATAGTGAATGTGATTTTTCTATAAATTTTAGTGTATTAATTTAGGTACTTGCAGTTCAAATTTCACATATTCCAATTTTAATACTAGAAACACAATTAATGAGTTAAAAATAGCAAATAGATCTAGAAAAATACAAAACAATTATATGGTATGAGATATGTTGTATTTTAATTATATAAAAAAATTCAAGTTCAAACAAACATTTAACCATCAATTTACTTTAAACCATAGCCTATTCCTTCCAAAATTCTATTTCCTCATCCTATATGATAAAAAATTCGAAAACTTTTAAAAAATTTATCATGATATCTACGTATAATATTGTAACACGGTGATAAATATCGTATTTTTCAGACTTTATTTGATTGTTTTATAATTAAAAACCCTTAAGCTCCACATTAGTGATGAAGTGTTGTAAAATAATTTTTTAAAAAATTTATTTAAATTTAGTGGATAAGAACTAAAAATGGACACAAAATAGTGAATGTGATTTTTCTATAAATTTTAGTGTATTATTTTAGGTACTTGTAGTTCAAATTTCACATATTCTAATTTTAATACTAGAAACACAATTAATGAGTTAAAAATAGCAAATAGATCTAGAAAAATACAAAACAATTATATGGTATGAGATATGTTGTATTTTAATTATATAAAAAAATTCAAGTTCAAACAAACATTTAACCATCAATTTACTTTAAACCATAGCCTATTCCTTCTCAAAACTCTATTTCCTCTCAAGAGAATCTCAAATTTCTTAGCATCCTATATGATAAAAATTCGAAAAATTTTAAAAATTTTATCATGATATCTACGTATAATATTATAACACGGTGACAAATATCGTATTTTTCAGACTTTATTTGATTTTTTATAATTAAAAAACCCTTAAGCTCCACATTAGTGATGAAGTGTCGTAACATAATTTTTTTAACATTTATTTAAATTTAGTGGATAAGAACTAAAAATGGACACAAAATAGTGAATGTGATTTTTCTATAAATTTTAGTGTATTATTTTAGGTACTTGCAGTTCAAATTTCACATATTCCAATTTTAATACTAGAAACACAATTAATGAGTTAAAAATAGCAAATAGATCTAGAAAAATACAAAACAATTATATGGTATGAGATATGTTGTATTTTAATTATATAAAAAAATTCAAGTTCAAACAGACATTTAACCATCAATTTACTTTAAACCATAGCCTATTCCTTCTCAAAACTCTATTTCCTCTCAAGAGAATCTCAAATTTCTTAACATCCTATATGATAAAAAATTCGAAAAATTTTAAAAAATTTATCATGATATCTACGTATAATATTATAACAAGGTGACAAATATTGTATTTTCAGACTTTATTTGATTGTTTTATAATTAAAAAACCCTTAAGCTCCACATTAGTGATGAAGTGTCGTAACATAAATTTTTTAATATTTATTTAAATTTAGTGGATAAGAACTAAAAATGGACACAAAATAGTGAATGTGATTTTTCTATAAATTTAGTGTATTAATTTAGGTACTTGCAGTTCAAATTTCACATATTCCAATTTTAATACTAGAAACACAATTAATGAGTTAAAAATAGCAAATAGATCTAGAAAAATACAAAACAATTATATGGTATGAGATATGTTGTATTTAATTATATAAAAAATTCAAGTTCAAACAAACATTTAACCATCAATTTACTTTAAACCATAACTTATTAATATTCACTAACTTTAGTATTTCATAATTATATAAATAATAAATAAACCATTAATATAGTGATAATATATTATCTTGAGTCTAAGTTTAATCTGTGTGAGATCCTAAAATGAATACGGATGTATCCATTTTCATATCCACATTTAGCAGAATTCGGATATCCGTTTCCATATCCACATTTGTAAAACGAATTCGGATATTTCCGAATGTCATCCATATTTAATTCGGATACGAATACGGATATCCATATTTACAGTTATTCGAATACGAATACGAATAATTCGGATATTCTGACATCCATATCCATCCCTAATAAATATTGCATACAGCCACGAAGAGAGGACAAACACTGCTACGCATACGCTGTTGCGATCGGCGGTGGGGCTTTTCATAAGAGTAAATACACACTGCTAGTTTTGAGTTTCTTTTTCCTTTGGAGAGTAGACACCTGCGCTGCACAGAGCTGCTCATCTTACCGCTCTTCTCACAAGCCTCCTCAAATCCAAACCAAGTGACTAAAGGGAGATACTGCTAAGGTATAAAAATTATGTTCTTCATCCACATCTACTCCTTTCTTCTCAATTAAAAACATACATATCATAATTCTAGGCTCGACCTTTTGGTACAAATCTAGAAATGCATATCATAATCCTAGGCTCAGCCTTTTGGTACAAGCCTAGGAATGCATCTCATAAAAAACATACAAATCATAGCCCTAGGCTCGGCCTTTTGGTACAAGCCTAGAAATGCATCTCATAAAAGCATACATATCATAATTCTAGGCTCGGCCTTTTGGTACAAGTCTAGAAATGCATATCATAATCCTAGGCTCGGCCTTTTGGTTCAAGCATAGGAATGCATATCATAATCTTAAACTCGACCTTTTGGTACAAGTTTAGGAATGCATCATATCATAGTCATAGGCTCGGCCTTTTGGTATAAGTCTAGGAATGCACATCATAATCCTAAACTCAGCCTTTTGGTACAAGTTTAGGAATGCATATATATATCATTGTCCTAGGCTCGGCCTTTTTGTACAAGCCTAGGAAGGCACATCATAATCCTAAACTCGGCCTTTTGATACAAGTTTAGGAATGCATATACATATCATAGTCCTAGGCTCGGCCTTTTGGTACAAGCCTAGGAATGCACATCATAATCCTAAACTCGGCCTTTTGGTACAAGTTTAGAAATACATATACATATCATAATCCTAAACTCGGCCTTTTGGTACAAGTTTAGGAATGCATATATAAATCATAGTCCTAGGCTTTGCCTTTCGGTACAAGCCCAGGAATGCATATCATAATTTTAGGCTCTACTTTCTATTACGAGTCTAAGAATATTTTCTCAACATATGTCAAATGTATAAGGGGCAACTAAAATTTTCATATAGGCTCTATGGTATAAATATAAGGTCAAAAATACCTACAAATGACTCATAAGCATGTTATGATAAATACTTGCATACATATATAAATAGTGCGAATTGCATACATATGCATAAGTAACTCATGCGACAGTATCATAAATAATTAAGCCTCAAGATTCAAGGCATGATCAAAATAAAAAATATGTAGTTGAGCTAAGTTATAGTTGGGATATCAAAATAAGCAAATGGCCTAATGGCCCCATACTAAAGAAGATAAATCATGGCATGTGCGCATATATGGCGTGATAATGATATTCATGCTAACAAAGATAACAAAACATTTATGTTCTATACATGTTCAACGAAAAACCAATGTGGAGAAAAATCAAAACACCTCTTCAACGACACTGGAGCTAGGATAGAATATTATTTTCATTTTTAGCTTCATATCAACATGCATTGTAATTTTCTTTTAGTCAGAACTCTTAATCAGGGGTTTTCTCTACAGAGATGTAATTAATAGGGTTATTATGTAAATGTACTAATTCTGGAAGTAATGGATTCACAATGTCTGATATTTTATTTTTTTGCATTTAAATCAAATTAACTTGTATCTAACGATTCGTGGATAAGGCTCTCTACAAACATATATTTCTAAAGGGGACCCGTTTTCCCGTCGTCACTTTGCTACAAATTAACTTGTATCAAATTCGATGCGTCACCACCTTCGTCTCAAACTTGGACCAACCTGCAAGGTGAAAGATGAGGATTGTGGGCTTCAGAGCGTGGACGGTCCTGCCGCGGGAGATCATGCTCCGACAGGGCTTCGTCTAGCCAAGGGGGCCCTGCCCGGAAGAAGGGCAAGCGAGGATCGAACATGTCGGGGCCTCGAGCTCGCTTTTTCTTAGGCTTAGATACAGACTACTCGTAGTTTTGTTTTTGAAGTGTATTTGTAACATACTTCACTATTATCATTCAATGAATGATATTTATTATACTTGCATACTTCGTCTGCATGCTTTGCATGAATTGAGTGTTTCGAACGTTTAGCTTGTCACGCTCGTACTGCGCATTTCATTCGCACACTTCGCATACATACCTCGGTCCCTCCTTGCGCGTGGTAGTTAGGGACTTAGTCGTTGCCGGTGCGAGCAATTAAGAATGCGAAGGGGTGCGCCTTTTGGCGGCTTCAGACACTTATATCGCGTCGATCGGAGGCCTCTTTTGGGCTTCGGACGCATTAATTTGAAGCGAAGCAAGGCTTCAGCGTACTCAAATTAAGCGAAGCATGGCTTCGACATGCTTGGTTTTTGATAATATGCACGAGCAGGGATCCGAAGCGCACTTAGATTTTAGGCGAAGCATGGCTTCAGTATGCCTAAATCTTAGATTAGATTTGACACGCGAAGCGAGGCTTCAGAGCGCGTTTAGATTGCCAAGCAAGGCTTCTGAGCTTGATTCTGTAATGAGAATGGAATGGGTGGTGTGGATTCACCGAACCTGTGATAATGTGAGCCACCTTCGACTCTGAGCCACCTTCGACTCTGGGTCACCTTCGACCCTTGGATGCTTCGAGTACAGAACCCGTAATCCCTGGACGCATCGGGCCAGTGGCCTGGAGTCCTTTATCTTACCGCTACGGGCCCGGAGGCGCTGTGTAGCCTTCGGAGGACCGCTCTGGTTTTAAATAGATCGAATTAGTGCTTTGGTCCTTACCAATACAAAGCGGTAACCTCGATTCTTAAAAGAATGAGGCCTTGACTTCGGATCTTGATAAGGACACAGCAAAACTTCGATTTTTAACAAGGAGAAGCAAGGCTTCAACAATCAATAGAACGAAGTGAGGCTTCGGGTTTAAATAAAGTGAAGCGAGTGCTTCAGATTTAATAGATGAAGTAGGGCTCGGGGGTTTAATAGAATGAAGCTAGGTTCGGCTTCTTAGTAGAACGAAGCAAGGCTTCGAGCTGTGTACATACCTCGGGAAACTTGAGTTGATCCATAAATCGAGTGGCTTCACACGATTGTAGAGCTCGCCTCGTAGCCCCTTGGGCTTCAGAGACCTTCGACGCGCGTCTGGAGCCCCTTGTCGAAGGGTGCACTCCGAGGCACGAGGAGTGGTGGAAGGCGAGAAAGGCCTTCGAGCTGCACTCGAAGCTCCTTGCCGAAGGGTGCGCGGAGTCATGGGACTTCGAAGCTCCCTCCTCAAGCGTACTTCGAGATACAAGTAGTGGCAGAAAACTTAGCTTTTAGTACTAAGTTCCTCACAGACGGCGCCAATTGTTATAGCAATTGCGTTAGCTACAGAAGGTTTTGGTGTGTATATGGTGTATAGAGTGAACCTCGAACGGTTCTCACAGAGGAAGAGAGGACTTATACTAGTTTAGGCCTCCCCGGAGGGATAATAGCCCTACGTCCAGTCTACAGTGAATTTAGCATAGTTTTTGCCTCTACTGAACATGAATATTACAAGGGCATGGCCCTGCTTTTATAGGCGCACATGCCAAAGGAACAGACCAAACTTCCCTCTACAAGCCGTAGGCTTTATAGGGCAAAAAGGGAAAAAGGCTAGACTACGGTACATGCGGCTTTACAGCTTTATAGACGTGGCAGATAAACGTCACTTCTGAGCAGATATACGGCATATCAGGAGCGAGGGGCCCCGGTATGGCTTTACACTGTAGTGAAGCTGGGATATTTATTCTAGTCCGGAGTACTTGCCGGAGTCCTTCAGGCGGAGATGACTGAGGAGGCTTTGAAGGGCAATCCGAAGTGGACTTCGAGGAGGGCTCCGAAGGGTACTCCGAAGTGTACCCCGAGGAGAGCTCCAAAGGGTACTCCGAAGTGGATCCCGAGGAGAGCTCTGAAGCGGAGTTCGAGGGGAGCTCCTAAGGGCAATCCGGAGCGGACCTCGAGGAGGGCTCCGAAGTGGGCTCCAAACTAGCTCCCGGAGAGAGCTTCAAGAGGCTCTGAAGAGGACTTCGAAGGGGACCGGAGAGGCCCGGAGGCTTGGCTCCGGTGGGCTCCGGAGGGCTAAGCCTGGCTGTTCTTGTAATTATCTTCGTCAGAGGGGGTCATACTTCGCCTCTCAAGCTTTGGCGGTGTCAGGCTCCGGGCTCGAGGCCTTCGGAGGTTGGCGTCATTTGGCCCTTGCTTAGGGAAAACTTATTCCCCCAACAATGTGTATTTATTATCTCCAAAACATTGTGCAAAGGTTGAATTTCTCCTGTCTGATTGCAATTTTCTCACTGGTCTAACATATTTTGTTGGTAAACTTAACATATTGCATACCCTGTGTATATAAAATATGCTAAAAATCCTTATAAAAGTATAAAAAATGGAGCTTTATCTTTTAGGGATAATTATTCGCATGCCATTATAGTTTTCAAAAATTGTCTACATGTCACTGTTAGTGACTTGTGGTGGCCCCCATATGTCAGTGATATATTGATGACATATTGGCAAATCGTAAAAATTGTAATGGCACAGAAAAAATTAACCTTATTTTTTATTCATATGATTGCTCAAAGAAAATGTTTATGCATATGACTCCAAAGAAATAAGATGAAACTAATGTTACACACAAGTAGGCATTGGGAAATACCGGGCTAGGTCGTGTGATCATACAACCAATCTTGGCAAGTAGCATATATTGCTAATTGCTAGCTTTAAGCCTTGTAGCTTGGATCTGGCATGTTTCATGATTGTAGCGCAAGATGCACCAACTACGGACTGTGCACTAATATGGACTTAAACAGGCTTGAGGTAGAGATTCTCTGACTTCAACCCGGCGACGTCCCTCCGCAGTTAAAGTAATGCGCGCCGTTCATTTCAATCCAACAGCTGCAGCGTTTTATCTAATTTTTTCTGGGTTCTGCCTCACCGCACGTAGAGTTTTATTTTGCACAGTTTTGATGCTAAATATTAACATAATTTTTATAGTATAATAAATTATGAAAATATGAAAATAATTTTTAATATAAATAAACTTATATTATTTTAAATTTAAAATCAATAGTTTTTCAACTTTATCCAAACTATATTTCACTTTTACCTTCTTACACATTTTTTGACTATCTCTGGTGCATCGCGCGCGGTGTACTAGCAAATACTTAGCATTTATATTTTGTACAGTTTTGATGCTAAATATTAACTATAATTTTTATATCATAATTATTGGTGAAAAATAATCCCGACAGAGATTGATGCTCCGAAAAAAGACTCTGACAGGTGGAGAGTGTGAAGCCATCGGTAACGGCTGTTATGTTCCGAGGAGGAGAACTCGAAGCCTTCCATCAAGACCGAAGCGTATACGAGACTCCGCAATAGACTTCGGCCTCGGAGCGTATGCTTTTCGTATGAGCCTCATCACAAGGGTCTACTCGGAGCCTTCTATTCAGAAGTGGTGCCGCTAGAAGAGACAAGACGTCTGCTTTATCTAAGTGTTCACATGATATTTATCTTGTTTATCCCTATGGAGCCCTAGGAATAGTGCCCAGTATGGTGGTTGTAACTAAAGGACAGGATGGTCTTTCCTATTGTATCCATGCCTATAAATACCCCTTTTTCTATCATAAACGAAGATCGAATATTCAAATAAACAAAGATACTTCGAACTGGTCTAAGATTATTATCCTCAGCGGAGGACTGGACTAGTCCGCAGCTAAACACTTCGAACAACCCTTCGAGGTTATTCAAAACATGTTAGCGCAATCCTTTGCGGCAACAATATAAATTATTAATATGTGAAAATAATTTTAATAAAAATAAATTTATATTGTTTCTAAGATAAATAAACTTATATTATTTTAGAATATTAAAATTATTGTATAATAAGTTTTATTTGTTAGTAATCATGCTTTAATATTTCTAATATTTCTATAATTATATCCTGTTCATGTTGAAAAACTATTGATTTTTAAATTTAAAATAATATAAGTTTATTTATATTAAAATTATTTTCACAATTTCACAATTTATTATAATATAAAAATTACTGTTAATATTTAGTATAAAAACGGTGTAAAATAAAAACTCTAACTATCAATATTTAGCATCAAAACTGTGCAAAATAATACTTTAACGGCGGATGAGCCAGAGTGAAATAGATAAAAAAGCTGCGGCCCGTTCGATTGAAATAACGGCGCCGATTATTTAACTGCAGAGGACGTCGCACAAGTTGAAGTCAGAGGATCTCTTTCATGGCCACAAGAATATAAAAAGTAATTAGTCTTCAAAAGAATATACAAACAAGTAAACAACTAGGCAATTATGGGCATTTGCTTGTAATGTTCATCTCTAGAGGTAGAGTATAGACTTATGACACATCAGATATAAGTTTTACTATAAAATCATAATGGAAAACAATTAACATCGCTAATACATAAATTTCATAATTCATGTGCTAGGTTGGACAATGTATATTTTCATCATAACGACAACATGTTGACACCACACTGCTTGGGACAATATTATGCTATGGAGTCACACGGGCTGGGATGACCTACACAATGCTTGGGACGATGGAAAGCCCTGGTGTAATGGTGTTAGCTATCAATGATTTTTTTTTTCTCGAAGGTTAGATAGAGAAGCCGTGACAGCAGCCGCTCAATCCAGATCTCCTACCTCAAGGTTTACAATGAGACAGTGAGGGACTTGTTGTCTCCTGGTACACCCCTCCTGAGAGGATGAACAGGTCAGTGATCTTTTAACCATAGTGAGCTATGAAAGTTTTTGTTCAGTGAATTTAATTTTCTACTAATAAGTAGTATTAGCTCATACAATGAACCCAATGATATTGTTCTCCAAAAGAGTATAACAACTGAGTATTTTTGATGTGCATGTTTTATTCACACTTAATGGTATGGTAGGCTTAGTACAACTAGTATTCTAACCGAAGAACTTTTTTTGGTCCAGGGAATTGTTGCCGCTGCTCATACTCACTAAAGAGCATACTCCATAGATGAAGTAATATGTTCTTTCTTAGGCATTACAAGCTTACAGTGTTCTTCACACTAAATGATGGAAATGAATGTTAGTAATTTAGGTATTTTCATGTTAAATTTAATCTATGAATAGTATGCGATTATTATGATGATAGATATGTGCACATGTAAACTACTCGAACAGTAGCTTGAAACATGTTTATCATCAAACAAAAGACGATATTGTTAAAGAAATAGATCGCAAAGGTTGCTAGGATGTACCCAACGGAGAGACCCATGCTCAAGGCACCGGTTGCTCTATTCACGTTAGTCGTCATAACGTGTTGTTCGATGTAGCCGATCGGGCTTGATACAGGACGTTGTTCGCAGTGCAGTACCACAAACGTCTACGGAAGAAGATGTACACAACAACGCGAACGGGCACCGGGAGGAAGACGATGGCATGCGCAGCAACCGCGACCACTAGGATGTGCGCAAGGACGATGACGACCACCAGAAGGAGCGGGCAGTCGCAAAGATGCTCCCAAAAAACTGATCACCCGCCACCTGGCAGGTGTCTCGATCATGGGTGTGGTTTCGGAGGCCTTCTCTCCCAATTCTCTGTGCGCGCAGAAGGTTGGAACGGGGCTGATTTGAGGCAACGACGCAAGGAAGAAGAGAAAAGAATATTTTGTCCAGCTACTGCCCTCTGTATATAACTCTCATGCAGAGGGAGATGGAAGGCCAACAGTCACCGGTAACAGATGCAATAAAGATCTATCATGAAGAGGGATACGGAAGGCCAATAGTCACCGGTAACGGATGCAATAAAGAGCTCTCATGCATTCAAGCAGGGCAGCAACAATTTCGCGGTATTTAGGGTGGTGCGATGTAGTGGCAAAACACGGTTCCGTTTACCGTTGCCGTGCACGTCCTTAGCCTGTCTCAACTTCTCAATAGACACACAACCAGTCCATCTATTTAAGTTAAGCAAATACATGTGAACATTCAATATGAGACAAAGTTTTAGTGCACCGTAGCATTATTATGGGTCTTTGCATTTAACGTATTATTGAATAAATCAAAATGGGACAAGCCCATTGTATATCCAACAATCCCTACCAATGCGAAGCCACAGAAATACTCTCGCCTTCCAAGCATTTAATATACCAGTGTTTCAGTGGAAACTGTTAAGTTGAACATCCACATAGAGCAAAGACTACACTTATTCACAACTGTACAATGGATTATGCCTTGAATTGACAGTTTTGTGTGTAATAAGTTTCATCCAAGTCCTTTAATGATACTAGGTTGTCAAACACATTCTCTCTGGTTAGAGCATATAAGTCACACTCCAAGGCCTTTTATGAGTATCTAGAGATTACCCAGATCTCATAAACTAGACTAGCAGTTGAACTCGTATAAGTGTGTTCCTCAAAAAATGTTCTGTAGGACAATATCTTGCTTCAACAAGCTACTTGGAACACATTAAGGTGGAAACACCAACCTGGCATACAGCTAGGAAGAAATACATCTGAAATTGACCTTGTTAAGGGTCTTTCCTCTCACTCTACCACTAGCTTGTTTCACCATTCTAATTCACGGGATCTCCGATCACAACGAATAGGTTACCACCATGATAGACTTCAAGTGGGTCTCAAGCCCATCTCACTCGATGCAATATCTATCACATTGCGTGATAGCCCTTAATAAATTGATCTACCAGATTTTAGACGTATGGACATAGTCCAACACTATCACTCTAGAGTTTCTCATTTTTCTGACAGATTTCAAGCGCCTCTTTACGTACCTAGTCGACTTCATGTTATCCTTAGAACTGTTCACCTTAATAATCATGGTCTGATTATCACAGTTCATAGAAATAGCCGGTACAGGTTTTTCAACCACCGGTAAATCCATAAGGAGTTCACGAAACCACTCAGCCTCAACCGAGGTGGTGTCCAACGCTGTGAGTTATGCTTCCATAGTTGACCTTGTTAAGATGGTCTGCTTGCAAGACTTTCAGGAAACAGCACCATCACAAAGTGAGAACACATATTCACTTGTGGCTGTTGATAGCAAAAAATGGCATTAATGGTTAAGATTGTCAAAATATCAATTTTGGTAATTTGAGAAAAAAATACACAAGTCCTGGTTCAGGCAGAAGCCTTATAGGGCCGAAGGCCCATCGAACATTGGGCTTCGGAGTCCTTTTAGCAACCTGCTAGCTTCGGCCCGAAGGCCCTTTGGAGTCCTTTTAGGGGCCTGCTAGCTTCGTCCCGAAGGCCCTTCGGAGGCCTGCCTCACCGAAGCTTCGGCCCGAGGAGCAGGCTTCGGTGGGCTTGCCGAAGGCCCACTTCGGGCTGGCTTCGGAGATAGAATTTGAGTCTGATCATGGCTATTTTTATCCCTAAACTTAATTAGGCCGAATCCTACCAGATTAGCCTTAGAGATAAGAAGACTATCCCCTATAAATATAGGGGTGAAGTCGGTTCATTAGACTCCCCCCAACACAAATCAACTTCAAACCCTAGTTTGAACCGTACCTTTTATTTTTCCTTTACTTTCTGTACAACCTTCATGGGTTTTCCTAGAAGCCCTCCGCTGGCCACTTCAAAACGGTGGTAAGACTTGTTGCTTCGCTCGTGAACTACCCTTTAATCTACGTAATAGATTGCTATTGCCTTGTTACTTCGCCTGTGAAGTATCCGTTAATCTATGTAACAGATTGCTACCTTCGTTTCCCTACTACAACACTTAGCAGATTCGGTCTCTAGGCCAAATTGGCGATTGATCTCTGTTCTATTGCAGGTTTCATGCTTGGAGCCCCTTCACCGAAGGTGTCTGGAGCAAGGAGACTGGTTTCGAAGGCTACCAGGACACCCTTCGGCGGAACCCCTGCTTCGACTATCCGTGTCGGACCCGTCACACTGTTGTCGGTCTGGTTGGGTTCCCACGCCAGAAGCGCTCTACAGCAGGCTTCATCACGCCAGCGCTCCGCACCGGACGAAGTTGTGCCAACGCGTCGCGTTGGAGTATTTTTGTCATGTCATAGACTTCGCACCGAACTCTGTTGTTCGGAGGTGACTTCGCGTCAGAAATCTTTTCGAAGCCTGCCTTCAGCCAGATCAAACTGAATGCCGAAGACTACCTTCGGCGAACCCTTCAGCACCAGACACCGAAGGTACACTTCGGTGACCCCTTCACATGGTACACTTCGAACCAGTTAGGCTCCATTCAGCTGGCTGGTTTATTTTATTTATATATTTATTTTCAGCTAATCGGATTATTTCTGTGTGATCTGATTACTTGGCAACTCCACCCCTTGCCACTATTAAGGGTAGTCGGAACGTGACATTAGTGTTGTGTTATACTTGGGCTTGTTCCTAAGTATCTGCACACTTTTGGATCGTCGAACTGACCAAGTGCGGGGGCATGTTTTCATGTCAACAGTGGCATATATCTCATTAGCATCAGATATCCAGTTTGCATCACAATAACCCTCCAGTACCCTCGGGTACCCGGTATAGTGAATGCCAAAGCTCATTGTCCCTTTTAGATAGCACAATACTCTCTCAAGAACACGCCAATGATCATCTCTTGAATTTGACACAAACCAGCTGAGTTTACTCACAGCAAACAAGATGTCAGGCCTCGTAGCACTAGCCAAATACATGAGCAACCCAATTATTTGAGAATATTTTAATTGATCCCTAGCTATTCTCCGATTTTTCCTCAATTTCTAGCTAGGATCATAAGGCGTAGGAGCAAGTTCACATTCGCTAAACCCAAAGCGACTCAAAACCTTTTCCACATAATGGGACTGCACAAGTGTGATCCCACCATTGCCTTCTCTCAATAGCTTAATGTTAAGAATAACATCAGCTTCTCCCAAATCTTTCATCTCAAAATTATTGGACAAATGGTCCTTCACTTCCTTGACCACGTCAAAGCTAGTGCTAAAAATTAGTATGTCGTCAACATAAATACACAAGATAACTCCCTCACCCCCACCATACCGATAATAAACACATTATCTGCTTTGTTCATAGCAAAGCCGACAGATGTCAAAGTCTTATCAAACTTTTCATGCCATTGCTTGGGTGCTTGTTTAAGGCCATATAATGATTTCAATAATTTACACACCATGTCTTCTTTACCATTTACTACAAACTCCGTAGGCTGCTACATGTAAATCTCCTCATCTAACTCTCCATTCAGGAAAGTTGTTTTAAACGTCCATCTGATGGACGAGAAGACCATGAGAGGCAGCCAAGGAAAGTAACACACGAATCGTGGTCAATCTAGCCACTGGTGAATATGTATCAAAAAATCTTCACCTTCCCTCTGTGAATAGCCTTTAATCACAAGTCTTCCTTATACCTCTCAATCGTACCATCAGGCCTAAGTTTTTCTTAAACATCCATTTACTTCCAATGGGTTTGCACCCATAAGGACGTTCAATGACTTCCCAAGTACCATTAGACATAATATAATCCATCTCACTCCTTATTGCTTCCTTCCACAAGTCAACATCAACAGAAGAATATGCCTCTTCAATAGTTCTTGATGTGTCATCCATAAGGTACACAATATAATCATCACCAAAAGATTTTGCAATCTTTTGTCTCTTACTCTTTCGAGTTGCTATACTGTCATTCTCCTCATGATTGTGCATATGGGGTTCCTCAATGTGTTCTATCGGAATAAAATGCTCATGGGGTATTTCAGGTTCAGTGCTAGATGCGTCATGTGTGATTTTCATAGGAAAATCACTCTCAAAAAATGTAGCGTCTCTAGACTCCATGATTATGCCAATCAGCATGTCCGGTACTCCAGATTTTATAATTAAGAACCTATATTCAATGTTGTGGAAAGCATAACCAAGGAAACACAATCAATGTTTTAGGTCCTAATTTGCGCTTCTTATTGATTAGCACATTCACCTTGGCCCAAGTACGCAAATATGAGAGATTTAACATTTTCTTTTCCCATTCCTCGAAACAGTGTTCACTCCACCCACTACCCTTGAGAAAGAAAGAGCCCAGTTAAACACCACACAAAAAGCCAAGAATCCTACTCAACCTATTAAGAAAGCTCTTCGTCCACCAAAGGAAACTCTTCAGCAAAAACCCAAGAAGATTGTGAGATTTACACCTGAGACCCATGCTCACACACCCAAGAGAGTGTATCACTGCTCTTATTGTTATCCGGTGGATCATTTGGTTAGTTTTGCTTTCGTCGTATCAAGGATGAACGACTTTCTTTTGCGATGAGCTTTCAGGACATGCATTACTCATCTTTTGATATGCATGAGTCTTCTTTTCACTCTTATCCTGATTTTGAGGCTCCCATGGTTTCATGAGGGATTTTGCTTGTCGTGGTGTACACCATGCTTCATATGGTGCTAGACCGCGTGTAAGAGGCTTTGATTCTCGATAGTTTAGGAGACATTGTCATTTTCCAGGCTCGCACTTCAGAGGTAAACAACACACTTTTTATCATGACTCATAACCTGTGCATGATCAGTCTACTTCTTTACCTGGTTCTCGAGTTTTACAATGCTGGATTCCTAAACAGTTTTTCACTCACCCCAACACTGAGCATTCGAGATCTTCTAGCATGTTTTGAGGGGGAGTTGTGTAGAACTGCATGAGCTTATGTTTTATTATTAATTGCTTTTACAAGTACATTATTTGTTGTGCCTTTGAAGTATTGTCTTTAATACTATTTATTATACTTTGCTTGAATACATCAGATATCTATCATGAGCATGGCTTTTTATTTGTGAAAATTTGAAAATGATCACTACTTAGTCTAGAAACTAGCATGAATAGGTTGAGTGCTTTTGGTATCTTTTACATATCTGGTAGCTAGGTCCTTTTCACTAGGATGCTAATACGCAACTTGATCACTCAAAAATATTGTGTAAAAATTAAAAAAATGAAAATGATTGATATTCATGTTGTTTTTTGCTGAAATTGAAAAGATCCAGGTGGGTTAGCTTTGTCGCACTACTTTGTTCTGGACTGCTTACCATGGCACTTTTGTATGAACTGGGACATTGAAGTATTTGCCATGACCATTGCTTTAAGTTTCTGATGGTTTCAACCTAGGCTTAGCTTGGTCGATTAGCATAAGGTTGACATGCAAATAACCCCTGGCACTACAATGAAAAAAAAATCAAAAAGCTTGAATCAATTGCATATCAAGTTTGTTGAAGCTCCTTGTAGTGGAATATGCTTATCAGGATAGGATTTGATTAGCTTTTGCATCTCATGCCTTGCCATGTCTAGTATGCTAGTCTGAGTGGTGATGCTTTTATTTGCTAAAATATGAAAATGCTTGCTCATGCTTTTGATTAGAGTGTATTCACCTGAGATTTTCATACAGTACTTTTAGACAATATTCAAGGCAAATGCTTGTTTGTACTGTAATTGGAGTTGCTCATGTTTCCGAAGCTTGCATCTATACTCTACCATCACACCCCTCTTTGCATCTTTTATCATCTTGATTCTTGCATTGCCAAAGGGGGGAAATGGTTTACATGATGTGTTTGCTTGGTTAAGGGGGAGTAATGGCTTTCATGATGCATTGATGTTTTTGCCAACAAAGATGCTTTGTGTTTCCTTGGTTAAGGGGGAGTAATGGCTTTCATGATGCATTGATGTTTTTGCCAACAAAGATGCTTTGCTATGCATGAGTTTTTGCCAAAGGGGGAGATCTTTTATACGTGACATGTTTTGGCTCTTTTCTGAGTTTTTATGGTCACTTGTGTGCTGAACTTGAAACTTTCATCATGTTTCTGTTTGGGGTTGTCAATGCACTCATCAAGGGGGAGAAAGTGAAACCAAGTGAGGTCGCACTGTGGTTTTTTTCTGTATGATGAGTGATTGACAAGGTTGCTCGATCTGGTGTGATGAGCTGGAGTGATGAGTGAGTGATGGTTTGATTGCATGATGGGATCGATGTGTGGATATGGATTATGCCAAGGGGATCGGTGTGTGTTGCGTCTCTTGTTTCGGCTTGTCTCATATGTGCAGGGTGGAGATGCTAACCAACTGTCAACGGTGGGTGATCAAGGGTCGAGAGGGGAGCTCGATGCCAAAGGATCAAGGATGCCGGGTGAAGTTGGAGATGATCTCAGGAGTGCACGAGGAGATAGAGCAAGACATGGACGGACGGATGGTCGAGACAGAGTGATGGTCAAGTCAACGAAAGGGAGGCCGGTGCAAGTGATCAGGCGGCTCGAGGGGATCGAGAGCGGGAGAGACTTGCTGGCGGTCGAGTTCGTGGATTGGCGTCACATGTCGGCGATCGAGGAGGCATTGTCGATTTTTGCTGAAAACCATCGCATCAAAAACTGTTTTTAATTCCAGTAACTAGGAGTTTATCTTTTCTGTTTTGTCGTCTAGATTAAGTGCAATCTTTTAGTATTTTCAGAATTCTTAATTCTGAAAAATATTAAAAGAATAGGGTTAATGAAGTAATAATTTAGGAGTTTGCATTAATGGTTTTTCAGAATTTATAATTCTGAAAATTCATTATGGTAATTAGGTAAATACCTAGAACTTTTACCCTAATGGCATTTTGTGATTTCTTTAATGGGATTGCATATATAAGGACCCAAATGCCTAGGGTTTAGCTCTCTCCTTTCCGCTGAACACTTTTGGGGGCTGTAATTTTTGGCGGCTCAGCTTTAGAGCATTTCATCCAAAAAAATTCAGATTATCACATCTTCTATTTTTGCTGCTGCCGATTACTTTAGATTTGCTTTCTCTGTTCATTTTGTCAATTGCTACAGAGTGAAACATCACCTGATGTGCTACAGCCTTGCCAGCTTTCTGTCGTGATAGCCACTGAAGCCTCCAGGTATTTATCAGCTTTTGAATTTTTTTCCTCTCTAGGTCTCTGTTTGCTTCAGTTCAATGGTGATTCCTTCTTGCTACTGTTCATCGTCGGAAATAGCATCACTGTAGAAATCCACCATTGGCACTGTAGCCAATCTTTTGAGGGAACAATTGTTAAGTTGTGTTAAGTTTTCTGTTGAGTTTTATTTTCTGATGCCAGTTTTGGGTTAATCTTACTAAAATAGCTTTGCCATGAGTATTACTGGTTTTTGCCAAACTGTGAAGACTATAGCAGCATATTTGTATCAACCTTGCTATTGTCTTTATTGCAACAGATAATATTTTGGTTCCTTTTAGTTCTTAGTTCTGTTTGTTTACTGGTTGATGTCGTGATTTAGTTTGCATCTGGTGTGATTTCTGCTGTTGTTGCCAAAGAGAATAATTGGAGTTATTTCTTACCGAGAAGGAATTTTGTTCCTGGTGGAGAGAAGGATCCAGAGCCAACCAGTGATGTTCTTCATTGCGCACTGCTTCTTCTGCCTGATACCTTGAGCACACCTCAATTTGCTGTTTTGATTTGAATTTGATTAATTCAAGATTGATCAGCAGGATTGATATGTTCATTGTTCTATTGCATTATTTGT
The DNA here is from genome assembly GCA_019279435.1 of Zizania palustris. Lineage (NCBI taxonomy): Eukaryota > Viridiplantae > Streptophyta > Magnoliopsida > Poales > Poaceae > Zizania > Zizania palustris. The sequence continues at coordinate 53,885,366 of JAAALK010000285.1, read as the reverse complement.
TGAATTGCTGATTTGAGGCTGCAACTATTGACGGCTGAACACTTTGAGCTGTGAATTTGAGAAGGCACCAAAATTCCAGAATCTCTCTCTCACTTCTCTTTATCAGCTGAAATGCATTGGTACTCATAAGTTTACATCAGTCGGTTTTGTTGGGAGTCCTTGCCGAAGTGATGTTCTGTATGAATTCCTGAGTATGTATTCTTCTGTTGTTTGCTGACCCTTGTTGCTTGCCGTGCAATATTGACATCACAGTAGAAATTTCAGTAGTTGTTTTTTTGTTAAATATCAGTACTACTGAAGAATCTTGATTCAACAAGAAAGCAAATTATACAAATCTTCTTCAGGAAAAATTTCCTAGCATTGATCATTATTGTATGTATCTTCTTGTGCCAGATTACAGAGATACAATGTTTTGGTTATGCTTCAAATTAATGATTCAGTTTGTGCTCAATCTATTCTAATTTGAATTTTGATTCAGGTTTTTTCTTGGTACTGCACTGAACAGGAGTAATTTCAGAGTTCTAAATCTTCTATGTTTTGATTTCCTGTTTGGAATTTTATTCTACCTGATTTGCTATAGGAGCATTGCCAAGCACTTGATATTATACAGGATTCTCATCCCTGTTCATATTCATTTGGCAAGTTCCTTGTTGCTTCTTCAAGAATTTATTTAATGCATGGATGTATATAGTAGAGAGCATAAGCATCATTCATAATTGAGGCATTAATTGAATAAACTCACGAGTTTTTTGATGAACTGATTTTCAGGCTGAAATATTTTCTTCTTTGTTATTTAGAATACTAAATATCTTTCAGAGTTTCATCATTGTCTGAATTTTGTTGTTGTGAGTTGTTCTTGCTAAATACTACACAGTTTTGCAAGGTTGGTAGAACATTGTGTAATATCAATTAGTCTTTGAGTCTTGAGTTAAGTTTCAACAATTAAGTAATTAATCACTCTGAACAGTTTGAATTATTCCATGATGGATTCCTATTCTTGATTAGGAATAATGTTTTGGATTCAAAGCAAGTTTGTGATTCTTCTGATTTTAGTCGGTGTTTCAATCACCGACTGAGCAAGTCGGTGCATCAGAGTCAGACTGAACCAAAAGTAATCAGAGTCTCAAAGTCCAAATTGCATTTCGGAGTTTCATTGTCCGAATTGAAGCAAGTTCAAATTGAATTTACTGTTTATTGTAAACATAATCTTTGGATCTTGAATGCTTCTGGTTTATTGATTTAACATATTGTCCATTTATCGTTATCTTCCATTTGCTCTTTTAGAGGTGTGTTGGGTGATTTGAAGAAGGCCATCATATTCGCGAGAAATTGTTGAGGCGCATATTCACCCCCCTCTAGTCGCCATTACGATCTCACAATTGGTATCAGAACCGGTTAGATCACCAGTTGACCTTAACTGGTTTGTGATCCTTGTGGTGACATGGACAAGAATATGAAGATTCTGGTGTTTGATGGTCGAGACTTTGCTTATTGGAAGGTGCACATGGAGGCTTATCTACTAAGCCAAGGAAGTGCTATATGGGACATTGTTGATTCCCAATATATGATTCCTGAAACTCACACCTCAGAGACTGAGAAGTTACAATACGATTGTAATAGCAAAGCAAGAAACATATTGTTCATTAGTCTAAGTCACAATGAGTTTGATAGGGTCCAGCACCTTCGAATTGCACGTGAGATTTGGTCTACTTTGAAAACCTTTCATGAGGGCACTACCCAGATTAAGGCTAGGAGGAAAAGTACATATAATAAAGAATATCAAATATTTGTGCAAGGCCCCAGTGAATCTGTAGATGTCATGTGTTGCTCGATTTGATGGGATTGTGAGAAATTTGCGCTCCACTGGGACTTTAGCTTATTCATACCATGATAGGGCGATCAAACTTCTCTATGCTCTTGATCGTATCATATGGGAGGTGAAGATCTCTAGTATTGAAGAGTCGGCGATCTTTGACACCTTGACTTGTGACGAACTCTTCAGTAAGCTTAAGTCCACTAAGATTGCCAAGGCGTCTCATCCAAGATTTGGAAACTCTTTGTTGCCTTCTATTGCTTTAATTTCCGGTCCTAGCAGTGGTACCTCATCTAGAGGGAGTCTTTCTAGTGGTTTTGGAGTTTGTGCTTATTCTGGTGGTTTTGACTTATCCTCCCTGGTCTCTGTCACAAAGAAATGGTGGACACTCTAGATGATGAGGAGCTAGCTCTCATTGTCAAGAAGTTCACAAGCTTCTATAATGATATACGAGATCAGAGGAAAGGAGGGTCTCGGGGTTGTTTTGAGTGTGGAGATCTGTCTCACATAAAAGCGAATTGCCCTAAACTAAAAATAAAAAATGAAAATGAGCACAAGTACCAGAAGTGGAACAAGAAACCCTTCTTTAAGGGGAAGCGTAGAAAAGTGGCTAAGAGAGTAGCCAGAGCATTTGTGGCCACCCTTAGTGATATCGACAGTACACCAAGTGAGGAGTCTAGCTCCGATGAAGAAGAGCCAACCAGTAAAGAAGAAAGTAGAAGAAGAGAATGGACTTCACAGGCCTTTGCTTCATGGCTGACAGCATCCACAGTAGCGACGAGCTTGACACATCTGAGGTATATCTATCTCGTGATCAGCTTCTTGTTCAGATTGATGAATTACATGATGTTGTTTATTCTTAGGATAGATTACTTAAACTTGTTGTTAAAGAACGAAAAGAACTAAAACTCAGACTTGAATTTTATCCACCGAACTTGCAATCCTAAAATCTAAGTCTGATGAAGCTGAATGTGAGTCCTGTCTTATTGTTATGAATGAACTTGCTCAGCTGTGTTTTACACATGCTCAAACTGTTGAAAAATTTAAAATTATTGAAAAAGCAGCTTTTGAAGGTGGAGTCTAGTCCTGTTGTCATCAACGAATGTATGAACCTTCCTTTACTTGTTGAAAGCATTAATTTGAGGGATAGGCATGTTGATGAACTTAAGGCTAGATTGGAGAGTACTGAGTGTTCTAAGGATGTGCAGCCGGCGTGTCCCACTTGCATCACCCTTAAGGACCAACTCAGCTTTGCTAGAGAGCAAGTCGAAAAACTAAAATGTGAAAATGATTATATTCTCTGCGTGGTTGAGTAATGCACTGAAGGAAAGGGTAGGATGGATTTGCTTTTAGCTAAAACAAAAATGTGTTCTCACAGGGCAGGGTTAGCTCTAGGGTTGGGCTATGAGAGAACCACTCCAAACACTCCGAGCGAAATAGTGTTCACTCCACCCACTACCCTTGAGAAAGAAAGAGCCCAGTTAAACACCACACAAAAAGCCGAAAATCCTACTCAACCTATTAAGAAAGCCCTTCGTCCACCAAAGGAAACTCTTCAGCAAAAACCCAAGAAGACTGTGAGATTTGCGCCTGAGACCCATGCTCACACACCCAAGAGAGTGTATCACTGCTCCTATTATCATCGGTGGGTCATTTGGTTGGGTTTTGATTTCGTCGTATTAAGGATGAACGACGATCTTTTGCGATGAGCTTTTAGGACATGCATTACCCATCTTTTGGTATGCATGAGTATGCTTTTCACTCTTATCCTGATTTTGAGGCTCCCCATGGTTTCATGAGAGATTTTGCTCGTCGTGGTGTACACCATGCTTCATATGGTGCTAGACCGCGTGTAAGAGGCTTTGATTCTTGGTAGTTTAGGAGACCTCATCGTTTTCTAGGCTAACACTTCGGAGGTAGAACACACACTTTTTATCATGACTCATACCCTGTGCATGATCAGTCTACTGCTTTACCTAGTTCTCGCGTTTTACAATGTTGGATTCCTAAATAGTTTTTCACTCACCCCAATACTGAGCATTTGAGATCTTCTAGCATGTTTTGAGGGGGAGTTGTGTAGCACTGCATGAGCTTATGTTATATGATTAATTGCTTTTACAAGTACATGATTTTTTGTGCCTTTGAAGTATTGTCTTTAATACTATTGATTATACTTTGCTTGAATACATCAGATATCTATCATGAGCATGGCTTTTTAATTGTTAAAAAATTGAAAATGATCACTACTTAGTCTAGAAACTAGCATGAATAGGTTGAGTGCGTTTGCTATCTTTTACATACCTGGTAGCTAGGTCCTTTTCACTTGGATGCTAATATGCAACTTGATCACTTCAAAAATATTGTGTGAAAATAAAAAAAATTAAAATGAATGAAAATGATTGATATTCATATTGTTTTTGCTGAAATTGAAAAGATCCAGGTGGTTTAGCTTTGTCGCACTACTTTGTTCTGGACTGCTTACCATGGCACTTTTGTATGAACTGGGACATTGAAGTATTTGCCGTGACCATTGCTTTAAGCTTTTGATGGTTTCAACCTAGGCTTAGCTTGGTCAATTAGCATAAGGTTGACATGCAAATAACCCCTGGCACTACAATGAAAAAAAATCAAAAAGCTTGAATCAATTGCATATCAAGTTTGTTGAAGCTCCTTGTAGTGGGATATGCTTATCAGGTTAGTATTTTATTAGCTTTTGCATCTCATGCCTTGCCATGTCTAGTATGCTAGTCTGAGTAGTGATGCTTTTATTTGCTAAAATATGAAAATGCTTGCTCATGCTTTTGTTTAAAGTGTATTCACCTGAGATTTGCATACAATACTTTTAGACAATATTCAAGGCAAATGCTTGTTTGTATTGTAATTGGAGTTGCTCATGTTTCCGAAGCTTGCATCTATACTCTACCGTCACACCCCTCTTTGCATCTTTTTATCATCTTGATGCTTGCATTGCCAAAGGGGGAGAAATAGTTTACATGATGTGTTTGCTTGGTTAAGGGGGAGTAATGGCTTTCATGATGCATTGATGCTTTTGCCAACAAAGATGCTTTGCTATGCATGAGTTTTTGCCAAAGGGGGAAATCTTTTATCACGTGACATGTTTTGGCTCTTTTCTGAGTTTTCATTGTCATTTGTGTGCTTAACTTGAAACTTTCATCATGTTTCTATTTGGGGTTGTCAATGCACTCATCAAGGGGGAGATTGTGAAACCAAGTGAGGTCGCGCTGTGTTTTTTTTGTATGATGAGTGATTGACAAGGTTGCTCAATCTAGAGTGATGAGCTGGAGTGATTAGTGAGTGATGGTTTTATTGCATCGATGGGATCGATGTGTGGATATGGATTATGCCGAGGGGATTAGTGTGCGTTGTGTCTCTTGTTTTGGCTTGTCTCATGTGTGCAGGGTGGAGATGCTAACCAATTGTCAACTATGGATGATCAAGGGTCGAGCGGGGAGCTCAATGCCAAAGGATCAAGGATGACGGGTGAAGTTGGAGATGATCTTAGGAGTGCACGAGAATATAGAACAAGACATGGACGGATGGATGGTTGAGACAGAGTGATGGTCAAGTCAGCGAAAATGAGGCTAGTGCAAGTGAACAGGTGGCTCTAGGGGATCGAGAGCGGGAGAGACTTGCTGGCGGTCAAATTCGCGGATTGGCATCACATGTCGGTGATCGAGGAGGCTTTGTCGATTTTTGCTGAAAACCATCGCATCAGAAAATGTTTTTAATTCCAGTAATTAGGAGTTTATCTTTTTTGTTTTGTCGTCTAGATTAAGTGTAATCTTTTAGTATTTTTCGGAATTCTTAATTCTGAAAAAATATTAAAAGAATAGGGTTAATGATTTAATAAATTAGGATTTTGCATTAATGGTTTTTTCAGAATTTATAATTCTGAAAATTCATTATAGAAATTAGGTAAATACCTAGAACTTTTACCCTAATGGCATTTTGATGATTTCTTTAATGGGTTTACTTATATAAAGGATCCAAAGGCCTAGGGTTTAGCTCTCTCCTTTCAGTTGAACACTTTTGGGGGCTGTAATTTTTGGTGGCTGTGCTTTAGAGCATTTCATCCAAAAAAAATTCAGATTATCACATCTTCTATTTTTGCTACTGCCGATTACTTTAGATTTGCTTTCTCTGTTAATTTTGCTAATTGCTACAAAGTGAAACATCACCTGATGCACTACAGCCTTGCCAGCTTTCTGCCGTGATAGCCACTGAAGCCTCCAGGTATTTATCAGCTTTTGAATTTGTTTTTCCTCTCTGGTTCTCTGTTTGCTTCAGTTCAACGGTGATTCCTTCTTGCTACTGTTCATCGCCGGAAATAGCATCACTGTAGAAATCCACCGTTGGCACTGTAGACGATCTTTTGAGGGAACAATTGTTCAGTTGTGTTAAAGTTTTCTGTTGAGTTTTCTTTTCTGATGCCAGTTTTGGGTTAATCTTACTAAAATAGCTTTGCCATGAGTATTACTGGTTTTTGCCAAACCGAGAAGACTATAGAAGCATATTTGTATCAACCTTGCTATTGTCTTTATTGCAATAGATAATATTCTGGTTCTTTTTAGTTCTTAGTTCTGTTTGTTTACTGGTTGATGTCATGATATAGTTTGCATCTGGTGTGACTTCTGCTGCTGTTGCCAAAGAGATTAATTGGAGTTATTTCTTACCGAGAAGGAATTTTGTTCCTGGTGGAGAGAAGGATCCAGAGCCAACCAGTGTTGTTCTTCATTGCGCACTGCTTCTTCTACCTGATACCTTGAGCACACCTCAATTTGCTGTTTTGATTTGAATTTTATTAATTCAAGATTGATCAGCGGGATTGATATGTTCTTGTTCTATTGCATTATTTGTTGAATTGCTGATTTGAGGCTGCAACTATTGAGGGCTTAACACTTTGAGCTGTGAATTTGAGAGAGCATCAAAATTCTAGAATCTCTCTTCTCACTTCTCTGTATCATCTGAAATGCACTGGTACTCATAAGTTTACATCAGTCGGTTTTGTTGGGAGTCCTTGTCAATGTGGTGTTTTGTATGAATTCCTAAGTATGTATTCTTCTGTTGTTTGCTTGCCGTGCAATGTTGAAATCACAGCAGAAATTTCAGTAGTTGTTTTTTGTTAAATAACAGTACTACTGAAGAATCTTGATTCAACAAGAAAGCAAATTATACAAATCCTTCTTCAGGAAAAATTTCCTAGCATTGATCATCATTGTATGTATCTTCTGGTGCCTGATTACAAAGATACAATGTTTTGATCATGCTTCAAATTAATGATTCAGTTTGTGCTCAATCTATTCTGATTTGAATTTTGATTCGGGTATTTTTTTTTCTTGGTACTGCACTGATCAGGAGTAATTTCAGAGTTCTAATTCTTCTCTGTTTTGATTTCCTATTTGGAATTTTATTCTACCTGATTTGCTACAAGAGCAATGCCAAGCACTTGACATTATACAGGATTCTCATCCCTGTTCATATTCATTTGGCAAGTTCCTTGTTGCTTCTTCAAGAATTTATTTAATGCATGGATGTATATAGTAGAGAGCATAAGCACCATTCAGAATTGATGCATTAATTGAATAAACTCACGAGTTTTTTGATGAACTGATTTTCAGGCTGAAATATTTTCTTCTTTGTTATTTAGAATACTAAATATCTTTCAGAGTTTCATCATTGTCTGAATTTTGTTGTTGTGAGTTGTTCTTGCTAAATACTACACAGTTTTGCAAGGTTGGTAGAACATTGAGTAATATCAATTAGTCTTTGAGTCTTTAGTTAAGTTTCAACAATTAAGTAATTAATCACTCTAAACAGTTTGAATTATTCCATGATGGATTCCTATTCTTGATTACTAATAATGTTTTCGATTCAAAGCAAGTTTGTGATTCTTCTGATTTTAGTCGGTGTTTCAATCACCGACTGAGCAAGTCGGTGCATCAGAGTTAGACTAAACCAGAAGTAGTCAGAGTCTCAAAGTCCAAATTGCATTTCGGAGTTTCATTGTCCGAATTGAAGCAAGTTCAAATTGAATTTACTGTTTGTTGTAAACATAATCTTTGGATCTTGAATGCTTCTGGTTTATTGATTTAGCATACTATTCATTTATCGTTATCTTCCATTTGCTATTTTAGAGGTGTGTTGGGTGATTTGAAGAAGGCCATCATATTGGCGAGAAATTGTTGAGGCACCTATTCACCCCCCCTCTAGTCGTCATTTCGATCTCACACCCTCTAAGAAGGTGGCAACTTGGCGATAATACCGTCGGCCACAAACTTGTCAGGTAGCACACAGGGAAATTGTTCGAGTTCTTTTGCCAAAGCCTGTATCTCATGAGCTTGTTCGAGTACAGGACGGTTTTCAGCCATCTTGTAATCGTAGAACTGCTCCATCACATACAGCTCACTACCAGCATCAGAAACACCGAACTTTGCCTCAAGCGCATCCCATACCTCTTTGCCAGTTTTGAAGGTTAGGTAAGAGTCTTGATATTTTTCAGCAATTGCACTGATCACGGCACCTCTGAAAAGGTTATCAATAACCTTAAAGGCATGTTCTTGAGGAGATGCATCAAATGTCTCTTCCTCGGAACTGTCTGGGGTCAAATCCCTAGGTTTGCCTTGTGTCACGTGAAAACAGTTCATAGTCGTCAACCATAAGACCATCTTAATGTGCCATCTCTTATAGCATGTACCGTCAAAAGCATTTGGCTTCAACGCAGCAGCAAAACCACTAACAGAAAAATGCTTAACATCAGGTTTTTGGATTATTAGTAATTTAGGCATTTTCATGTTAAATTTAATCCATGAATAGCATGCGATTATTATGATGACAGATATGTGCACATGTAAACTACTCGAAACAGTAGCTTGAAACTTGCTTATCTTCAAACACAAGACAATATTGTTAAAGAAATAGATCGCAAAGGTTACTAGGATGTACCCAGTGGAGGGACCCATGCTCAAGGCACTGGTTACTTCAATCACGTTAGTCGTCATAATGTGTTCTTCGATGTAGTCGATCGGTGTAACACCCCAAATTTTCAGAGAAATAAAAATACCTTTTAACATATTTTTCTGGAACTAATTAATTTGGAAATACCTTTAATGCCCTTCTTAGCTTATTTGAACTAGAACCTAGGTGAAATGATCAAACCAGAGGCTAGAAAATTTTGTATATGATCCCAAGGCCAAAATATATTTTTGAGAATTTTTACAAATTTTTATCACCCTTGGAAGTAGCCCAAATATTTTAAATCAATTTCTGTAATTATTTTTATTCGGAAAAGGATTTAAATAGTAACGGGCCTCCCTCCCTCAATCTCCCCCTCAACCGGCCCAGCCCACTCCTCCCCGCGCTCCTGACTAACAAACAGACCCCACCTGTAAGTGACCCCCTCTCTCTTCGCGCGCGCGCCCGACAACCCGACCCCACCTATCGGCGCCAACTGAACCCCTCGCGCCTGACCGCCTGACCACACCCGTCAATCACCATGCCCGTACGCTCGCGCCCGCTGACCGCCCCCAAATCACGCCGGTCGACTACCTCGCCTTGGATTCACCTCGTCGGCCCCTCCCCATTAAATTGACGCCATTAATCGGTCCCCCTCACCCGGCCGACCGTTTCCCCTCGTTAATCCTCGCGATTACACCCCGGGATCGCGCTGCGCGTGCATGGCCGAGCCTCACCGGCGCCATTGAAGACCCCCCTCCCCTTTCCATGTATACACCGTCCGTTTTCCCCCCGCCGACGTCTCTATTTAACCCCTGGAGTGTCTGCGTTAGACCCCCCACGCTCACACGCTGTGAGAACGAACAGAACGCCCACACTCCAGTTTTTTAACACTCCTCCATCGCCCGCACTCCAGCCGCCGTTCACCGTCACCGGAGACCTCCTCCACCCTCGGCGACCGTACCCGTGTGATCATCGACGTCACCCCAGACTCGTCCACCCCTTCATCGCCAACGAACCCCGCCGAAACACCATCGCCGACGAGGACCCGAACACCTTCGCTGCCCCCGCTCATCGCCGGCCACGCTCCGACGACCATTCTTCCTGCTAACGGTACCCTCATGATCCTCGTAGCATCCCCTTTTCATTTTAGCCCTTAGGACCCCTCGCTGTCGCTCGTCGTGGCCCCTGGCCCACTCGCCGTCGCCAGAGAAGACGACCGGCACGGGTCAAGTACACGTGCCGTGTCGGATTCAATCGCGACCGTGCGATCTGGATCCGACGGTGGCGATTAAATCCTTCGTGTGGTTTAATCGGATCCGTTAGATCTCTGCGAAGCGTTACATTCTAATCTGAGCCATTCGTTAGTATTTAAAACCCGCGATGAATCTGGGCCATCCATCGCGTACCGGTTCAGCCTTTTAATCTCGCGCGTCCATTTTCACTTAAGCTTCCCGCCTCGCCCCCGCGCGTTGGATCTGGATCCAAAAGTCCAGGATGGGCCGGACCACGCGCACAGTGCGCGGGTTCACGGTGGATCTGGTTCACCGTGGACTCGAGGCCATTTTTGATTTAAATTAAATTCCAGAAACTGTTTTAAAACTTATAAAATTCATATCTGGCGCATTTTAACTTCAAAAATTATCATTTCAATTCCAGAAAATTTATAATTTTATTCTCTACATGTTAACGCAATAAAAACAGTATGTTTACTTTGAATATTTCATGCTTATTTAATAAAGTATTCAAATGCACTTTAGGGTAAATTACAAATTGGGTCATCTCAATTTAGAGAAATTTATCTTTTATTTTTTTCATGTTAGTGTAATAAAACCACTAGGTTTACACTGAACCTCTTATTTTAAAATTAGTTAGAAAATCTAAAATACAGTTGTTTACATTATTATCTCTTTTAGAAAGAACATTATTTCATTAAGGTTCATTTTTAAATATTCATAAAATAAATTTCAGAAGCTTAACCACTTTATTTTCTTTAGTTCAATCCAATCAAAACTTATATACCTGTTGTGTGGTTTTTGGATTGTTTAATTGAATGTTACGTTTAATTTATTTATATCGAGAAGACTACGCCGCCGCCGAGGAGCCAGAATACTTTCCCGAAGTTCCTCCCTCCCCTTTCGCTGATCAAGGACAAGTCACCAAACCACTCTTTTGAGCATGTTGAACCCATGTTTTATTAAACTATCGCTAAAACACATAGGATATACATGCATTAGTCAAATGGAACCCTTACAATATATTTATTAGGATCCCCCGACCTTGATGTGCAACCCAAGCCATGCTATCTAGCCTAAAATCCTTGTCACCATATGTTTAGTACTATTAGTTAGTGTCCAATGTATCGACATGATTGCTATAGGATTAAAAATGAGTCGTAGTAACTTGGTTCTACTATATGATCCCCCGTTATCCTTATCTTTGGAATTCTGTTGGTGATAGAGTTTTGGTTGTGAGTGTATGCATGATGGGTTCCGGGTGCAAGCTAGGGCATTGGTTCGGTAGAACCCGGGGCACTATAAGGACCGGTCTGAGGGATCCGTTGCAATACACTTCCGTACTAACCACAAGTCTAATGGGTAAGTCCTAACTAAGGTATGGAATGTTCCAAACCGAGGCCACCATTTGGAGATGGGTCAAGCTGCACCTGTGGGTGGCTTTACCGACGTGGCGCAAAAGGGGGTGCGATGTTAGCCGGGATGCGGCCCGGCGCGCCGGCGAAACCTAGAGCGGGTGGTTATCACTTGGAGCATTTCATGCTGAGGTGTTGGCACGAGTTCCCGTGGTATGGGTCATCTTGTTACACTTTGGTGTTTGGGATGAGTGTGTGCCTTATGGGTACAGTAGTACACCTCTGATTAGAGTCATAAATCTTTTCGAAAAGCCAAGCCCACAGTCAAGGGCGGGTTGCATGACATCCCACAATTAGTTTACTTTTAAAGTGAATGTACATGATGGTTTGGCATGTAAAGACTATCGAGCGAGGTGGGGCTGACTGTACCCCTCAAGTTAGAAGTTGAGGCATACATGTTTACGTTTCTGTATTATTACTTGTATCACATTAACTGCTTTACAAATATGCTTTTCCACAAGATTAGCCATTATGCTTCCTTTGTTATTATCCTGTATTACTATTTGCATTTGCGGTGGCTTGTTGAGTACTTTTATACTCATACCCGTTGGACACTCAATTCAAAGGATGTCTACTACGAGGATGGTCTGGAGTAGCGACCCAGTCAAGAAGAAGATCCTGAAGAGGGCGTTCGTCATGCTTTTAATTATTTATTTTATGTTTACCCTTATGTAATAATTGTGGTATGCGTACCACGGATGATTGCTCGTATGTACGTGTCGCATGATGAACCTCTTGTATTATTATTTTTCTTTGGAAATTCAATAATGTTCCGATTTGTTAAATCGGGGCGTCACAAGATGGTATCAGAGCCGACTTGACTGTAGGAAGCCAAACGGACCAACCTAGCCATTAGCTGCAGAAAACTATTTCTCAAAAACCTACTTTATAACTTTGTTCCTCTCCTCACTTTCCTTCAACTGTTGTTTTTGTAGATGCCGGTCTACCAAGTGCACAGCTTCTGCCACCACTTTGAGGGCTTCGTCAGGGAGCTCCGCATGATGGTCACCTTCATTGGGTTCCTCTTTGAGCCCGAGTTCTATGGGGTGTACATGGAAGAGTTCACAGGACCCTGCGATGTCTCCCTCACCATCCACGGATCCGGTGAGCACCTGCCATTCTTCACGGCAGCACGTGGGGGCCCAACCTTCGACGTCACGTGCCAACGCGTCGCCCTCCAAGCCCTCATGGAGCTGAGGATGATCTATGACGATCATCTTCAGAACTCGTCCTTCCGGCTCGTGCCGAAGCGCACTCCCGGTGCCCACCGTAGCATCTACATCGGAGTTCACTCCGATCGCGATCCGGTCATGGCCTGGTAGACGCGCCTCCTTCAGGCCATGGATGATCTCCATACCTAGGCCGTGATGGACGCCAAGGAGCACCACGAGGCGGATCGAGTTCCTTCGTCAGGATACAAAGAGCTTGATCCAACAAAATGGCAGCTGCAGAGCAAGATTATGCAGTTGCAGAAGGACATAAGCGGAGATGGTCCCCCTCGTCCCGAGGAGGAAGAAACCCATCCGCGAGCCCGCCCCTCGCCCCAAGAGGATCCCGCCACACCCCTCGACCACCGGACCGTCCAGCTCCAGCGCCCCTGCCCCACGTCGTGCCCTCGTCTCTGACCCCATCATCGAGAACTTTCTCGAGCCCACCGTCCCTCAGAACCCTCGTGGTTCCGAGAGCACGGAGACCGCCTCCGATGGCGAGTAGACGATAGTCATCGTTCATTGGTGAATAAATAATTTTTTTGTATGTGGTGCTACCTACAACAACTTGTGTTGTGGGTGGATTAAAATAAGAGCATTGATGTAATGAACACTTTATACCACTTTGATTTATATGAGCCTCTGTGGGCTGTTTTGACTAAATATTCATTTCACAGCCTTTCTCTTATGACTAAAAACCTTATGTGTTCAGAAGATGGCCGACAACCAAAACGCCGGGTCCAACAACGGAGAAGGGGCAAGCAACGGTTTGCCCAGAAGTGTTGTGCCCAACTAGGGCGCAACGGGCCAATGTCAGACTGGGCCACCGTCCGCCAACCACCCCACCTTGGCGGAAATGATGGCGAACCAGAACCATCTGATCACCGCTCTCCTCACTCAAATGCAGCACCAATAGGCACGGTGGGACCGGCTACAGAATGTGGAGCCCGCCCCTCATGCACCAGAACCCGCAACCGCGCCTCAACTCTCGGAGTTCTTGCGCGTGCGTCCCACGATCTTCTCCAGCACCACCAACACCATGGAGGCCAGAGATTAGCTCCGCACCATCGGGAAGAAGTTGGACCTCCTCCCCTGCACTGACCGGGAGAGAGTGGCCTTCGCCACTCATCAGCTCCAGGGTCCCGCCGCAGAATGGTGGGACAACTACCGTGAGTCCCAACCAGAGGACCACGTGGTGACTTGGGCGGAGTTCACCATCGCCTTTCAGCGCCGCCCACGTCCCCGCCGGAGTCATCGCGGTGAAATAGCAGGAGTTCCACGACCTGCAACAAGGCAGCAGGACTATCACTGGAGTATCTCCATGAGTTCAACCATCTGGCACGCTACGCGCCAGAATAGGTGCGAACTGACGACCTCCGCCAGGCCAAGTTCCTCCGGGGACTCAAGGATGAGCTGTCCATCCATCTCATCGTCACCGACTACGCCGACTTCTAACGGTTGGTGAACAAGGCGCTCATCCAAGAGACTGAGCAGAACAAGTTGGACCTCAAGAAGAGGAAGATGATCGCATTCAAGCATCATCAAGCGAACTCTCAGAGGCCCCACTTCGTCCCTCCGCCACCAGCACCTGCCTACCATCCTCGGCCCGCCTATAGGCCGCCTCACGCCACTGGTGGATCCAACGCCGGGCATTCTCGCCCCGCTCCACCAGCTCCGGCCGCTCAGCCGACGCCCGCCGCCAAGGCCTCGATCATGAGGGACCGCCTAGGGAAGCCGGTCAGTCTGCTTCAACTGCCGGAAGGAAGGGCACTACGCACACCAGTGTCCTCACCCCAAGCAGCCTCAAGGCGCGGCACCCAACCAAGCGGTTCATTCCCGCGTCAACCACATCAGAACGGAGGAAGCTCAGGAAGCTCCTGAAGTCATGCTCGGTACGTTTACCACAAATTCCTTACCAGCTATAATACTATTTGACTCTGGGGCAACGCACTCTTTCATCTCGGAGGATTTTGTGAAAACCAACAACTTGGAAGTGCTCCCTCTACCAGCCCCCATGATGATTGCCACTCCAGGCAATAAAACCTTAGCCCACTTATACAGCCCTAAGGTAAAGATAGAGATTCAAGGGATATTATTCCAGGCCGAGCCAGTCCTCATTAAGTGTACCGGACTCAACCTCATCCTAGGGATGGATTGGCTAATGAAACACAAGGGAGTGATCGATTGTGCCAGCAAGTCCGTAACGGTGACCAACCCCGAAGGCGAAGCCGTCATCTTTCGGATGACCAGCCGCAAACCTCTTGAGGCATCTCTTCACTCACTAGCCCTTGAAGAAGTGCCCGTAGTCAAGGAGTTCATGGACGTCTTCCCAGAGGACCTGCCAGGAATGCCTCCCAAACGGGGCATCGAATTCAGAATCGAGCTTGTCCCCGGGACCACTCTAATATCCAAGCGCCCATACCGGATGGCCGCCAATGAACTAGCCTAAGTCAAGAGCAACATCGAAGACCTAGAACAGAAAGGGTACATCCGACCGAGTACCTCACCCTGGGGTGCACCGGTCATCTTCGCCATGAAGAAGGACAAGACTAAGACGATGTGCGTGGACTATAGAGCCCTAAATGACATAACCATCAAGAACAAGTACACATTGCCTCGGATCGACGACCTGTTCAATCAACTAAAAGGATCCTCGGTGTTTTCCAAGATTGACCTCAGATCAGGTTATCACCAATTGAGGATTAGAGAAGAAGACATCCCCAAGACTGCCTTCACCTCTCGCTATGGACTCTATGAGTATATTGTGATGTCGTTCAGACTCACGAATGCCCTGGCCTTTTTCATGAACATGATGAACAATGTATTCATGGAGTTCTTGGATAAGTTCATCGTGGTATTAATCGACGATATCCTCATCTACTCCAAGACCAAAGAAGAACATGAGACCCACCTCCGTCTGACCCTTGGAAAGCTAAGGGAACAGCAATTGTACGCCAAATACAGCAAATGCGAGTTTTGGTCGTCAGAGGTGAAGTTCCTCGGTCATGTCATATCTGCCGGAGGAATAGCTGTGGACCCAACCACCGTGGAAGCAGTGACCAACTGTCTACAACCCACGAACGTGACCGAGATCCGAAGTTTTCTCGGATTGGCCGGATACTACCGCAGGTTCATCAAGAACTTCTCGAAGATAGCCAAGCCTATGACCAGGCTATTGCAGAAGGAAGTAAAGTTTGAATGGACCCCAGATTGTGAAGAATGCTTCCAAACTCTTAAGCAGAAGCTCGTGTCAGCCCCAATTCTGACCCTGCCAGACATCCGGAAAAGACTTCCACGTCTACTGTGATGCCTCTCGCCAAGGATTTAGATGTGTCTTAATGCAAGATGGGAAGGTGGTATCTTACACCTCCCGACAGCTGAGACGACATGAGCTGAACTACCCGACCCACGACCTGGAATTAGCAGTTGTGGTTCATGCCTTGAAGATATGGAGACATTACCTTGTGGGAAATCGGTGTGAGGTATTCACCGACCACAAGAGCCTCAAGTATATATTCACCCAACCAGACCTGAACCTTAGGCAGAGGAGATGGTTGAAATTGATCAAGGATTATGACTTGGGCATCCATTATAATCCAGGCAAGGCCAATGTGGTGGCAGACGCCCTTAGTCGAAAAGGGTACTGCAATGCCATCATGATACAGGACCAGGCCCCCTTCCTATACAAGGAAATGGAAAGGCTGAATCTAGGGATCACTACCAGAGAGTGTCTCGCCGCCCTAGAAACTAGACCTATCTTAATAGACCAGATCCGGAAAACACAGAAGGAAGATCCAGACATCTTGGAGATCTAGCAGAACATGCGGAAGGGTAAAGCTCCCGGATTCTCTAAGGACGAGCATGGTACCATCTGGTTCGGAAACTGGATATGCGTACCTGACAAGCCTGAGTTGAAGACTCTCATCCTTCAAGAAGCCCACGATACTCTATACTCCATACATCCCGGGAGTACAAAGATGTATCAAGACCTAAAGGAGAAATATTGGTGGGTCAACATGAAGAGGGAAATAGTTGAGTATGTGGCCAAGTGCGACACATGCCGGCGAGTCAAGGCAGAGCACCAGAGACCTGCTGGACTGTTGCAACCCCTCAAGGTCCCCGAATGGAAGTGGGAAGATATAGGAATGGACTTCATCACGGAACTGCCTAGGACCCAAGCCGGTCATGATTCTATTTGGGTGATCATCGACCGACTCACCAAGGTGGCTCACTTCATCCCCGTCAAGGCAACTTACACCAGTCGCCAAGTTGGCCGAGTTGTATATGACCCGGATTGTGTGCCTGCACGGAGTGCTGAAGAAGATTGTATCTGACCGTAGGAGTCAGTTTACCTCTAAGTTTTGGAAGAACCTTCAAGAGGAGCTCGGCACCCGGCTAAACTTCAGCACCGCCTATCATCCACAGACTGATGGTCAAACCGAAAGGATCAACCAGGTATTGGAGGATATGCTTAGAGCTTGCGCTCTAGACTGTGGCGGAATGTGGGACAAGAACTTGCCTTATGCGGAGTTCTCCTACAACAACAGCTATCAAGTTAGCCTGCAGATGTCCCCGTTTGAAGCACTTTATGGGCGTAAGTGCAGAAACGTCGTTGCTCTGGGATCAGACCGGAGAGTCACAGCTGTTTGGGATAGATCTATTGAGAGAAGCCGAAGAGAAGGTCAAGATCATTAGGGACAGATTGAAAATAGCCCAGTCCCAGCAAAAGAGCTACGCCGATAACCGACGAAGAGACCTAACCTTTGAGGAGGGTGATTATGTATATCTCCGAGTCACTCCCCTTCGTGGCACTCAAAGGTTCAACATGAAAGGCAAGCTAGCACCCCGTTATGTCGGACCTTTTCAGATTCTCCGATGGCAGGGAGAAGTGGCATATCAACTAGAACTGTCTCTATCCTTGGCAGGAGTCCATGGTGTGTTCCACATCTCTCACTGAAGAAGTGTCTCTGCGTGCCCGCCGAACAGGCCGACCTCCAACAACTCAACGTCCAAGAGGATTTGACCTACATCGAGAAACCCGTCAAGATCCTAGAGACTAAGGAAAGAGTAACCAGGAGCCATGTGGTTCACTTCTACAAGGTTCAGTGGGACAACCACCCCATTGAAGAAGCCACATAGGAAAAAGAAGACGAGTTGAAAGCCCCAAACCCCGAGCTATTCGAGTAGCATTCCAATCTCGACGACGAGATTCTTTGTAAGGGGGATAGGTTTGTAACACCCAAAATTTTTAGAGAAATAAAAATACCTTTTAACATATGTTTCTGGAATTTATTAATTTGGAAATACCTTTAATGCCCTTCTTAGCTTATTTGAACTAGAACCTAGGTGAAATGACCAAACCAGAGGCTACAAAATTTTGTATATGATCCCAATGCCAAAATATATTTTTAAGAATTTTTACAAATTTTTATCACCCTTGGAAGTAGCCCAAATATTTTCAATCAATTTCTGTAATTATTTTTACTCGGAAAAGGATTTAAATAGTAACGGCCTCCCTCCCTCAATCTCCCCCTCAACCGGCCCAGCCCACTCCTCCCCGTGCTCTCGACTGACAAACGGACCCCACCCGTCAGTGACCCCCTCTCTCTTCGCGCGCGCGCCCGACAACCCAACCCCACCTGTCGGCGCCAACCGAACCCCTCGCGCCCGACCGCCCAACCCCACTCGTCAGTCACCACGCCCGTACGCTGTCCGCTGACCTCCTTGGCCCGCCTGTCAGGTCCGTTGTCCACCTCGCGCCACCACCCCTAAATCACGCCGACCGATGACCTCGCCCTTGAATTCACCTCGCCGGCCCCTCCCCCATTAAATTGACGCCATTAATCGGTCCCCCGCGCCCGGCCGACCATTTCCCCTCGTTAATCCTCGTGATTACACCCCAAGATCGCGTTGCGTGTGCATGGCCAAGCCTCACCGGCGCCATTGAAGACCCCCCTCCCCTTTCCATGTATACACCGCACGTTTTCCCTCGCCGACATCTCTATTTAAAACCCCTGGAGTGTCCACGTTAGACCCCCCACGCTCACATGCTGCGAGAACAAACAGAATGCCCACGCTCTGGTTTTTTAACACTCCTCCGCCGCCCGCACTCCAGCCGCCGTTCACCATCGCCGGAAACCTCCTCCACCCTCGGCGACCGCACCCGTGTGATCACCGACGTCACACCAGACTCATCCACCCCTTCATCACCAACGAACCCCGTCAGAACACCATCGCCGACGAGGACCCGAACACCTTCGCTGCCCCCGAGGAGCCAGAATACTTTCCTGAAGTTCCTCCCTCCCCTTTCGCTGATCAAGGCAAGTCACCAAACCACTCTTTTGATCATGTTGAACCCATGTTTTATTAAACTATCGCTAAAACACATAGGATATACATGCATTAGTCAAATGGAACCCTTACAATATATTTATTAGGATCCCCCGACCTTGATGTGCAACTCAAACCATGCTATCTAGCCTAAAATCCTTGTCACCATATGTTTAGTACTATTAGTTAGTGTCCAATGTATCGACACAATTACTATAGGATTAAAAATGAGTTGTAGTAACTTGGTTCTACTATATGATCCCTCGTTATCCTTATCTTTGGAATTCTGTTGGTGATAGAGTTTTGGTTGTGAGTGTATGCATGGTGGATTCTGGGTGCAAGCTAGGGCATTGGTCGGTAGCACCCGGGGCACTATAAGGACCAGTCTGAAGGATCCGTTGGAATACACTTCCGTACTAACCACAAGTCTAATGGGTAAGTCCTAACTAAGGTATGGAATGTTCCAAACTGAGGCCACCATTTGGAGATGGGTCAAGCTGCACCTGCGGGTGGCTTTACTGACGTGGCGTAAAAGAGGGTGCGACGTTAGTCGGGATGCGGCCCGGCGTGCCGGCGAAACCTAGAGCGGGTGGTTATTGCTTGGAGCATTTCATGCTGAGGTTTTGGCACGAGTTCCCGTGGTATGGGTCATCTCTTTACACTTTGGTGTTTGGGATGAGTGCGTGTCTTGTGGGTACAGTAGTACACCTCTGATCAGAGTCATAAATCTTTTCGAAAAGCCGAGCCCACGGTCAAGGGCGGGTTGTGTGACATCCCATAGTTAGTTTACTTTTAAAGTGAATGTGCATGATGGTTTGGCATGTAAGGACTGTCGAGCGAGGTGGGGCTGACTGTACCCCTCGAGTTAGAAGTTGAGGCATACATGTTTATGTTTCTGTATTATTACTTGTATCACATTAACTGCTTTACAAATATGCTTTTCTGCATAATTAGCCATTATCCTTCCTTTGTTATTATCCTGCATTACTATTTGCATTTGCGGTGGCTTATTGAGTACTTTTGTACTCATACCCGTTGGGCACACAATTCAGAGGATGTCTACTACGAGGATGGTCTGGAGTAGCGACCCAGTCAAGAAGAAGATCCTGAAGAGGGCGTTTGTCATGCTTTTAATTATTTATTTTATGTTTACCCTTATGTAATAATTGTGGTCTGCGTACCACGGATGATTGCTCGTATGTACGTGTCACATGATGAACCTCTTGTATTATTGTTTTTCTTTGGAAATTCAATAATGTTCCGATTTGTTAAATCGGGGCATCACAATCGGGGCTTGATGCAGGATGTTGTTCGTAGTGCAGTCCCACGAACGGCTACGGAAGAAGATGTACACAGCAGCGTGAACGGGCATCGGGAGGAAGACGATAGCGTGTGCAGCAACCGCGACCACCAGGATGTACGTAGGGACGACGACGACCACCGGAAGGAGTGATCAGTGGGGAAGACGCTCCAAAAAACCTGAGGGCCCACACACACGGAAGGTGTCTCGATCATGGGCACGGTTTCGGAGGCCTGCTCTCCCAACTCTCTGTGTGCGCAGAAGATTGGGACGGGGCTGGTTTGAGGCAACGATGCAAGGAAGAAGAGAAAAGAATGTTCTGTCCAGCTACTGCCCCCTTTATATAGCTCTCATGCAGAGGGAGACAGGAATCCAATAGCCACTGGTAACGGACGCAATAAAGAGCTCTCATGAAGAGGGAGACGGAAGGCCAACAGTCACCGGTAACGTACGTAATAAATATCTCTCATGAAGAGGGAGACGGAAGGGCAACAGTCACCAGTAACTGACGCAATAAAGATCTCTCCTGATGAGGGAGACGGAAGGCCAACAGTCACCGGTAACTGACGCAATAAAGAGCTCTCATGCATTCAAGCGGGGCAGCAGCAATTTCGCGGTATTTAGGGTGGTGCGACGCATTGGCAAAACACGGTTCTGTTACCATCGCCGTGCACGCCCTTTGCATGTCTCAACTTCTCAATAGACACACAACCAATCCATCTATTTAAGTTGATCAAAAGATATGTAACATTCAATATGAGACTAAAAGTTTTACTGCACCGTAGCATTATTGTGGGCCTTTGTATTTAACGTATTATTGAATAAATCAAAATGAGACAAGCTCATGTATATATAACAATGAACTTAAATTCTTACTTAACATATTTTGATTTGAGGGGTTGTCATGGGAATTTAGTCTAGGCAGTAATCTTTACCCTTGTGCTTAATTAACTTAGGATTGTTGCATCTCAATATGTTTTGATATGTTATTAACATTCTTTGTGAACTATCTTGTAAACTGTAGCTGAACTATATGACTATGTTTAGCATCACATTTTATTATCTACTTTGTAATTATCAGCTTTGTATTTATTTTTGAATGAAAGATTCCTCTTTTATTGATGTCCTACATTTGTGGGCAGCCTCATATTCCATTGCCTTGTTTATCTGTGGTACTAACTTTTGTTTTTTATTCTACATTTTTTATGCTCTATTCGATTGATATAATGTTATGTTAGTTTTGTTTTGAACCATCTCAATGCTGGTCTTTGTTGATGAAATATATTTACAATAGTTATTTTTTAAAAAACAGATGTCTCGGTAATTGTACAATTGAATATCTTTTGTCTGTCTGTGTTGAATGTTAGTTTAGGTTGAGCAGTTAGAATAGGAACTGTCTGATCTAAGGCGAGCTCTATTAGATAAGTGGGAACGGGAGCGAGCAATGTTTCAGGTGTAGTTACCATATTGCTCTAATAAAATTTGTTACTATTATGTCTTTTACTATTGCGGTTTATTGGTTTTCAACAAAAATATATCACCTTACTAAAGCATGTTTGATTAAATGTTATGTTTTAAATAGATCTTTGTCATTAAGAATAAGACTCCGTTACAAAACACGTACATCTTACTAGTAATAAGAAGAGGTTAGTAAATAAGAAGAGGTTGGATACCGTCCGTGAGGCTTAATTGATTTATCTTCCACCGAGTGGTGTGCTTTAGAACTAGATGGCTACCTGTTCTAGGGCTATGCCGCTATAGCCTAACAGCTTAAGCCAACTGCAACTTTTGCTCGGCTCTAATTGCTGGTCTCTAAGCTCCACGCTAGCATCCACATCTTCTCCCCTTCACTGTCGCCTCCACCACAGATTGCCGCTCGTCGCATCATACATCAGCGATGACAACGGGAGGACCTCGAGGATGTAGTCATGTAGACAGAGGCCCTGTGCCAAGGGAAATGTGGTTAGTAGGTGTGGCCATTGTGTTAACGGTGTTGTTTGGATGTTAAACATATGTTTGATGTTAAATCCCTAGCTCGTTTACTAATGCTGCATTTGGTAGTCTTGGGAATCAATTTCCCTAGTTCCTTTACGAATGTTGCATTTGGTTGTGTTAGGCTTGTTTGGTTCAGTTGTGATTTGTGAAAAAGTTGTTGTGACTTGTCTTATGTGAAAAAACTATTGTGAGTCTGTCATGAAAAAACTAAAAGTCATTTGATTGAAATTGTTGTGAAAAAATTACTGTGAATTGACTATTTTTTATAACTAACATAATTTTCATCATTATAATATTCCATACATATATATAAATATAAAACGGTCAACATTGATATAACTAAATATCTAGAAAATATATTAGATAAATAAAAAGTCTATAGTTCATATCATAAAATATCCGACAACCACTTAGTTATTTCATTAAATTGTACAATGGAATACAAATCATAATAATGTTAGATCAATTAAGATACCTTGAATTCATGTTATTCAATTTGTACTAAAAAAGCAAAAAAGCAGAAGCGAAAAAGCATAGTCCAAACTGTTTCTAAATCTGTACTAAAGAAACTATTTTTTGTGGAAGTTGCAAGTATGGTAAACTCGTTTGGTTTAGCTTCTATTTTTTCACAACAAAAGCAGATTTTAAAAACAAAACCAAACAAACCCCTAGGATATTTCATTAAGTATTATTTGTGATATAGGAGGCTGTAAATTTTAGAAAAGACGTTTCAATGTTTTTGATAAATTGTTTGTATAGTTCACGAGAACTAGTGTACGTTGCACGTGGTATCTTGAAGGTTTTATGGATGTTTCGCTAAGTATTACGTGATATTACAGTTTGTATTGGATTTGTTTCCTATTTTTTTGAGAAAAAAAAATCAATGTATTTGATAAACTTGGATTGCAAAAAATTGTGGCCCATGCAGCAGGTCTCGAACCTGCGCACCAACTGAGATAATAGGCCGGTTTTATTCTAGGCACATCATAATTTTATTACTAGGCACAGAGCCAGAGTCGGCTACCGGCCATGAAACACGCACCAGGATTCCTACGCAAATGAAGCATGCGCGCGTGCTTGATGGCTGGCTGACCGGCCGATCGAATGGCGGGGCAAAATTTCCAGCCTCCGGCCTCAGGGCTCGGTGCAACACAGCCGGCCGCTAGATAGTGGATTTATGCAGTCAGCCGAGGCGATCGATCGAGGACGACGGATAAACGTCGACCTTCGTAACTGTTGTGAAATGAAGAACACAATACAAATAATACAGAGATTGAACACGAGAGAATGGATCAGTTCTTTGTTGATTGCAATGTACATATATTTATAGAGAAGGAATGGACATAAACAGTGCTAAAGGATGTGTCGCTTGGTGCCAGCGTGACGGCTGTGGACGCGACGATGCCTAGTGAACGCGTCGCTTCTCTCGGGATGAGATTAACCGCAACACTCCCCCTTAATCGAATTCATCATAAGGATAAATATATGTATTATTCCTTCGAAAACTTTATGGGAAAAATACGAAGAATAATATGTAGAATTATTGCTTTATCATATTCTATGAAGAATTTATATGAGCAATTATATGTCTTTGATATTTCTTTTAAAACCCTACTTGGAAAAACTAGAAATATGACATATATTTATGTTTAATATTGTCTCATTAAATTTCTGTATGAGAAACCTTGAAGTGGAAAAACTCATAAAAAGAAAAGAGAACAATATAATGCTTCAATAAGGCATGGTGTGAGAGAACTCTCCCCCTGAACCTTATTTGAATATTCCTCCAAAAACCACGCGGGAAAAATAGGAAGAAATATGATATGATATGATATGTTGTTAAAACTCCTTTTAAAACCATATAGGAAAAATAAGGAGAAAATGATGCAACATATGATTTGTACTTATAGTAAAATCTTTCTATGGAAAAGTTTATATACCTTTTATATATTCCTTATAAAAACCCTTTTAGGGAAAAATAGGAATATGGTATTGTTGGGGGAAAATATCTCATCTTCGGGGTTATTGCCAAAGCAGCATGAAGACAGCCAACTAGTTCGAAGATTGTCCGAAGACCTTCTTCGAAGATGCTCAGAACCTGGTTCGAAGCCCGAAGACAGGCACTGGTTCGAAGTATGTCTTCGAACCAAAGCCCTTCAGGATCTTTTCTGCCACCTAAGATGGAAGACTTATCTTCTATCCTATTAGAGTCGGTTGTAATAGAGGGGTAAATAGGTCTTTTCCTTAATGTTTAGGCCTATAAATACCCCCCATTTCATCCTGTAATAAGGACCGATTACAAGTGATTCAATACACACTTTCGAACTATTCTAAGCTATTATCCTTTCGGAGGCTTAGAACAGTTTGCTTCGCAAACACTTCGTTTGTTAGTTTCTTTTCTACAGAAACCTGTTAGCGTAATCTTTTACGCCAACAGTTGGCGCCGTCCGTGGGGAACTTAGTTCAAAAAACTTCGTTCTCTACCAATTTCTTACATCATGCCTCCTAAGCGGAGCGCACCTCGCAATCCTACTCGGAGGTCTTCTCGGATCTCCGGAGAGATACCCTTCGACACAGTTGAAGTCGGAGGGTCTTCGACTATCCCTCCACCTCAAACTCCGCAAGGGGCTTCTATCCCTCGAGGATACGAAACCTCTCCGCCAACCCCTTCCATACTTCGACCGCCCAGAGCCACTCTGCCACCCTCCATTCCGATTCGAACTGATCATACCAGCTCTCAAGACCCGGAAGGTCCTTCCGAAGGAGATGAAGATAGCCTTGGAGACATGGCCACTCAAATGGCCAATCTTCAAGCCGAGGTAGCAAGGTGGCGACAAGAGGCTGCGAACAGACTTCGCTCTCAAGCCACCCCAGCTACCCCCGAAGTGCCCGAAGACGACGATCTTGATTATCCCGAAGCCCCGGAGAACGCCTCTTATGACAATGAATCTCTGTTGCATCCCGAGCTTCAGAAGGTTTGCTTCGATTCGAAGTTCAAAGCTTCGAAGCTTTGCAAGTATGCCGGAGACGAAGATCCCAGTGAGTTTGCGCGTTCTTATGCCCTAGCAATTGAGGCTAGTGGCGGAGACAGAGAAACTATGGCGAAGTGCTTCCCGTTAGCCCTTCAAGGAGTGGCGTTGAGATGGTTCTGGTCTTTAAAGTCAGGATCAATCGCTTCGTGGTCACAGTTGAAGAAGAAGTTTATAAGTAACTTTCAGGGCACCTTCGTGCCCCCCATGTCAACAGGGAGCCTTTTCCAAGTGAAGCAGCTCCCCGGAGAAACATTGAGACAGTACTTCAAGCGCTTCGCTCACACGAAGTCGCAAATCCGGGGGCTGTCTACATCCTCAATGGTTGATGCGGCTCGGGAAGGCGTCAGTCATAAAGGCCTTCTGGATAAATTGCATCGGAAGAGCATCACCACAGTATCACAGTTGATGTCATACTTCGAGGAGTAATCGAAGTCAGAAGAAGGTTGGCTTCGGAGGACTACTGCTACTTCGACAGTATTGACAGAAGTTAAAGCAGAGGTGAAGACTTCGGCACAGCCGCAAGAACCAGTCTTCGAAGTGCAACATGATAGAAGAAGAGGGCAAAAGCACCCTCGTTCTGAAGTCTTAAACATTGCACCCCCACAGAAGTTTGCACCAAGAGCTCCACAGTCTGCGGGGAACAAGTCCAGCAGTTGGAGGCCGCCAGGGAAAACGGCTGGCAAAGGCCAGACCCTTTTTTGCTGTATTCATGGAGAGAATCGAAGCCATGCAACTGACACCTGCAAGGCTATTCTTACCCTTCGGGGAGAATACTTGGAGAGAACTTCGGGTCGAGGTAGTACCGACCGAAGTCCAGCAGCAGCAGTGCGCCCGGAGCCGGTCCAGGCTGTGGCGCGGATAGAAAATTTTGATGCTGCAAGGCACCCTCCGGTGGCCAATGTTATGCCACCTCCGAAGCAAGAGGAAGGGCAAGATAGAGGGAAGAGAGTAGTTCTCCCTATCTCCGGAGGAGGTACCCTCGGAAGCATGTCCAAGAGACAGCGAAGAGAGTACGTTCGAGAAGTAGGCCACATTGGGACTTCGTCATCTGCAGCTGCAATGCCGGAGTGGTCTCATGTTCCAATATCTTTCTCTGCGGAGGATGCAGCTGGTATCAAGTTCCCGCATGCAGACCCATTGGTTATTACTGCTGATATTGCAGGGACTGAAGTCCGAAGGGTGCTAATTGACGGAGGTAGCTCGGCAGATATCATATTTGTACAAGCCTTCGATCAGTTATGCATTTCCCGAAAGCATCTCCTCCCAGCGGCTCGTCCTCTGCAAGGCTTCGCAGGACCTCCGCTTGATGCACTCGGCCAGATAGGCCTGGAAGTAACCTTCGGAGAAGGTTTACTAGCCCGAACTGAAGAAGTTATCTTTGATGTGGTAGATGCCCCGTATGCTTATAATGTCATCTTCGGACGGGGCATGTTGAATCAGTTCGGAGCTGTGGCGCATCACAACTACTTGTGCATAAAGATGCCCACACAAGCAGGGGTCCTGACAGTCTTCGGAGATCAAGCCATGGCTCGGAGGGCAGAATATGGTCATGGTCCTCCTCTTGATCCGAGGCAAGTAAAAAGTGTCCAAGATAATGGAGAAATTTTTTCAGCCTCCTCCGAAGCTTCGAAAAAGTCATTTCCAAGACCAAGTCCCGAAGGAGAGATTGCAACGAAGGTCATTGTCAAAGATGGTAAAGAATACACCTTTCAATTTGGTAAAGATTTACCTCCCGAAGTTGCAACTTCCTTGGAAAAGGTCGTAGAAGAAAATTTGGATGTCTTCGCTTGGTCTGACGAAGATATCACCGGAGTCGATCGGGATATTATTGAACACAGCTTGCTTGTAAACCCGAAGGCCCGGCCTGTTCGACAAGGGCTCCGGAAGATGTCCGCAGAGAGAGCTGCTCTAGCTAAGGACGAAGTTGAAAAACTGTTGAAGGCTGGGATTATCAGAGAAGTGGCCCATACAGAATGGTTAGCCAACCCAGTCTTCGTCAGGAAGAAGTCCTCCGGAAAGTGGCGCATGTGCATTGATTTCACATCTTTGAATAAAGCGTGCCCACGTGACCCCTACCCCATGCCCCGAATTGATCAACTAGTTGACTCCACTGCAGGTTCGGAGTTACTAAGCTTCCTCGACGCGTATTCCGGTTATCATCAAATATGGTTGAAGCGCGAAGATGAAATCAAGACGAGCTTTGTAACTCCTTCGGGAGTCTTCTGCTATGTAAGAATGCCCTTCGGCCTAAGAAATGCCGGGGCTACTTTTTCAAGATTAGTTGCTAAGGCTCTAGGTCATCAACTAGGTCGCAATGTGGAGGCCTATATGGATGATATTGTAATAAAGAGTGCTTTAAAGCACCAACATAGCCTAGACTTAGCAGAAACATTCAATAGCCTTCGGGCATGTGGGATCCGTCTTAACCCCGAAAAATGTATATTCGGAGCTAAGGCTGGAAAGTTGTTAGGGTACTTAGTTTCAAGCAGGGGAATTGAAGCTAGCCCTAGTCAAATAACTGCGCTGCAGAAGATGGCTCCTCCGGAGAATTTAAAGCAAGTGCAAAAGCTGACCGGACGTCAGGCCGCACTTAGCAGGTTTTTATCAAGGTCTGCGGAGAGGAGCTTGCCAATATTTAAAGCTTTGAAAGGGTCCGAAGATTTTGCATGGACACCGGAGTGTCAGAAAAGCTTCGAAGATATTAAAGATTATCTCAGCAATCTTGCTACACTTACGGTGCCTATTGCGGACGAAACCCTACTTTTGTATCTTGCAGCTACAGGCTCAGCTGTCAGCGCAGTCCTTGTCAGAGAAGCGGATATCAATGGGAAGTTGGTCCAAAATCCTGTCTATTTTGTATCCGAAGCATTGTCAGGAGCGAAGACAAGATACTCCGAACTTGAGAAGTTCGTTTATTGCCCTGATAATGGCTTCGAGGAAGCTAAGACATTATTTTTGGCTCATAATGTAATTGTACCAACTTCGTATCCTTTAGGAGATATGCTCCGAAGCAAAGATTCCACTAGAAGGATTGGAAAGTGGGCAGTAGAACTAGCACCCTTCGGCATATCTTTCCTGGCAAGGACAGCTATCAAATCTCAAGTCCTAGCAGACTTCGTAGCAGAGTGGACTCCACCTGCGAAGTTGACTCCGGAGAAATCAGATGACGGAGTTTGGACTATTTACTCCGATGGGGCTTTCCAAGCATCCGGAGCAGGCATTGGGGCAGTATTGATTTCACCATCAGGACAAAGAGCAATGTACTCCGCAAGACTCAACTTTAAGTCTACCAATAATATAGCGGAGTACGAAGGAATTTTATTGGGACTCCGGAAAGCACGTGCTCTAGGGGCTACAAGGATAATTATAAAAACAGATTCTCAGATAGTAGCAGGGCACGTAGACAAAAGTTTTCAAGTCCGACATCCACAGCTTGCAAAGTACTTGGAAGAAATTCGCAAGATCGAAGCACATTTCAAGGGTATTTCCATTCGGAGTATACCAAGAGCTGAAAACGTGCAAGCGGACATTTTAGCGAAGGCTGCTGCCGGAGCCGTGGATGTGCCTGACGAAGCTTTCTATGAGGAGCTCAATATACCTTCGGTGCCACAAGTTGCTTCTGCAGAGATTCTCTGCATTCCTAGTGCAGATTGGAAAGATTCGATCATAGAACTCTTGCAAGGAGGAACAAATTTGCCCGAAGAGCCCCAATTGTCAAGATTAAAACTCAGAGCAAGAAATTATCAGTTAATCAACGGTATATTATACAAGGCCGGAGTATGTTCCCCTCTACTCCGATGTATATCTCAAGCCGAAGGCCAAGAAATTCTTCGAGAAATTCACGAAGGCCTTTGTGGAAGTCATTTAGCCCCTAGAGCTCTGGCAGGAAAAACACTTCGCCAGGGGCTTTATTGGCCCACAATAACAGCTGATGCGGAGAGCTTGGTCCGCACTTGTCAAGGATGCCAGTGGATGGGTCGACGGAGTCATCGCCCACCAACAGCTCTTCAAGTCATTGCTCCGGTATGGCCTATGGCCAGATGGGGTATGGATCTAATTGGTCCCTTTCCGTTAGCAAAGGGAAATCTGAAGTTCGCAGTGGTAGCCATTGAATATTTTTCTAAGTGGGTGGAAGCAGAGCCCTTAACAGCTATCACTTCGAATAATGTACAGAAATTCTTCTGGAAGAACATTATTTGCCGGTTCGGAGTGCCTAGATATCTCACAGTTGATAATGGAACACAGTTCGACGCAGAACCCTTCAGGAAGTTTTGCGAAGACCTAGGCATTCAACTATGTTTTGCTGCAGTGAGACATCCTCAGTCGAATGGAGCCGTTGAGCGAGCCAATGGAAATATTTTATCAGGGCTAAATCGAAGAATAGTAGGATTATCAAAAGGACTGTGGACCGAAGAGCTTCCGAAGATTCTATGGTCCATTCGAACTACGCAAACAAGGTCCACAGGTTTTACTCCGTTCAGACTACTATTCGGAGATGAAGCAATGACTCCAACGGAGCTCAAAGGGGGATCATTTCGCAGCACCGAACCAGACATCGAAGAAGAAAGACAAGCTTCGTTAGATTTGTTAGAAGAAACAAGACTTCGAGCTGTAGCTAATTTATCAAAGTATCATCAGCAGACGAAGACTTGGTATGACCCGAAGGTTAAGCTCAGCGAGTTAAGGCCGGGTCATCTTGTTCTACGAAGCATTATAGCACCAGGGAAGTTAGGCAATAAATGGGAAGGTCCATATCTAATTGTCCGCTCAGGGCGCCCTGGTTCATTCAAATTAGCTAATTTAGAAGGTGAAGAGTTAGCACATACTTGGCATGCGGAGCACCTAAAGCGATATTTCGCATAAGGGCTCCTTGTAATTCGCTTGTAATCACCTCTAAATTAATAAAACATACACCCTGTGGTTTGCCTTCCCCTTGACACTCCTAGTTTCCCGAGCGGACGCGCTGGGACGGAAGTCGATCGAGAGGGAAGTGTCATCAAGCTGGGCTGTATTTCCGGACTTCGTACCTATAAAGTTGAAGCCTCCGGTGTGGTGGCTGAAATCCATCCGGAGCCCAAGCTGATACCTTGTAGGCATCCGTAAAAGAGCCAATACCACATTCTACGGAGTCCAAGCTTCGGCTGGTAGACTTCCGTAAAAAGAGCCGAAGGTGGCCAAAATCTGCGGAGTCCAAGCTGCAGCTTGCAGACATCCGTAAAAAGAGCCGAAGGTGGCCAAATTCTGCGAAGTCCAAGCTCCGGCTGGTAGACTTCTGCAAAAAAGAGCCCAAGGTGGCCAAATTCTGCGAAGTCCAAGCTCCGGCTGGTAGACTTCTGCAAAAAAGAGCCCAAGGTGGCCAAATTCTACGAAGTCCAAGCTCCGGCTGGTAGACTTCTGCAAAAAAGAGCCCAAGGTGGCCAAATTCTGCGAAGTCCAAGCCACGGCTGGTAGACTTCTGCAAAAATAGCCGAAGGTGGCTAAAGCAAAACAGCATTTAAGCCATGAGCTTCGAATGTCTGTTCATATAAGTCCAAAGTGACAAATTTCTTAAGACACTAAAGTGTCCTGGAAGTTATCTCAATTGATTTCTTTCCTAAAGCAAACAAAGGTACCAAGTTACCATTCTTCTGACTACAAAGGTCGAAGACATTTCATAAGATTTCAAAAGATCTTTAAAATGACAGAGGGGCTCCGAACCCCCAAAAAATTGTACTCCGAAGTTTTTTCTTTGCGCATAACCATCTTTGAATACAGTTCGAAGTTGCTTATACCCAAAGAGGGGCTAGTAAATATGGAGACAATTTTAAATCGGCATTCATTATTGAAATAAATGTGTCTACAGATTACATTATGAAAAATTGGTATCTATACCAAGAAGGAATCGGAGACCTCTTCGGTCCCGAGAGCTAGGGGTGGAACGACTAGTTCCAACATCGGAAGTTCTAAGAACTTTACGTTTAACTCTCTTCCTCCCCTTCGAAGCTCTAAAATCTTTTTGCTCTTGTTGAAGCTCGGCCCAAGTTCGAAGCCGCTCGGGGCTTCTTTCCCAGCTTCTAAGATCTTCAGATCTTTTATTTTGGGCTTCACCTTCGTCTTCGGACCAATTAGTGTCTTCAGAAGACGAGGTGTTTGCGTCAATCTCTTTATCTTCCTCTTTGATATAAGACAATACGTCTTTGATTACTTCGGGCGCAATAACGCCGGAGTCATCTCGAGGAATAAGAAATCGAGGACGCTTATAACTCTTTAGAAGTTCGAAGGTGTTCCACAGTGAGCGAAGTTCGCTGTTAAGCTCTAACACTTCGATATCTTCCATAAGAGGCAAAGCCTAAAAATATGACAAACAAGACTTTCATTGATAAATATTTACAAGCATCAGCTTTACATAATCAAAAAATCCTAAATAATCCTAAACCTGCGGGTTCGGAGGAGGCTGACTGCTCGAAGCTTGGCTCCGAACTTGCTTTTGGCGTTGGCCTTCATCAATCCAAGCCTTGATCGCAGATCGACCTTCGGCTCTCCACGAAGTTTGGAAGGCTCGCCAAGCAGTAGCTACGCCTTCGGAAGGAGTCAAAAGTCTCGCGTCGTCGAAGATGATGGAGCCCTCTGCGCTCGGAGTGATTGTTCGGCCCAAATCCTCGTAGTAACGAAGTATTCCAAGGGCAGACACTTGTCCGGAGAGTTATCCATAACGCATGCCTGCCGTCTTCATTTGCTTCGCTGCTCCTTGGATCCTCTTTAGCCGGCGCAGCAGAGTTACATTGTCATCCGAAGGTAGTGATCCAGTAGTACCGAAGTACTCCAAGACACCTAGCATCTGTTCGATGACCTCCGAAGCCACCTTCTCAGACTTGAGCTTTTCCGCACTAAGTGCATCCTTGACCGAAGTCGTTTCTGCTAAAACTCCGGAGATTCTAGCATTCTCCGTAGTCAAAGCATTCTTCTGAGTCCGGAGTTGGCCAGCTTCTTCTTGTAGCATTACAAGTTCAGACCCTTTGGCAGCATCCTCCGTCCGCAGTCTTTCAATCTCTGCCCGAAGCACAATTCTTTCTGCTTCGAGCTCTTTCTTCGCAGCCTCCAAGCTTTGCCTAGCCCTTCGCTCTACTGATATTACATTGTCCATCTGAGCTACTCGACCTTCGGAGAAGTTAAAATTTCTTTGAAGAGCTTCGTTCTCTTCCCGAAGTTGAGCAATTTCATTTTCACTCGATAAAGCCGCAGCGCGGGCTAAGACTGCTTGCTAAAAAAAACTGAAATAAGAAATTATTCATATATAATTTGCTATTTGGTTCGAAGATGCTTTATACCTGATAAGCTGCTCTTTCCACAACAAGGTTAAGCTCCGAACCCTTCACTCTGCTTAAAAGGGCTACCAGTTCTGTTTCCCCGACTTGGCGACTGGCTTGGCCCAAAGGTTTAACCAAAGTCCCAAGTCCGGTTTTCTCCTCCAAAAAAGGAGTTATGAGAGGAAGCATTTCTGAAGCCTTCTGATCAGCTCTGCTTAGCGAAGGTCCGGAGAGTTCTTCCGAGGCCCTTGGAACTTCTGAAGATGGCCCCCCCTCAGTCGATTCACCTTCATCTGATGATTCAGATGAAGTCGATCCTTGAGCAGGGAGAGGCTCAATGTGTCTTTTTCCTCTTCCAGGCCCCGGTAGAGTAACCTCCGGTCGTGGCTCCGAAGTTGTCGAAGGTCTTTGAATTGTATCTTCGTGAGATACTTCGACAACAGGAGGCTCTGCAAAAACAGAAATATTATACATTGTATAATTTTGCAAAAAATTGATAAAAATTATGCAAAATTTACCTTCGACATTCTCTGGAATATCGAGTACCGGACTGATCGGAGGATCAAAAGTGTAGTCCTCATCCGAATCAGCCGTTAAATCTTGTACTGCAGGAGCATCGTCCTGGGGAGTCCTCGTTACTTCTTCAGGAATCGAAGCCATAGTGACTTCGACCCCACCTTCATTCACAGGAACTCCGTCCTGAGTTGTATCTTCTTGAACTACCGAAGTCATTGGTTGATCAGCATTGTCTCCAGACTCCGGTACGTTCGCAGGTTCTTCGACCTCATCTACACCCATAGGGGCTTCGTTTTGTTCTTCATGGGTATCCGGAGCTCTTACTTCCTCGATGTTGGCTTGGGGCTCCGGTATACCTGCAGTATCTTCAATGTGAATACTTCGTTGAGCTGCATCTTCCTCAATCAATTTCATTAAAAATATACCTTCGTCTTCTTTAGAACTAGAAATTGAAGCTCTTGAGCTCGAAGGTGCGAGGTTCTTCGGCTTCCGAGCCACCTTCTTCACCGGAGTCCTTGCGGAGCTGGAGGCTCCAGCTTCGGCTACTCTTTTCTTGGGTCCTTTCTCTTGAGGCACCCAGTCCATCAGAGGGGGCGGAGTTAACTCCAACATTCCCCATACTCTGTTAAATCGCTCCCAACTTCCGACTAATTTGATTCGCCATTCTTTTTCCGACGGAGTTGGAGCACCCAGAATCTTCTCCGAAGCCCTTACAATTTGTTCTGATGTAATAGGGTCTGAAGAAGCTAAAAAATAATTCGAGTTAGTCTTTCTTCAAAGTAAATATGTACAATGCATGTTGGTTTCGAAGTTACCTGCAGGGCTCGAAGTATAATTGATTTTGCGAAGGCCGCCTTCGGAGTCATCTTCGAAGATGATAGGCCAGTTGGCCATCAGTGGAGGAATTTGAAGACCGATGAATTCTTCAGCCAAGTCTCGCATACTGAGCCTTCGGCTAACTTTTTCAAGCAGGTTCAGGCGGGCTTCGAGCTGACCTTCGTCAGGTTGCACTAGGGCTTCTTTCCGAAATCGGATTTCTTTGAGGGGTCCAGCCAGAGGACTGCTAGCTCCGACTTCGGCATAAAACAACCTCAGTACCCAATCAGTGTACCATCTAGCATTGATGGCCTTAGCAGGGAATCGCAGAGCATATTCGTCTCGAAGCCTAAAATTGATGCTTCCGAAGGCAACCACTACTTTCTCACCTCCGGAGCCTACGGAGGTCTTCGGCTGACAAGTCGCTCTATGCAGTGCAGCGAAGATTTCAGCCCTCCCCTCACAGCCTTCGGCTCTTAGGGCCCACTCAAAGATAGCTAATCTAGCTACAGCATTCGGAGATAGCTGGGGGAGGGTTACATGAAACAGTTCAAGAACTTCGGCCAAGAAATCTACAGCAGGGAGGCCCAAGCCTGCTTCGAAAAAAGCTTCGAACACTACAACCTCTCCGGGTCTTGGTGATGGGATTGATTCTTTGCCCGGCCTCCGAACCATAACCCCATTGCTAATTTTACCCCCTGCTGTGATTGCCAAAGATTCTCTCTTGCAGGTAGACGGCCCTAACTCAAAGGATTGATCCAAGTACTTAGTCGATGGTGGGCACAGACCTTGGTCATCGGGGATTTGGGGATTTCTCCCCCCTGCCGCCATGGATATTGCCGCCTGCATCGAGGGTGCCGCCGCCAATGTCGCCGCCGCTGCTGCTGCGGCTGCTTGCTGCCGAGCCAAGGCCGAAGGAGGCGCAGATCCCTTGATCTTCACCATCGCGATAGCCGGATTGATCTAAGGGAATGGAGACTAGGGCTCAAGAACTCGAAGGCTAGGGCTCAAGAACTCAAAGGGCTCAAAAAGCTTTTGACTGAGAGGAAGCGGTGAAAAGGTAATCGGGTAAGTTTTGGGGCTCTTTATTTATAGCCTAATCTTTCCGTTTGTTACCGTTTGGGCTCTGCCCTTTCGCATTCCCGCCTGTTATTTTCCTCCGAAAATAACGCCTCGTATAGCTTCCGTTAGAAACAGAAACTAACGGCTATTTTTTCTAAGTCTAAAAAGACTTTCGAACTTCCTGAGTCAGTTCTAAGATAGTTCGAAAGGTAATTACCTTATGACTGATTCGAAGTTCATATCTTCATGCATTTCGGAGATAAAACGAAAATCAATAACCCCTATGATTGGTTATCTTTTCTTTCCGTATACTGCTCTCCTAACGTTACAGGTCGAACGGAGAAGCGTATTCGAGGGGCTACTGTTGGGGGAAAATATCTCATCTTCGGGGTTATTGTCAAAGCAGCATGAAGACAGCCAACTAGTTCGAAGATTGTCCGAAGACCTTCTTCGAAGATGCTCAGAACCTGGTTCGAAGCCCGAAGACAGGCACTGGTTCGAAGTATGTCTTCGAACCAAAGCCCTTCAGGATCTTTTCTGCCAGCTAAGATGGAAGACTTATCTTCTATCCTATTAGATTAGTCTTTTACCATTTTAGCCCTATTAAGGAAACCAAATAGTTTCCTTAATGTCGGTTGTAATAGAGGGGTAAATAGGTCTTTTCCTTAATGTTTAGGCCTATAAATACCCCCCATTTCATCCTGTAATAAGGACCGATTACAAGTGATTCAATACACACTTTCGAACTATTCTAAGCTATTATCCTTTCGGAGGCTTAGAACAGTTTGCTTCGCAAACACTTCGTTTGTTAGTTTCTTTTCTACAGAAACCTGTTAGCGTAATCTTTTACGCCAACAGGTATATATGATCTTGTGTAGATATTATCTCATTAAAAACTTTTATGATAAAGTATATAAAACTCATAAAAAAGAGTATAATACAATATATGTACAGTTTAAACCTTTAAGGAGATTCTCCCATTAAGGCTTGCAAAATATGAAATTGTCTACATCTGTGCTATGCAAGCACTATTATCTTGAAAGATAATAATAGATGATTCAATGAAATCAATAACACAAGACTTGTATGTGATTTATCATTCTGCGATGTCATACATGTTTGCATGATGCTTCATATAATGAAATTATTTCAGAATGATTAGTGGATGTAGCCACTAAAGTTTACTATGTAAACTTCTATGGGATGATTGTTCCATCATGTAAGAATATAAAACCTTATTTGAGATCTGACTTATGGGGATCTGATAAGTAGTTAGTATCTATATATCCAGTCCAATGATATTTAATTGGATTAACACTATATCTAGCTAGTAATTTTCTTTGCAAATGCTATATGAGGCCTAATACAATTTGCAAATTATATAAGTGTTCCAACAATGCTAAGATATGGAACATCCAATCCTTGTATCTCTTCCTAAGGTCTCAATTTATCTTTCTCTAAATGTAGAGATCGAATGACCATAGTTGTTTTCTGGATATATGTGGTTTAGTGTATTAAAATACTCGTGGAAAGGCGTTTAAGTTGTAGACCTAAACAAGATCTGGTTTTGACCAAATACTTTGTCTCGAATTCTGTCATTTGAATGATTGTGTGCTTCATCGATATCATTAGTGTCGTTGATGATGTCAACATACACAGATATAATGCAATATCCTAGTGAGGATTTCTTGATGAATATATATGAGCAATCATCGTTATTTGAGTATCCTTTTTATAAGGAACTCATTGAGTCGGTTGTACCAAATTTTATCCGACGGTTTCAAGTCATGTAATGATTTGAGTTTTACAAAATATATGCTGCATTAGTATTTGGATTTAGAATTTTGGATTCCAATGGGAACCTTTATGTCTGAATCAAGTGACTCATAGGGATTAGTCACTACGTCCATCAACTATTTAGATAGACGATTGTACTGCCAAAGATATAATTTATCGAAAAATGATTTCACTTCTTTTTGGAGAGAATGCTTGATTGAAAATCAATTCAGGTCTCTACGTGAACCCTTGTGCTATGAGCCTCGACTTATGTCTCACCACATTATGGTTTTCATACCGTTTTATAGATGAAAACATATTTGAAAACCCACAGGGAAGGTTTTGGAGGTGTATATATTATTGATGATAATACTTTTCATTTGTGAGGGAGGCTAACTCTGCTTGAATTACCTCTTTATGTGTTCTAGTCCGAACGCGTTTTTGCACTTGACCATGGATTTTGGATCTGGACCATTTAGAAGTTTTTAGTAATTGATGCAGAGAATTACGTGTCGACAATCGTAGTCTTTTGATTATATGTTTCTCCAGACTCGAGATAGTTGATGAAATCTCTTGCACCTTAGTTAGTTGACATTTTTTTTGTATTTCCCAATATGAGGACGTCATGGTGTTCCGATGTTCCAGTATCAGATATTGAGTGCACTGTTGATACGGGAAGTGGATGTGGTTAATCCACTTGATATTTCTCAATGCTAGGTTGAGTTACATTTACTAGTTTAGAAGTTTTATACTTCTATTTTCTCATACGTCTACGAGAAATATCACCCTTAGAATTTGTCTCAATTTATGATTGGACCTTTATTCAACGGGTTCCTTTATGCTTTCAGGAAGCTTCACACTTGTAGGTAACCATACTTCTCCTCTTATCGGTTTGATTATGGAGTTGAATAGTTTTATTTGGTACCTCTATTCTTTCTGGTATATTCCTAGCAAGGTGATAGGATTTTGTGACATTTCTGTCATTAGTAAATGTATTTGGCAGGTTATTTGCAATATGTTGCAAATTGATGATTTTCTGAATTTGAATTTTAGATTTATGAGTATGTGGATTTGAGGTGTCAATGTA
The DNA here is from genome assembly GCA_019279435.1 of Zizania palustris. Taxonomy (NCBI): domain Eukaryota; kingdom Viridiplantae; phylum Streptophyta; class Magnoliopsida; order Poales; family Poaceae; genus Zizania; species Zizania palustris. The sequence goes on along the minus strand of JAAALK010000285.1, from coordinate 53,847,523 downwards.
ATAATGTCTTTGAACATTATAATTGATTTCCTGGCATTTTTATTGGTACTTGAATTATCCCCCTAATGCCTGAAAATGTACCTCATTAAATGTAGGCATACTGGGTAATAAATAGATCCTCTTGAGAGAGGTTTGAGAGACATTGTGATTGACGGATATTGGTATCTCAATATAGATCTCAAATTCCCGTGTATACCCATTAATGTATGCTATGGTGGTGAGAATGGTGCATTTGTAGTGCAACCAAAACTTACGCAGATGGGAAATACTTAGTGAATTTCCACGTACTATTTGTAGAGTGAAGTTCGATATTCAAATAGTTGTAACTGAATCATTTATGCAGCGTGTAAAACTATATGATCCAACATTGAGTTGATAAATTGCAATTCTATAATGATGGTCTAATAATATGCTTAATCCTCTTTATTAAATATTCTACTTAGCCATTTTGAGTGTGCACATATAGGATAAAATTATTTGAATTCCTAGAGCCTTACAATAATGATTGAAGGTACGTAAGGAATATTTTGTAATGTTGTCCATTCGAATTGATTGAATTCGATATTCTAAGTAATGAGTTCACAACCAATAAATTTTGCAATAATTGTGGCAAATACATGGTTTATGTGTATAATAGACACATGTAAGATCAGATAATAGATAAATCTATTAAAACCATAAAATATCAGAATAGACCGATAAATGGTTGTATAGCACCATGTATGTCTTCTTGAATGTATTCAAGAAATTTAAATGGTTTTAGATGAACTTTTAATTTGATAGCTTTAGAATTATTTTCGCTATGACACATGTGGTGCACATAAAATTTAATAATTCAGGAATTGCAATATTATTTATATTATAACCAATAGAATTGCTAGTAATTTTTCGCATCATCCAATGTTAGGATGATCAAGACGAAAATGCCTAATCTAGAATGCTTTGACATTCTAAAAACAATTATTTGATATGCAACATGTGGTACGGGTTTGATGAATATGTAGTATAATTATGTAGAAGAGGTGATACTTATTGAAGTATCACTTTATTATATCCGTTATTTTAGATAAAGAGAACTTTATCTTTATTGTTTATATGAGTTTCGATATGGAAACCATTTTGATGGATATGTTTATGACTTAGTGAAGTACGAGTTGAATCTAGATAAATTGTTATCCAAGATTATAATTTGAATACTGGTAGATAGAATAATTTATGGCATTTATGTGAGCCAACAATTATTACATCGCATCATGCGATTTTTAAAATATTTCCTTGTCTTTTGATGAGACTTCAGAATTAATTTGTTTCACTAAGTATATAGTTTGTGGTACCATTGTCCACAAAATGCATCTCTTCCTTTATTGTACCAATTCCCATAGAATCTATATGTAAGAATTTTTATATGAAAATTCTTAGCAAATATATAGAATCTTTGCATATATATTATGTACCAATGATGTTTATTTGAACCAATTCATAATAATTTCTTGTCTTTAATACTAATTATCCCTTATAAATAGATAGATAGTGAAGTATCTAAATATATATTTGTATAGATTCTAATTAAAGTCTCCATATAGATCATTGGTAGTATGTTCCATGATCATATTATTGTCCGAGAGATTCTCCCCCTGATGTGTAGTTTAAGTGGTATATAGATCTTCCATGTGAGAGTTCGAACCACTTACATCATGCATATGAGAGATGAAGTATGCTTCATATTTTCTCTCTTTAATAATGTGTCTATGTTCCATGGATAAGATACAAATTCACCAATTATCTAGGGTCTTGCCTTTTTTAGAAGTATGATTATGACTACATTGTTTTCATATTCGGACTAAGAAATTATCTTCATTTGAAGTGTCCACATGGCTTGTGGTATCTCTTTTACGCTTGTATTTGCTTGACTCTATACTGAGGTTTCGAGTCACAAAACAAAGTTTTAAGCAAATTTAATGAACATGGGTGAACTCATCTAAAATTTGAAAGATGGTTATAATCATAGATAGTCATATAGAAGACTATTGATCTATGTGTTCATAGTATTTTTAAGAGCAAGCTATATTTTGTATGGACTCCGACGTCTATTCAGACTTGAGGTCTAGGTGATTATGGTTTCTTATAATGTATAAGAAACCAAATATGTTTGTATCTAAAATAAGCTCAATATATGGTTTATATTAAGTGAGAGCGTTAAAAAAATCCGTGTGCTGATAGACTCATTGTAATGATGTTCATAGCCAATGTAGGAAAATTGGATTCAGTATGAGTGAGATGATCAAACTTTTTTTATGGCCAATGATCATACATGTCGATGCATAAATTTGAATATGTGAAAACAAGGAAACTTGACTTCAAGCATATTATAATCTCATAAATTTGAAATAACTATAACAAGTCATTTTACTAATATAGAGTAGACCTTTGAAAATTCATTTTCTAATTGGATACGCACTTTGAGGAGTAAAAATCCCACAACAATACAGATGTATTACCTTGTGTATGACCAAATTTTTTAAGAAATGAATTAGGTAATCTCTAAATTAGTGTAAGCCTAATTGAATCCGAATATGAATTAAGTATGCTCATGGGAGATAATCACCATATGAATAATAAGGTGTAGATCTCCTAACAATACAAATGTATCACCTCATGCATATAAAAGAAAAACGGATTTTATGGTTACCACCTAAAAAGGTGTAGACTTTTTATCTAAAAATTTGGATTTATTTATAGTACATGAGTACTATTCGCATATAGTCAACATCAAAAAAATATGATGCTTCTGTTATTTCAAAATGGAGATTAATTTTTATTTGCATGAAACATATGTATAGCTTTTTAAAAAAATAATAAGCTAACAGGCTATGACAATTATGTTGTAAAGGGATTGTAATTTGAAGACAATGAAAAATTATCAAACAATGGTTAAAACATATTTGTACAATAATTAAAAATAGTAGGGGTCTATGTATAAAAATTACATAGACTCTATTACTACTATTTGGATGGCAGTACTAAATATTGTAAAGCACATGGGCTAAAATGTAAAAGTACTATAAAAAATATAGAAATTACAATTTTTTTAAGAAGTGGGTTGTATTAAACCTGTTTGGCCATATAGTTGATGTAGTATAAACGGGGCGGTTAGGGTTTCTCAACCCTAATCGCCACCCATACACCACCGCCGCTGGGCACGGGCGCATCCGGCCGCCGCCTGGTCGCCTGGGCACCTGGGGGAGCATCCGGCCGCCGCTGGCCGCTGTCGCTTGGGCTCACCCGCACGGGGCCAATTCGGTCGTGCGGCGCGCTCAAGCGCTGGAGGCGGGGCACGTACGAGGGGCCAGCTCGTGTGTGTGGCCGCGCCGACTGCACGGGGCCACTTCGCTTGTGGACGCCGGCCTGCCGCTGCCTGAGAGCCGTCGGGCTTGGGGTGGCCAGATCTAGCGTTGGGAGCACCGAGGGCGCGTCTAGCCGGTGCGTGGTGGACAGAAAACGCCGATGGCGCGGTGCGCCAGGGGACGCCACCCATCGCGCAGGGGTTGGCATGGTAAACCGGGTGATGTTTGTGCATCTGTTTTATGAAAGGGAAAAAACTTTGAAGAACATGATTGATGAACATACATGTTCTTGTTCTTTCTCGCTGATTCTTGTTCATGTTTTTCCTTTCTGTTTTTGATTGTTCTTCATATGTTCTTTTGATTTCTTAGAATCGAACTTGCTGTTGCGTTTATGGTGAAGAACCAGTGCCCTGTGAATTCACGGAAGAGCGAAAGTTGCTGATAACGTGTTGTGAAATGAAGAACGCAATACAAATAATACAGAGATTGAACACAGTATGAGAGAATGGATCAGTTCTTTATTGATTGCAATGCACATATATTTATAGAGAAGGAATGGACATGAACAGTGCTAAAGGATGTGTCGCTTGCGTTGACGGCTGCGGACGCGACGATGCTAGTGAACGCGTGCTTCTCTCGGGATGAGATTAACCGCAACTGCAACGAAGGAGTCGACGATCATCCGTCCCGAGGGCGTCAGGAAACAGCATTTTTCATGCATACCTCATCGATGACATTATTCTTATTTTTGTTTTCACAAACATTAAAGATACAGATCGACCGAAAAGGCACGCATCTGTGACTTTCTTCTCTACTAGAGAATAGAAAACATCACAACTAGTGAGCTGAGCACCATGTCTCACCGCGGCGCGCACATGCTCGATCTAGGACATCTTGGCGTGGTCCGCCCTCTGCTTGGCCACGTACTCGAAGAGGCTCCCGTCGTACATCCGCCGCATCGCCTCCCTCGCCAGGTACCCTTCCTCGTCCCTTGCCAACATGTACAGGATCGTCCACTCCAGCTTAGACGCAAACCTGCACACACGACACATCTCGAACAACCTGCAGTCAGTCTCTCATTCGCCGTGATGAGTCATTTTCTGCCTGCTTGCTGCCTGCATTCTGATCTGTTCGTGTTCATCCGGTGGTAGCTAGCTTGTTAGGTTTAATCTTGTCATTAGCATTTGCATGTTTAATTTGTTTTTCGTGTATGCATGTAGCAAAGAAAGTGCATCAGCAGATCAGAGTGACAGGCGGCAAAATTGTGTAAGACGTTTGTGCTGTGTTCACATGAGCCGGAGTATACAAGGTGAGAGGTATGTACGTATGCCGTGTGATACGGTAGTGCTTGATATGGTAAAGTACAAAGCCCCTGCCCATGCGTAGAGTTAGTGGTGCACGCAGAAAGAGCTAGTGATTATAGTGTCTGCATGTATTAGTCATGTCTGATACACGGCAAGAATTAGATTATTTGACCACGTCCAATCATAGCATACATGTTTTTTAGCCTGAGATGCGCGTTGTTGGCATCAAGGCCAAGAGCACGATCTGCATGTCCACGACGTGCGCGAATTGCATGGAGGTGCAGGTGTGCAACGGCCAACGACGTCAGTATCGCTGTTATTCATCCACTATTTTGCATCTGGTCAATATAAAAAGGAGAACGCGCTGGCTGTCATTGCGGTGGCGTCACTCAAAAAAGCTCGCTAGCTTGTGCTAATACGCGTGTATCTTCGTCTACCAAAGAACATCGAGTGTTTGTGATAAACATTTGCTGAAGTGAGGGGGTAAATTCTAACATAGCTTACCAGCCGAACAAATCGAGCATCTCGCGGTTGCCCTCGGTCATCTGCCACAGCTCGCTGTAGGTCAGCCTGTCAGGTGACGTGCGCGCGTATTTGCTGAATATGTTCTCGAAGTTGACCGGCATGAACCTGAAACCCGAATGTTTAGTTCAATTTGCGAGCAAGTGCAAGGCACAAGCATATGGCGGTCACTCGTTATCGAAATCGAAAAGGTGATAGGATGGAATTGACAGAGGAGGATAATGTACATTACCGGCCTTCGTTGTCGTAGGAACCAGAGTCACTCCCGTGCTTACTCCTGTGAATGTTGTGGATGTAGATGGGGAACAAAGGGGACGGCAGCCAGCCCTGCAGTTTCCTATTGCAGGTGAGATGTAGATAGGGGAAATATAGTAGGATTTACGGTGTTCCTATTACATATCAAAAGGTAATACCTCAAATTAATTTTAACCATCGAAATTATAATTAAAATTAATATTAAATTAAAATAAAAAAATAGGTAACCGGCAAGAGGGGCGACCACAACTACGACAAATCCCTGAAAAATCAGGATTCTGTTCTGCAGATTTTTTTTCATTTTCTTCACATTTATATTTCAATTTTCAATGAAACTTATCGTTTATAATAATCAAATAAATTTTGATATTTTTGAAAATAAATTTCACCGTAAATCATCATAAATCAACTAGTATTTAAAATAATTTATAGTTTTTTTTCATTTTTTTCAAATTTATATTTCAATTTTTAATGAAACTTATCGATTTATACTAATCATCTGAAATTTTAATATTTTTGAAAATAAAATTCACCATAAATCATCCAGTATTTAAAATATTTTTAAATACTTTTTCATTTTTTCAAATTTATATTTCAGTTTTGAATGAAATTGATCGGTTTATACTAATCTTCTGACATTTTAATATTTATGAAAAGAAATTTCACCATAAATCATCTAGTATTTAAATTTTTTTTTCAATTTTTAAAATTTATATTTCAATTTTAAATGACACGGATTGGTTTATAATAACCATATTAAATTTTAATATCTATAAAACAAATTTCATCATAAATCCTCATAAATCACCTACTATTTAAAAGAATTTTTCCATTTTTTAAAATTTGTATTTCAATTTTGAATGAAATTGATATGGTTATACTATTCATCTAAAATTTTAATATTTAAAAAATCACCATAAATCATCATAAAGCACCTAGTATTTAAAATAATTTCTAATATTTTTAAAAATTTATATTTCAATTTTGAATGAAATTGATTGGTTTATACTAATCATCTTTTGCCATAATTTTTAAATAAAACATTAGCAAAATTGGAATGTTGCGCAAAATTAGGAAACCGTTGCATGAAGAGGAAAAAATCAAAAACAAAATCTAAAAATCGTGATGGGAAAAATCAGCGCCGAAAATTCCTAAATAATGGCACTAGTTTTCTTTTGGATAAAAAATAATTATAAAAATAAAGGGTGAAAGGTACATTTTTCACCTCATGCAGGTTCTTCTCAATGTCTAGGCTGATCATCGAGAGTTCATTTCAGTTATTCTAACTTTGTTCCAATTTATCTAAGAACAAAATAATTTATATTTGAACACGTACGATGATAGCAATAAAGTATATGTAGTTGACAAATCACTCACAGGCATTGTGGGGTAGCTCATGGACACGTTCGCAACCACGGTGATGAGGAAAGACATGATCATGTTGAATCCAAGTACACGGCACCCTGCATAATTAGTCGGTACACCGATCATATATGTATGTATGCAGACACAGGCACGCATTCAAGACGCCGATCAAATGAATATTACTCTTATTTGGTCACATATATACCTTCGTAAGTTTCCCACGGGTAGATGATGCCGTTGTAGTCGCGGTCAAAGAAGGCGACGTGCTGCTGCATCACGCTCAGGTTGTGGTGCTCATGATCGTCTGTCGTTGTCCCGTCGGGGTGGTAGATGTCCGGCGCCGTCAGAGCTCTCGCCAGATCTGCACATCCATCCATCCGTCCATGAAACGATCGAGACACCTCTTCCACATGGCAACTAAACTATGCATGTTTCCATTCGAAACAAGTCAACAATCGATGCGTGTTGCTTACATGGCTTGGGGACGTGCTCCTCGAGGTCGCCGCGGACGGGGTGCTCGATGGTGACCGGCGACTGCAGCGCGACGATAGTCAGGGAGTCCTTGGCCTCCGCGGGCGACATGCCACGCATGTCCCCGACCTTGCGGGCTGCAGAAGCGGTTGCGACACCCCTCCCCTCCGTGGCCCTCGTCGCACCGGCCTGTCCTTCGAGGCCGCCGTCGGCGCGGTCGTCGTTGCGCGCCGCCGTCTTGGTCGTCGCCCCCTGCATGTTACTCTTCTTCCCTGCTCGATCCCGGCCGCAGCACAAGCGCGTACTAGTAGTTGACAGAAAATCGCGAGCCTTACACAGTGAACCGAGGCAACAGTTCAGAGTCGTCCGAGATCTGGCAATGTATCACGTGAGAGACAGGCGCCGCGGCCGCGTCGGGATATATAGGCGGCTAGGCCGTTTCAGCGGGGAAGAGGAGACGTGTCAGCCGAGGAGGGCACGGCGGCACGACGTGGGCGCGTGCATGGCGCTCGGCGTCGCGCGGCGGTAACGCGTGTCGCGTGAGGCATGCCGTCGCGGCGTCGCGCAGGGTCGGGGTCTCGGGGTCGGGGAGCATACGTCGTCGTGTCACGGAGGCTTTGGGCTTTGGCACCTCGGGGCCCGAGATTGAATCTCACGAAGCCAGCACCCAGCAGCGGCGTACATCAGTACATGGATGCAAATGTTTTGTCCATTTTTCTGATTTGCAACGTTGCTGGTTGCGGGGTTGCAGATACACCATGGGCGGCGCCCCATTGAACAGAGCAAGGCCCGTAAATTTTCTGCGACCCAACCTGCCAACAGGTCCGGTGCATGTATCCATTTTGCAGCCCATTGATGTCCAGTAACAGCTCAAGTGCTCAACCTACTGCAGATAAACCATGGGCGGCGCCCCATTGAACAGAGCAAGGCCGGGAAATTTTCTGCGGCCCGACCCGCCAACAGGTCCGGTGCATGTATCCATTTTGCAGCCCATTGATGTCCAGTAACAGCTCAAGTGCTCAACCTACTGCAGATAAACCATGGGCGGCGCCCCATTGAACAAAGCAAGGCCGGGAAATTTTCTGCGGCCCGACCCGCCAACAGGTCCGGTGCATGTATCCATTTTGCAGCCCATTGATGTCCAGTAACAGCTCAAGTGCTCAACCTACTGCAGATAAACCATATGGGCGGCGCCCCATTGAACAGAGCAAGGCCGGGAAATTTTCTGCGGCCCGACCCGCCAACAGGCCCGGTGCATGTATCCATTTTGCAGCCCGTTGATGTCAGTAACAGGTCAACCTACCGTAATCACCAGAACAACGTCCTCTCAAAATCACTCATGCGAGCAGTGATAGCAATAGAACTAGTTTTCAGTAAAAAGTAAAATGATCTATATTGTTCCCACGTATAAAACAGATATAGGAAATTGTTGTATAAGGTGTCGGTGGGCTAGCCGCTACATCTACATAGTTTTTTTAAAAAGCCTGAATTATACCATCAAAATATCGCTAAAGTTTAAATAACCTCATAAAAAAATTTATCATTTTTACCGTAGTGTTGAAAATTAGCTCAATCTACAATTTTAAAAGGTGGTTTTGCTGACGTGCCAAAACAGTGGATGGTTTTACTAACGTGACAGATAACGTGGCGCTAGTGACATGACAGATCAACGAAAAAAATCTAAATTATACCATCCAACTTTTTCTAAAGTATGAATAGCTCCCTAAATAGATAAAAATATTTAAAAATTAATTTCTAATTTTTTTTAATAATTTGTTTATTTTCTAAAAATCTATAATAGTGCTGAAACCTTTAAAAATTCATAACTAATTCATTTTAACTCTAAATTTGACAAATCAAATTGCATATTTTTTAAGAAAATATAGTCTACATAATAAAAATAATTTCACATATAATATAAGTCATCTTATATATTGTTTGTAATTAATTACTTTGACGTATAGTTTTTGAAGTCCTTGAGGAGCCCATGTTTATCAAGAAAACTCTTGTTTTATTTATGTTTACAAAATAAGTCATTTAAGTCTATTCTTTGATAGGAACAATAATAAACATTTATTTTATAGTGTCATCGGGAAGGGAAATAACAAGCCCCTTATTATTAAAAAACTATGTGAATATTTGTAAACATTTTAAACATTTATTAATTTAAGTATAAATTATCCTATCTTTAAAAATATTTTAAACATGACTTATACTTTTGAATATTTGTAAAAAAATCTAGATAAAACAAAAAGTCAAATGCTATGCATAAAAGTTAGAAGCACCATGTAATAAAAAAAGGAGTCTGTTGTCAGCTCATGATTTTGCTTGCTTGCATCTCTAGCTAAAATTCAATTTTTTTAATTTAGCGAAAAAATGTTCAAATTCAGAAATCATCTTTTTGAAATTTCAATTTTTTCCATCTGAATCTTGTTTATTATCTTGCATTATTTAAATATAGTAAACCATGTATTATACATGTAAGTGTATCTCATTGGTTAATTAACTTTGATTAGTTTAGTAAAAACTTGCACCACGGTTTTTAAATTGCTCCTTCCCGGTGACATTCAAAATAAATTTTTATTATTTCCTTTGTCAAAAAATAGATTTAGATGACTTGAATTACTACACATGAATAAAAAATGATAGTTTCCTTGATGAAAAATGGCTCCTCAAGGATTTTAGAAACTACACGTTAAATCAATTAATTACAAACATGTTGGTGTCTTTTTGGTCACATGCGTGGCCTAGAAGGTCTGCTTAACTCCAATGAAAGTCCTACAATCTTAGAGAAAAAGGGTTCTGAACGTGCCAATTAGTTTAACCCTACAACTAATAAGGGATCACAGAAAACAACGTTAGTAGCAAAGCCGATCGACCACCAAGTCGATGATTGCGGTTAGATAAAACAATCACGGATAAATACACCAATCGACAGTAGGGCCGATGACCATGGCAATGCTATTGGGTTGAGCACGCCATCAGCCAATAGGATAAAGTCCTTGCATGTAAAGGCCGATGAATATGTCCCAGATGCATGTAGAATATGACGTAGAATTAAAAGATAATCTATCGACTTGTACTCCGACAGAAACTAAACTTAGCATACCAAACAATGTATCCATATCATCAAAGTATCGTAACTGCAAGATCGGACCTAACCAAGACAGTTGCTAATTATAAGAAATCAATAACACTTCAACATATCATGCATACTTTATTTAGATGAATGATATACAACATGAACCAGATACAATAGGACAAGATGTCGGGCCTAACCGATGAAGCCTCGGACTATGAAGAGATCAAAGTGATGTAGCCTTAGACCTAGCAAATATACTAAGATAAACCGGTGATCGCACTGACCAGACCGATGCCTCAAGAGATCAATATGATGTAACCTTGAAAAACACTGACCTAGCCATCATGATCATCGGGGTGGCGGGACTCACCTCTTCACCGAAAATCGGAACAATGCAGCCTAGTTTTGAGTGCCAAGCCCCGTTGGGATTAACCCTGGTAACCCAAGGGTGGCAATGCGCCGAAAGAGTAGTTCTGTTTTTGGTTGATTGTGTGTCTGTGAAATCTATCTAATTGGATACACATTTATTGTCCAAAGACTTGCCGTCCAAATAAAATTCGTTGTAACCGATTTTGGATTATCTTTATCTTCTTCCATCTCCATCGACTTCCTCTTATCTGGCCACTTGTAACAGAAACAGATAGGCTTCGTTGACCAACCTTTGACCGGATCCTTGACTTCTGTTGATCGTGCGACATCCTCAGTGGGCCTGGGCTTTGCCAAATCTTGGCATCAACACATGGCCCCCAATTTCAGAGCATTAAAGGATACCTGATGCTTCAAAATTATCGGTCATCAAAACCCTCTACCATCATGGTCTTTCAAACATCTCTTCAAATGTATTTTCAAATTTACTATTAACAAAACCATTCATCTTCTAGCACTTTATAAAATAATGCGCAGGGTACCAGCTCCATATCATATCATCATTTCTTCTTCCTTTTTGCATCTTCTTCCTTGACCATTCACAACTGTGATGGATGTTGCTTGGTCTGACACATCTACTTTTCTTTATATCAGATCTTTGACCTGTAAAACTCAAAACATTTATGCTTTGTAATATATTATTATTGATCCTTGAGTTAGTCTTGAGTCTTTTGCGTCTAAGGGCGATACTTCACCACCGACCGTCTAAAGGTGTTACCATCGGTATCGGCTATTTGATGATTGTGTGTAGATATCTAGGTATTTATCCAAACGCTCAGGAAATAGTTCTTTAGATACTTCCCATTCAACGCTTTCCCGAACACTTCACCATCTAATCCTTCGAGCAGATAGGCGTTACTAGGCACCACTCGGCATATTTGAAATGGTCCTTCCCAATTAGGTGACCACTTACCGAACCGATTGTCCTTAGACCCGATCGGTAGGATAAGTTTTCACATGAGTTCTCCCTCTTCAAATGACTTGGACACCACTTTCTTGTTGTAAAACCTGGCAACTTCTTGCTTTGTTCTCTTTAATCTTTTCAAGGGCACTCAGTCGAACCTGTGCTAGATCGTCTAAGCCATCTGTCATTAAATTATAATAATCATTGGATGTCAGTTGGTCTTGCAGTGTAATACATCTTGAGTTGATGTTATTTTCCCATGGTAGTACTGCTTCATGGCCATAGACTCACTGATATGGTGGTACTTGAGTAGATCCATGCCGTGCCATCTGATAAGCCTAGAGTGTTTCTAATAGAGACCGATACCAACGCTTCGGTTGCTCATTGATCTTACGCTTTATTAACTTGATCAAACTCTTGTTGGATGCTTCAGCCTGACATTAGCTTATGCATAATATGACGATGAATTTAAGAGCTTGATTCCCATATCAGCCACAAATTGCTGGAACTCCTCCAATACGAAAATTGTCCCCTGGTCTGTGGTGATGGTCTGGGGAACCCTGAACCAATATATTATGTGTTCCCTGATAAACTCAATGGCATCGTCAGAAGTAACCATTTTTAGTGGAACGACCTCTACCCATTTTGTGAAACACTTAGTAGCCGCCAATATGAACTTATGTCCTTTACTTGATGTTGGGTATATTTGGCCAATCATATTGATGCCTCATACCCGAAACGGCTAGGGTTTAATTATCGAGTTCCTGACCAATGTAGGTGCTCTCTGAATAGATCCAAACCTTTGATAGTCCTCGCATCCCTTGTAATATTTTATGCAGTCCTCCACCATAGTTAGCCAAAAGTAACATGCTCTTCGAAGCAAACATTTCATTTTATAGGTCAACTGGTGTGTTCCACATATGTCATCATGTACTTCACACATCACCACCTTAGCTTCCTCGGTGCTTATGCATTTGAGGAGAACTCCATCGGTCGTCCAATGGTATAAGTCTTCACCGAGCAAAACATATCTCATTGCTTAATATATGAGTCTTCTTGGTGCCGATGTCGAAGGACTTTTCAAATAATTAATAATATTGTGCCTCCAATCATCGGCCTCTATTTCTACGATCTCTACCTCGACCGACCTATCCATCGTCTTATATCCTGATGTCGTTTAGGCCAAATTGTTCGCTTCTGAATTCTACTCCCTCAATGAATTATACTCCCTCAAGATATGAGTAAGAGCAACGCTTCGGAAGCTTGACACCGATCATGATATTCTTTCAGCATACCGTCTTTGCACTCATACTCATCTAATAATTGCCTCATCACTAGTAGAGTCTCCCAAAATTTCTATTGTATCGACGCCCACTTCTTCCAATAGCTATAACCCTTTTAATATTGCTTCATATTAACTTGATTATTGGTGGAGAAAGGTATGATGGTATATGAAAATTCAAATGATGCCCCGAGGGGAAATGATCAACAAACCTATACCACATCCATGCTGACACACTGATCTGTCAAAGAATAAAGTCCATGATGTCAGCTCAACATAAGTTACTGCCTCGACATTGTGCTGGACTATGAAATCGGCTATCGCCTGCCCCTTTACTGCCTTAGCCAATTCATATCTAAGATCAAATTCAGTAAGAGCGAGGACCCATTTTCCAATACACCCTTTTAGTACCAAGGTAGATAGCATGTACTTAATGACATCGGCCTTACACACTATGGTGCACTCTGTCGAAAGCAAGTAATGCATCAACTTAGTGCATGAAAAGTATAAACGTAAATAGAAATTTTCCACTGTGGGGTATTGGGTCTCAGCGTCCAATAGCCTTCCGTTGAGACAGAAAATTACCATTTCCTTCTTATCGACCTCCCATACCAGAACTGCCCCAATGGAATTATTATCGGTCGATAAATATAACTTGAACGTAATCCCTTTCTACGGTGACATCAGTACTGGCAGCAAGCATAAGTATTCTTTAATCTCGTCAAACGCCTACTATTTCTTTTCTCCCCATATAAATTCCTGACCAGGCTCAACTTTAGCAATGGAGTGAATGGCTTTATTTTTCTTGAAAGATAAGTTATGAATCTCCAGAGAAAGTTTTTCTTCCCGACGAGTGACTGCAACATGGTTTTATCGATGGGGGTTGAGTGTTCTTAATTGCTTCTATACTATACTTTCTTACCTCAATCCCTCTTTCATGCACAATAAATCCTAGAAACTTTCCTACCGATACCCTAAAATCACACTTTTCGGGATTCATTTTTAGTTTGTACTTTCTGGCTCTCTCCAGATCTCGATATATTTTTGCCTTGAACCACTGAGGTGACTGTTTGAATGGTCGATACCCCTGCTTTATTGGGAGATGATGTTCTACAATCGATCGCCTTAAACCTAGCATTTCATTATACTCCCATGCAAAGCAATCCTGGTATTCCCGTAATAATGCAATTAATTCATTTTTTATTTCATCGGGAAGTTGAGCACTACAAAGGTTGGCCTTAGTATGTCACTGGATCTGATGTCTACTTCCTGTAGCTCATTGGTTGCGGTGAAGCCTTGACCAAGTTTACCTTCTACTTCATCGATGTCGCCTTTAAAGGGTAAGCTTGGGCTGTTCATTATTGATTGGTTTGACTCCATCATTCGATACTTCGAGAAAATCACCGTCCCAAACTCTGTAGGACAGAAAGACGACTTCTTACATCTCCCATACCAATAAATCGACTATTAGGATGTTAACTGATTTATCGACGGGAATGATTTCCACTTGATCATCGACCCATTGTATAAGGCTCTGATGCATTGTTGACGAGACACGACAATTCACATGAATCCAATTGCGCCCCAACAACAGACTATAGGATCATTTTCTTTCTATGGCGAAGAAGGTAGTCGGTACGGTCTTACTCCTAACCGCCAACTCTGCATTTAGCACCCCCATTATTTCTGATGAATTGCCGCTGAAGTCCCTCAATACCATATTGGTTTTGATGAGGTCTCCATCCCTTTTCCCAACTTCCGGGAGGTAGCATATGACATCGAGTTGACTACTGCCCCTCCATCTATCATCATCTTGGACATCAACTTCCTTTTGACCAGACCCTTGATGTAAAGAGGTCTCAGGTGCTGATGCTCGTGATTTTCAGGCTTGTCAAATATTGCCAGTTACGGGGTCAACGCCAGCTGAGCCATTGTATCAACCTATTCGACGTCGTCTTCAGGAGTAGCCTGATACTCCACATGGCAGAAGAAAACCATGTTTACCCCTACATCTTTCTTATCGTCATGATCAACCTTATCCTTTACTTGCCATTCACTTTTGATCCTTTGGGGCCGATCAGTCTTATTCTCGTGATTTTGCACCTTCATTTCTTTTTTGCCGCAACCGTTGTACTCTCCCTTTTCGATTCGTTGTGAAGATCCCGCTAGGGCACCATTGTGGCTTTCTTGACGTGGCGCTGTCGTTGGTTGACTGATCGTTTTCCTCGACATTGATGGGGTAGAGCCTTAAAATCATTGAGACGTTGTTTCTTAGTGCTAATGTTATAAACGTGCGCATCTTCAAGACTTAGAATATACAATCCATTCACTAATGGACAAACACCATAGAGCATGTCATTCGAAAATATTGAACAACTCTTGTTTTATTACGAATTCAAAATCATCTTCCTCTAAATATGAAGGGATAATGTTTCTGCCTAAGGCGGGAATGAAATAACAATTATTCAACTCCAAAACTAGTCATAATGGTAGTGACAGTAAATAAACGCCGACGACTAACGCTGTAACTTTTGCACCATTCTCGACGCGAACATCCAGCTCGCCACTTGCACACTTTCTTACTCTACTCAGCCCTTGTAATGATTTGCATGTATGAATCATTGATACAGTATCAAATACCCATGAATCATTTGGACGAGTAGCAAGATTAATTTCAATAACATTAATACCTAAAGTGGAAGTCGCATTTCCTTTCTTGTTCTTCTGCTCTTCCAAGTACACCTTGCATTCCAAGTACACCTTGCAGTTGCGATTCCAATCCCCAGGCTTGTGGCAGTGGTGGCACACATTAGAACCAACAGGACCCGACTTGGACTTTCCAACCGGTTTATACTTCGCGGTAGAGATCGAATTTGTAGTCTTAGACTTGCCCTTCCTCTTTCTCTTTTTCCTCTCTTTTGAACCATCATCACATGATTTGAAGATTTTCTCATACTCTCCTCAGCAGTTTTTAGCATCCCATGCAACTCAGCTAGTATCTTCTCCAGTACAACCATGTTGTATTTAATGATGAACGGCTCAAAGCTCAGTGGGAGCGACTGGAGAATGACATCAATAGCTAGGTATGGATCTAGTGGGATACCCAGTCTTTCTAGAGTCTCAGTGTCACCAATCATCCTGATCATATGAGGACTCACTAGGCTCCCTTCAACCGCCTACTCCCAAACAAGGACTT
This sequence comes from Zizania palustris, assembly GCA_019279435.1. Lineage (NCBI taxonomy): Eukaryota > Viridiplantae > Streptophyta > Magnoliopsida > Poales > Poaceae > Zizania > Zizania palustris. Next base: position 53,831,372 of record JAAALK010000285.1, on the reverse strand, counting down.
AAAGACATTGTATCTCCCTGCCCTTGCTTGGTTTTGAAACATGCCCTGAAGACCTACGATCATATCTTAAGCATCACATTCCTTATATTGTTTATGAAACTTAGAGGACATGTAGGCAAGCATCAGACAACTGACATCCACAGAATCACTAACATGCTTCTCATAAGAACGTTTGTCTGTTGTAGAAGCATCCTCTCCTAGTTCATCAGGTGAGGTTCCTTTAGAACATAATCCTTTTTCTCTTATTTAAGAACGATTCTCAAATTTCCATACCAATCCATAAAGTTTGTTCCAGATAATTTCTCACGTTCAAGAATAGATTGCAAATTAAAAACTAGAGTGCTATTAATAGAAGAAGTAGTAGGTTCCATGATCTATGTTGGGGGAAAATACTTCATCCTCAGGGTCTCTATAGTAACAAGATGAAGGCAATCTACTAAACTTAAGTTCAAGTATCAAACTCCGGTTTAGTAGGGGATCAAGTTCGAAGAATCAATGCGGACTCTTCTTCGGAGTATGGCTTCGAACGTCGACTCTTTAGAGAATTTATCTGCCAGCTAGGATGGAAGACTTATCTTCTTTCTCATTAGATTAGTCTGTTACCATTTTAGCCCTATTAGGGGTACCGAATAGTTTCCATTACGTCGGTTGTAATTGAGGGGTAAAAAGGTCTTTTCCTTAAGATTTTCACCTATAAATACCCCCCATTTTACCCTGTAATGAGGATCGAATACTCAGTTATTCAATACACTACTTCGAATTACTTCAAGTTATTATCCAATTCGGAGGCTTGGAATAGTTCACTTCACAAACACTTTGTTTGTTAGTTTCCAATCTCTGAAAATCTATTAGCGTAATCTTTTATGCCAACAGTTGGCGCCGTCCGTGGGGAACCTAGTCCAAAAAACTCCGTTCTCTACCAAGTTCTCAAACCATGCCTCCCAAGCGGAGTTCAGGTGGTAGTCCTACTCGGAGGTCCCCTCGGACCTCTGGAGCAAGATCTTCGAACATAGTCGAGGTCGGAGGACCTTCGGTAATTCCTCCACCTCAGACCCCTGAAGGGATTCCCCTTTCTCGAGCATACGGAGTTCCTCCTCCAACTCCATCTATACTTCGGCCAGCCGGAGTCCCTTCTCCAGCTCCGATTCCGCTCCGAACAGACGCGTACAGTTCTCAAGACCCGGAAGATCCTTCCGGAAGAAATGAAGACGATCCTAGCGACATGGCAACTCAGATGACCAGTCTCCAAGCTGAAGTGGCGAGGTGGAGACAAGAGGCCGCAGATAGGCTTCGTTCTCAGGCCACCCCGGTCATTTCCAAAGTTCCTCAAGATGATGAACTTCCTTATCCCGAAGCCCCAGAGAACGCTTCCTTCGATAGCGAGTCTCCACTGCATCACGAGCTACAGAAAGTGTGCTTCGACCCTAAGTTTAAAACTTCGAAGATTTGTAAGTATTCCGGAGACGAGGACCCCGGTGAGTTCTCCCGTTCTTATGCTTTGGCAATAGAGGCTAGTGGAGGAGTGCGAGACACCATGGCCAAGTGTTTCCCTCTTGCTCTCGAAGGGGTGGCTTTGCGGTGGTTTTGGTCCCTGAAGCCGGGATCAATTAGAACCTGGGAGCAATTAAGGAAGAAGTTCATAAGTAATTTTCAGGGTAGCTTCGTACACCCAATGTCTACGGGAAGTCTTTTCCAGGTGAAGCAGATGCCTGGAGAAACTTTAAGACAATTTTTCAAGCGCTTTGCTCATACGAAGTCGCAAATACGAGGGTTGTCTACGTCCTTCGTGGTTGATGCAGCTCGAGAGGGAGTTACTCATGCAGGCCTCCGTGATAAATTTCATCGGAAACAGATATCCTTTATAGCTCAGCTGATGGCCTATTTTGAAGAGTATGCTAGGTCAGAAGAAGGGTGGCTCCGAAGAACAGCTTCAACTCCGTCAATCCTGCAAGAAGTCAAGCTCGAAGTAAACACTTCAACACCTTCGTAGGGGCCTAGCATCGAAGTCCAGCATGATAGGCGTCGGGGGCAAAAGCATCCTCGTTCAGAAGTCCTGAACATTGCTCCTCCGTAGAAATTTGCCCCTAAGACTTCACAAGCCTCGGGAAGCAAGACCAGCGGTTGGAGGCCGCCAGGGAAGCCGGCTGGTAAAGCCCAGGCCTTCTTCTGCTGCGTCCATGGTGAGAATCGAAGTCACGCTACTGATGCGTGCAAGTCTATACTCGCTTTAAGAGGCGAGTACCTTGAAAGTACCTCGGGTCGAGGCACTACTGACTGAGTTCCTTCCGAGGTACGTCCGGAGCTTGTCCAGGCTGTGGCACGTATAGACAACTTCGACCTTGCAAGACAACCTCCGGTGGTCAATATTATGCCACCTCCGAAGCAGAAAGATGGTCAAGATCAAGGTAAAAGAGTAGTCCTCCCCATTTACAGAGGATGGACCCTCGGCAGTATGTCGAAAAGACAGCGAAGAGAATATGTCCGGGAAGTGGGCCATATTGGAACTTCTTCCTCCGCAGTTGACATGCCTGAGTGGTCCCATGTGCCGATATCTTTCTCTGCAGATGATGCAGCTGGCATAAAATTTCCGCATGCAGATCCCCTTGTTATTACTGCTGATATAACGGGGACTGAAGTCCGGAGAGTGCTGATTGACGGAGAGAGTTCAGCAGATATTATCTTCATTCAAGCCTTCGATCAGCTCTGTATCTCTAGGAAACATCTCCTCTCTGCAGCTCGTCCCTTGCAAGGCTTCGCAGGACCCCCTCTTGATGCCCTCGGCCAAATAGGTCTGGAGGTTGCTTTCGGAGTGGGGCTACTGGCAAGGACGAAGGAGGTGATTTTCGATGTTGTAGATGCCCCGTACACATATAATGTTATCTTTGAGAGGGGCATGTTAAATCAGTTCGGAGCCGTGACGCGTCATAATTATTTATGTATGAAGATGCCCACACAAGCGGGAGTGCTCACTGTTTTCGGAGATCAAGCCACTGCGCGAAGAGCATAATATGGTCATGGCCCCCCTCTCGATCCAAGACAAGTGAACAATGTACAAGGTAATCCAGAGGATATCTCTGCTTTAGGTGAACCTTCGAAGAAGTCCTTCCCAAGACCCAGCCCCGACGGAGATATTGTAACGAAGGTTATTGTCAAAGACGGCAAAGACTATTCATTTTAGTTCGGCAAGGATTGCCTCCAGAAGTCGCTACTTCGTTAGAAAAAGTAGTCGAAGAAAATTTGGATGTCTTTGCATGGTCCGATGAGGACATTCCCGGAGTCAGTCGAGATATAATTGAGCATAACTTGCTTGTAAACCCGAGGGTTCGACCTATCCGACAAGGACTTCGGAAGTTATCTGTGGAGAGGGCCATCCTTGCTAAGGAAGAAGTGGAAAAGTTGCTGAAGGCTAGGATTATCAGAGAAGTAGCTCATACGAAGTGGCTAGCCAACCCAGTCTTCGTCAGAAAGAAATCTTCTGGGAAATGGTGCATGTGTATTGATTTTACATCCTTGAATAAAGCATGTCCCCGTGACCCCTATCCCATGCCCCGAATTGATCAATTAGTTGACTCCATTGCTGGTTCGGAGTTATTAAGCTTCCTTCCAAGCCCGCTCAGTTAGAATACGTTTTTAGGCTTACGGGCTAACTTTTTTACGCGAGTCTTGGCTGGTGCCGAAGTCCCAGCATCTGCTTTCCTCTTCTTCGGGTCAATCTCGGAAGGCACCCAGTCCGGAAGAGGAGGGGCTACGACTCCGAGTACGCCCCATACTCGGTTAAGTCGCTCCCAACTACCCACCAGTTTCTTCCTCCACTCCTTTCAGTCGGGGTAGGAGCCCCGAGAATCTTCTCCGAAGCTCGAACGACTTGCTCCGAAGTCATAGGGGCTTGTGAAGCTGAAAGATAAGTTTTTATTAGTCATTTCGTGAAATAATCATATATAAAGCATGTTGTAGTTTTCGAAGTTACCTGTAGAGCTCAAGTTCGAAGAAATATTTCGGAGTCCTCTCTCCGGATCCTCTTCGAAGTTGATAGGCCAGTTGGCATCAAAGGCGGAATTTGGGGCCCGATGAACTCCTCCGCTAAGTCACGCATGCTCATGCGGCGACTAATTCGTTGGAGCAGATTGAGGCGGGCTTCGAGCTGGCCGAGGTCTGGGTGAACTTCGGCTTCCCTTCGAAAATATGTCTTGTAGGGGTCCGGCCAGATGACTGTCTACTCCAACCTCGGCGTAGAACCACCGAAGAATCCAATCTGTGTACCATCTGACATTGATGGCCTTCGCTGGGAACCGCAGTTGGAATTCATCTCGGAGCTTGAAGTTGATGCTACCGAAGGCTACTACAATTTTTCCCCTCTGGAGCCTTGGTAGGTCGTCGGCTGGCAGGATGCTTTGTGCAGCGCTGCAAATATCTCTGCTCTCCCTTCGCAGCCTTCGGCCCGCAGCGCCCATTCGAAGATAGCTAGGCGCGCTATCGTGTTCGGAGACAACTGAGAAAAAGTGACATGGAAGAGATCCAGTACCTCCGACAGGAAGTCTACCGCGGGAAGTCCTAACCCTGCTTCGAAGAAGGCTTCGAAAACGACGACTTCTCCAGGCTGCGGCGAAGGAATGGCTTCCTTTCCGGGTTTGCGGACATTGATCCATGGGCTAATCTTTCCTTCGACCACTGCTACGATCGTCTTCCTCTTGTAGGTGGATGGCCCCAGTTTGTAAGACTGGTCGGAGTACTTCGAGGAGGCCGGGAGGAGGTCATGGGGACGGAGTTGTTGAGGATTCCCTGCCGGCGCCGCCGCTGCTGCCGCCGCCATGGCTTGCTGCCGGGCTAGGGCCAAAGTCGCCCCAGGAGCCTTGAAGCTTGTTTTCGCCATCAAGCCGAACAGAGCGATTGAGGCTAAGTTTGGAGGCTAATGGATGATTGCGCAAAGATGGTGAGAAAGGTATTTTGGATGCTTCTGGGTCCTCTATTTATAGCCTGGATTCCCAATTTTTTACCGTTCAGACTTGCTGTTCCGCCTTCTTGACTATTACTGTTTGCGAAATTAACGTAGCGTATAGCTTCTTCTAAAAGGAAGAGGCTAACGACTATTTCTTCTAAGTCTAAAGGGCTTTTTGTCCTCATAGAAATTGATTCCAGGATTGTTCAAATAGAACTCTCATAAAAATCGATTCGAAGTTATAAATCTTTGCATATTCCGAAGATTGATAAAATTTATTAACCCCTACGCATGATTATTTTTCTTTCGTATACTGCTCTCCTAACCTTACAGATTATGCGAAGAAGCGTATTCGAGGGGCTACTGTTGGGGGAAAATACTTCATCCTCAGGGTCTCTACAGTAACAAGATGAAGGCAACCTACTAAACTTAAGTTCCAGTATCAAACTCCGGTTAGTAGGGGATCAAGTTCGAAGAATCAATGCAGACTCTTCTTCGGAGTATGGCTTCGAACGTCGACTCTTTAGAGAATTTTATCTGCCAGCTAGGATGGAAGACTTATCTTCTTTCTCATTAGATTAGTCTTTTACCATTTTAGCCTTATTAGGGGTACTGAATAGTTTCCACTATGTCGGTTATAATTGAGGGGTAAAAAGGTCTTTTCCTTAAGATTTTCACCTATAAATACCCCCCATTTTACCCTGTAATGAGGATCGAATACTCAGTTATTCAATACACTACTTCGAATTACTTCAAGTTATTATCCAATTCGGAGGCTTGGAATAGTTCACTTCACAAACACTCCGTTTGTTAGTTTCCAATCTCTGAAAACCTGTTAGCGTAATCTTTTACGCCAACAGTCTACAAAAGATTAAATGCAAGATTCAGCACTATGCAATGTTTATCTTCTATCCAATAAAAGATGTTCCACTATTTTAAAACCAGTCACTTTCCCTCTAATGACTAATAGTGGCGTAAGATCATGGAAGTATGAATCATCGATCCGGTATCAAATACTCATGAATCATTTGGACGAGTAGCAAGATTAATTTTAATAACATTAATACCTAAAGCGGAAGTCACACTTCCATTCTTGTTCTTCTGCTCTTCCAGTTACACCTTGCAATTGTGCTTCCAATGCCCAGGCTTATGGTACTGGTGACACACATAAGAGCCAGTAGGGCTTGACTTGGACTTTCTAGTCGATTTAGACTTCACACTAGAGATCAAATATGTAGTCTTAGCCTTGTCCTTCTTTCTCTTTTTGCTCTCCTTCTGAACCATCATCACATGATTTGAATATTTCTTGATACTCTCCTCGGTAATCTTGAGCATCCCATGCAACTCAGATAGTATCTTCTCCAATCCAACCATATTGTAATTCATGATGAACAGTTCAAAGCTCAGTGGGAGTGACTAGAGAATGACATCAATAGGTAAGTATGGATATAATGGAGAACAAGTCTCTCTAGAATCTTAATGTAACCAATCATCTTGATCACATGTGGACTCATTAGGCTACCTTCAGCCAGCATACTCACAAACAAGGCTTTAGACACATTGTATCTTTCAACCCTTACCTAGTTCTAAAACATTCCCTTGAGACCTACGATCATATTCTACGATCATATTGTAAGCATCGTGTTCCTCATATTGTTTTTGAAACTCAGAGGAGATGCAAGCAAGCATCAGACAGATGACATCCACAGAATCACTAGCATGCTTCTCATAAGCACGCTTGTCTGCTGCAGAAGCATCTTCTTCTGACTCATCGGGGTGAAGTTCCTCTAGAACATAATCCTTTTTCTCTTACTTAAGAACAATTATCAAGTTTCGATACCAATCCATAAAGTTTGTTCCAGACAATTTCTCACATTCAAGAATAGATCGCAAATTAAAAACTGGAGTGCTCTTAACAGAAGTAGTAGTAGGTGCCATGATCTACAAAATATTAAATGCAAGGTTCAACACTATGCAATATTTATATTCTATCCAATAAAAGATGTTCCACTGTTTTAAAAGTCACTTTCCCTCTAATGACTAATAGTGGCGCAAGATCCATATTCATTTTAATTCCTAGTGAACTTTGGTATCACTACGAGAAGCTAGGTGACATAGGTAAGAAACGCCTTGCTAACCACATTGTATGTGACTCTTGTCATTGGAGAAGCATCTAATTCTCTACGCCAACTCTATGCCCCAGGGCCCAAAATCCATTTTGATAGCCTCATTAAGCAAACCAATATTATACGTGTAAAAGTCTGACTTCCACCCTAACTGGTCAATAGAACCCTTCTTTGGCAGACCCACCATCGATGATCGAGATCCTTGGTGAGTGCAGCTATTGGAAAAAGCATCAATACTTAATTTTTAGAGGGAAAACTATTCTTGCAAGGTAACGTCCCTAGCGTGCACGAAACATGCAAGAATAGTATAATGGGAACGATATCCACCCTTTAGAGCACGGACACGAAAGCCATCTCCCCTACCACCACCTATACGGCGCGCCCTAGCTTCTTGCCTCTCACCGCACCGCGGAACCCTCTATCTACCACCCAGCTAGTAGAACAACTCTTGCCTAACACTAGCATTTCTAGCCCTCTCAACCCACTTCCTCCTGAAGCAAAACTCCTCAAGATTCTCATCTCTATGACAAAACTCACAATGATAGGTTGACTTCTTAAGATGAAGTTGAGGGTTAGGCTCTTTGGTTTTGGTGTCCTTTGAAGGAATATCTTTGACATTGGAGGGCCTAGGTACAAGATCAAGAGAAGTGTACTGATCTTTGGATTTAGGAATCTAGATGAACTTTTTGGATGGACTTTTTGGTGGTGTATCCATCTTGGATTTCTCTTCCTTAAGGGCAGTGGGAGAGGTAAAAATGGTCTTGCCCTTCTCATGACTCTCAACTCTCTCAAAAACCCAAACCTAAAGTTAAACTAGCCTTGTCGACATACATCTTGGTCTCGGCCAAAAGTAAATTCATCCTTTATTTACATTCGGGGAATTTTTCAATAGGAGATAATCATTTTTAGACATGAGGTTCTGAGCTTGCTCTCTAGCAAAGCTGAGTTTGTCTTGAAAGATAGTGCAGGTGGAACATTCTGGCTTCACATCTTTTGAACTTCTAGCGCTCTCCAATCTAGCCTCTAACTCTTTAACATGCTTATCCCTTAATTCGATACTCTTAATAAGCAATGGACAGTTCAAACAAACATCTAAAGGAGAGGGTATAAACGCAATTTCAAGTTGATCGATAAATCGAGCATGCACAGAACGTAGCTCAACAAGCTCACTCATGAGAACTAAATAAGACTCACATTCAACATCATTCAGCTTTGACCTAATCATGGCAAATTCAGTAGAAGCAGATTCATATTTAGGTCAGTTCACGCACATCTTTAATGAGTAATCTATAATGTCTAACCAAAGCATTATTTAATTCATCTACTTTAACTGAAAGTTCGTCATAGGGTAGCATTACCTCAGTGGAATCTAATTCGATGTCGCTATTATTGATGCTATCGGCCATGAAGCAAAGGCCGGTGAAGTCCTTTCCTTTCTTCTTCTCTCACGGATCGTCCTCCTCTAAGCTATCCTCCTCACTTGATGATATGTTAATGTCGTTGAGGCCTTCCATAAAAATTAAATTCTTGAGGCCGCTTGAGCTGCTCTCTTAGCTATGTTCTCTCTATTCTTTTTGTGGAGGGGTTTTTGTCTCTCTTGTGGTGTGTATGGTCACTCTCATATCTCTTCTTGAGCTTGGGGTAGTCAGCCTTAATATGAGAAGTATCGCCACACTCAAACACCCACGAGAACCTCCTCTCCTCTGATCCCGTCTATCATTATAAAATCAGGTAAACTTCTAAACAACGAGAACAAGCTCATCATCATCCAAGGTGTCCACCTACTTTTTTGTGACAAAGATCAGAGATGGCAAGGCAAAACCTCCAAAAAAAATCACAAATGCTAGAAGAACCAGATGAATCACATCCAGATGAGATGCCACTATCAAAACTGGAAACTAGTGCCATGGAATGCAACACCCTGATTTTTTGCCAAATAATATTTTTGAGAAAATAAAAATTAAGAAAAGAATTATTTAAAGAGTGAAAAGAATTAAAAGAATTACAAATATTAAGAAATAATTCACATTTTGAGTTGAAATTTTTTTGTTAAATTATTTGAGACAAAAGAATATTTTAGGAAATTTTTCAAAATTTTTAGGACCTTTGCAACTAGCATAGAAATTACAAATAAAGTTCAACAATTATTTTAATTAGAAAATGAATTTAAATTCCTGTTGGGATGCCTTCCTCCAATCTCTCTCCGCAGCCCAGCCAACTCACTCACCCTCACTGATAACCAGGCCCCACCTGTCGGCGCCATCCATCACCTACGTGCGCGCCACGCCCCCTCTGCCGCATGGACCCCTCCTGCCAGTCCTGCACGCTCGTCGCCCACGCTGACCTACAGGCCCACCTATCATCCCCTCGTAGCGCCGCTGGAATCCCACCGGAAATCCCTAAAGCCCACCACCAAGCAAAAACGCTAAAGCCCTTGCCCTCGATCTACGACTCTGCCACCCTATAAAATTGTCTGCCTTAATTCCGCCGAACTCGTTCCACCCCTTAGCTTCGTCGTTTGCTGTCTCATCGCCGGTGATATCTAGGAAAGCCTCCGCCGCTCTACTTTAGCTTTGGCGGCCTCGCCTCACCACCAGTAACCACGTAAATCCCCACAGCCAGCACCATCATGACTACCACCACCTCCCCGTGCTCGGAATTGACCCCGTTCGGCTTCCCCGTCGCTGGATTTCGCCGAAGTCATCGACCCAAAGGATCCCTTTCACCTCCGCTCGCCGTTGGCCATCGTCCAATCGTCGTCGTTGACCAAGTACCAGAGTGATCCCCATCCTATTCTGGTTTCATTAATGCCTTTAGATTGCCAAGCCACCGCGCCCTATCACTGCTGGCAACCCGCCAACATGATGAATCGAACCCTGGCCATACAATTTAGATCATTCGGCTCTGATTAAATCTATGATGTGGCTCATTCTGGTACGTCCATCGTATCGGTTTGCTTCATTTTAATCCTGACCGTTGATCATCACTTAAGCACCATGCCTCGCCCTACACCATCCGATTGGGATCCAATAGTTCTCTACCACCCGGTCCACAGCGCACATGCACGAGTTCATCGTGGACTCAATCCAACGTGGACCTTTTATATTTTTCAGTTCAAAAATAATTCTAAAAATCATTCAAACTTAAAAAAAATCATATCTCTCATATCCTAACTCCAAATTCATCCATTCAAATTCCATTTTGACCCTCATAATTTTTCTACAATATGAACTAATTTAGTTTCATGAATTGTCATGTTTATTTTCCTCCTTTTAATTGTGCTTTCCTCGTTTTGCATGCTTTTAAAGTTTGAAGCAATCGAGGAGCATGAGTCTTTTGTGGAGGAGGCATCTTCGTCTTCTATTGAGCCAAGCAAGTCACATCTCATGCCTTGAACATATTGAATCCATGGTTTCAAAGTAGTTATTGCTATAACACATAGGAATTAATTGCATTAGTCCAATTAAAACCTACAGTTATATTTATTTAGATCCCTTGACCTTGTTGTGCAAATTCAAGTCATGCTTTTGATCCATTTCTCACTTGCCGTCCTGAATACTATAATATTAGTTAGTGCCCAAATATTGGCACACTTGCTTAGTATTGCTACAAATGAGTCGTAGACTAGAATGGCTACTTTATTCTTCTATATGTCCCCAGTTATGTCTCAAAGATGAAAGCAGTGTTTAGAAAATGTCTAAGCTAATGGTAAAGGTGGCTTTCCGGGTGCAAGCGAGTGTACTGGATGGTAGCACCCAGGGCACTATAAGGAATGGTCTGCGGGATCTATTGCAAAGCATTTCAGTACAAGCCACCAGTCTAGTGGATAAGGCCTAATCTGGTGTATAGGTCAGTTCAGCTGGATGCATTGAGCGGCAGGTCAGGTGAGTCGAGAAGAAAGGATGCCTTGATCATTTTATTGACTATGACACAATGGCACAAAAGGGGGTCTACGTAATCCAAGCATTGGAGCGTTGGCGAAACCTAGTGTGGTTGTCCTTCTGCTGAGACGATCTATGTCAAAGGGTTTTGGTAGGAATTTGGTAAAGATCTATTGAATTCTTGCATTGTGGGTAAATTTATACAGCTATGATCAAAGTACAATCTTTTCAAAAAGTCATGCCTATGGTTATGGGCGAGCCAAGTGATATTCTCTGCAATTAGTCTAATTAACTTGAATGTGAATGATGATTTATTTTCTAAGGACTATTGTATGAGTGAGTATAGTTGTTCTACTCGAGGTAGAGATGTTTTTCATATCATTACTTTCTCTTCATTAAACATATTCACCATAATTGCTTAACTCCTAAAAATGTGTGTTTATGCAAAACAAGCCATATGCATATCCTTTGATATTACATTTGCATTTATGTTGCATTCGGTGGCTTGTTGAGTACGTTTTGTACTCATCCTTGTTAAATAACCCCTATTTATATGCTAAATTTGTCGAAGAAGAAGATCTAGAGTAATTTGTCTCAGTCAAGGCGCAATTCTAGGAGCAAGATGTTCGTCGTTTTGGAGTTTCATTTTGTTAGTTTATTTTTAGTGTAATAAAATAGCCTCTGAGCTATATTTTGTTTGTTGTAAGACATTGTCGTTTGATGAACAATTTGTAAGTTGATTTTCTTAAAGAAATTTAATGGACTCGAAATTGTGAAATTTCAAGGCGTTACATGGAATGAGGCAAAAAGTTCTCATGTCCTAAACGAAATGCCTTGGCAATCTTAATAGACGTGAGCTTACTAAAGAACTCATCGCAAGTCAACGTGTCCTAACTTGTCGACTACTCAATACCAAAGGTATTTACCTCCAATATGCTATGATCTTGAGCATAAAAAAGTTTGATCACTCTATAGTGATCATAATAAGTCAAAATCCTAGTGGAACACAAGTTGCTAACAATGCAGTCAAAACGCGCAAACATGACATCTACTGATTCACCATGCCCTTGCACAAATAGTTGATATTCTTGGTTATATGTGCCTTGATGCCTAGCCTTGATCTGGGTAGAGCCCTCATGAAAATAGCTAAAGTGGACCAAATCACACAAGTAGTACGTAGATACTGCACCCTATCAAATTCATTTCGACTCAAACTAATGAACAGTATATTCCTAGCCTTGTTGTTGTATTCATACTTATCTTTCTCAATCTGAGTGGTGCGAGTATCAAGGATCACATATTGGGAATAAACAATGTCCCAAAGTGTACTTCCTTAACTTTAAAGATAAGCCTCCATGTGCACCTTTCAATAAGCAAAATCACGTCCATCAAACAAAAGAATCTTACTCTGTCTATTCATGTCGCCTAAGGTTTACAAAACTGGTTAAGGTCAACTGGTGATCTAATCGGCTCGGATACCAATTGTAGGATCAAAACAAATGTCTAGAGGGGATGAATAGACGTCTCAGCAAATTCTTTAAAATAGATGACATTTTCTTAACACCAACGCTCCTCAAAAAACTAGTGAAAGAAAGCGTATTTGAATATCATAGATGAAAATAGTACTATCACTCTCTTGTCAAATATAATATCAATTGACAGTCTGAGAGATCAAACGCACTAAAACAATCTAGCTTTCAAAAAATAATAGGTGTTCTTAAAAAGAAATCAACTTATTGCTCAAAAGCAGATTAATACTTCTTACTGATCAGACGACAGACCAACGAGTATTTCATCAAATCAGAAGCATTCTTTAGTTTACAAGTATTTAATGTACGAGTAGAGTTTTAAAAGCATAAGCAATAAACTGGTGGTGTAAAAAACCGAGATATCTTGACTACACAGGAACCTTAGTCCTGGAATGCACAAAAACTTGAGGCAATGTCCTGGTGCCAACAGATCAGGGCTCACTTTGATGACCGAAAATAAGGTTTCAAAGCTCCTTGTGAGTCAAAGAAACTCAAGCAAACAAAATTCAGAAACCAAGTTTCATTTGCTTGTACCGTGCGCAAAATAAGGAAAACTAAACTGATTTTAGTACAGAAGATCTAACCAAAGAAAAAATTCGCTTTCCATACTTCAAGCGGCAGAAAAATTAATATGCCTTTTTGTGATGGCGATATTTCACTTGACGAAAAAATCTCACAAACATGGGCTGAAAAAATGATCACGGAAGTACCATGTACAAGCTGCGCTGCTCGTTGCAAGTGTGCACCGCTTCTGTATCTTGTGCGGGGAAAACAGCTGACAGCCTTTGCTTTGATCCACTCGCAAGATTTGCACAAATAGTCGAAAGCTTTTCCCAGAATAACAAAAAACAACAGGCAACGAATGCTTCAACGTGTGCAAGCAGACGTCAGAGAAACCTTGTTGTTATGACTGCAAGGAACCACGGTGGCGAACACTACACATGAACACGCCAAAAAAACTATGTATGCACAAACTAAATAGAAAAAACTCAGCCAGGGACAAAAATAACTGCAGATGCATCATGATTTTGCATACTAAACAAGAGTTGTATGAGCAATAGATGGCAGTCAAACCAAAAGAAAAATGGACTGATCGAAGACAAGCCTGATACAGGTGTAATTGTGGTCAGGTACAGCAATCAAGAAAAAGAGTATTCAATTCAAAAATATCATGCAGCTCAGGCAAAATCACATAGAAAACTAGAGGAGGAAGGGATAACCGGACAAAGAAATCAAAAACAACTTCAGCAATGGTAGTGCACAGGGAAAAGCCAATGGTGGCGGCTTGAAGAGAGAAAAAATACCAGCCGAACACCTCCCAAGAAAAACTATTTCAGCAAAATGAATTGATTGGGATTAAAAGTGTTATAAAAATGGGTTTCAAAAATCTATCTATTCCTAGGGTATGAGGACCTTTTATAGGTAGCTCATACAAAAGAAATCACCAAAATACCCTTAGAGATTATTTACAAAAAGAAAATAAAAACAAGTATTCCTAAAATACCCTTGAAGTATTTTAAGAAAAAACAGAAAAATACTAAAATACAATGTCTACTATGCTAAGAAATAAACTCCTATTTCTTGGTATTTTCATGACATTTAAATTTTAATTTGATGGTTTTGAGCCGAAATTTTAATTTCTTGGTATTCCTATGATAAAGCCCTTGTCACCCTTACACCATGTACCCAGATTAGACCACCACAACCCAGCAGCTCTCTCAACTTGGCAATCATCTATTCGTGTCCTGAGCCACATGACCAACACCATGACACCCACTTGTCGTCCCTGCATCATGTACCCGGATTGGACCTCTACGATTCCGCAGCTCCTCCATCTCATTGATCGTCTGTTTGTATACCTATCACACCAACCAACGCCACGGCAAGACCTCCTCCAAAGTCCCTCTTTGAAGTGTTTCCCCTCAGAGGGCTTCATAATCATCTCTTCCGTTGACAATCACCCATCTTCTAAGAAGAATGAACCCACGGTCTCTACCATGGCTCCTTAAGTGCAGGTCCTAAAATCTTAGTGTTCTAAGCGTGCCAAACAGTTTTACCCTGCAACTGATAAGGTATAGAAAAAAATGTTAGTAGTAATGCTCGTCGGCTATCGAGCTGATGGCCACGATATGCATCGAGTCACACGTATCGAGCGAGAAAATTTATAGCACATGATACATGTAAACTATCGGGTGTCGTGAAACAAGAATCTGGCAATCAGCCGATACATAGTACCCGCACCGATCGTCACCGATCAGGACGATGATTGAGCAAGCAATGCACTGTATATTCAGGACAATTGGTAATCCCCGATGCTGATGAGATGTTACATGGAATTAAAGATAACCTATTGGCTTATACTCCGATAAAACCTAAATCTAGTATACCAGAGAATGTGTCTATATTATTAAATCATTATAACAGCAAGATCAGACTTAATCAAGACGGTTACTAAAGTACGAATAACTCATAGTATTTCAAAACCTCGGACATACTTTATTCAGATGAACAATGCACATCAATAAATTAGATACAATAGATCAAGATGTCAGACCTAACCGATTAAGCCTTAAAATATTATATCTAATCTAAATCAATCTAAGAGATCGTAATGATGCAGCCTTTGACAACGTAGCTGATACATCAAGATAAACCAACAATTATATTGACCGAACTAGTATACTCCAAAAGATCGAAGTGATGCAACCTTGAACAACACCGATCTAGTCGATACAATCGGTACGGTGGCGGGACTTACCCCTTCACCGAAGATCAAAGCGATGCAGCCCAACTCTAGGTACCCAGTACCGCTGAGATCGAACCTTGTATTAACAAGGGTGGTGATGCACTGAGAGTAGTTTTCTGGTTGTAGTTGTGTGTGTATAATCTACCTAACATGTACATATTTATAGTTCGAAGACTTGTCGTCCAATACGATCGTAACCGATTCTGGCTTTTATCTCTATATCTTCATCTATATCGGCTCCTTCATATACGGTCATGTATAATCAGACGGACTTCTTTGAGTAACCTTTGACCAAACTTCTATGGGGAATAGAGGAGCTACACTAGTCGGCACATTCAAAATTTTCGCCCTAAGACCAAGACTCGTGCGCGTGCGAGATCATGGATCGTTACCTTCTAACACGAGACGCGCTAGGTGCAACGGAAGAAGATGTCGAAGTAGCGCGTCAAGTCTATCCTCGCTTCGTCCTTATCGTCCCTCACTGATCTGATCGATGAAGACGACATAGTCGTTCATATGAAGATGTCCACGAACGTTGCTGTTGGAGCAACACCTCCACGGTATCTACATGTACAGGAATGAAGTACCTCCCACGGCAGTGTGCTAGCACCACACGCGAGAGACGAAAGATCCTCGACCTCAACGTTTGAGATCAAGAAAGGGAGGAGTCTATGGTGGCTTGGTCTAATCTAGGCTTATTCCATATTCCAATATGTCCTCCTCATCTCCTTTTATAGGGCTAATAGCCCCTGGTCATGCTCATCTCGAAACCCTCAAATCCGTAACAGATCCAATCTGTTCGCTAATGTCAGAACTTCTGATCTTGGATCGGAACTTTCGATAGGGTATTTTAGGTCTCCTGATACAGTACGACACGCAACAGATCCAATCTGTTATTGCCCACCTCGGAACTTCTGATACCATATCGGAACTTCCGTTCAATACAAAATTCCCCGATTCCAAATCGAGACTTCTGGCTCGTCGAAACTTCTGATACCATATCAAAACTTCCAACGCAACATTTGCTCTCTGTATCAAGACCTGATAATAATCGGAACTTCCGATACTACTAATCAGAACTTCCGATTCACAGAATTTTCTTGGGCATATCCTTCAATTTCCCACTTGCACAAAAACCAATTCTTTGCATGTTTCTCGATCCATCCTCTTATGTGTGTGACTCGATAGATTCATACACTAACGACTGTTAACCGGAAACCTTTTCCGACTCACTAATCAATAGCGGTACCTAGCAGCACAAATTGACCCTCGAAAGCATACAAGATAATAATTATCCTAACACATTAATTAAATGCAAACGACATTTATTCAAGGAACAAGATAACAATTACCTCACGCATTAACATAAACTTTACTAGCATCTTCCACATACACATGACTCACTCACACAAGTATCTAATACCCATGAAACTCATATGTGCCTCCTGCTTGGGTTGTGGAAGAGGCTTCGTCAACGGATCCGTCATGTTTAAATCTGTGTGGACCTTGCAAATCTTCACATCACTTCTCTCAATGATCTTGTGGATCATGTGATATCGCCGAAGTATATGTTTAGATTTCTGGTGCAATCTAGGCTCCTAAAATTTCAAAAATATACATATAAAATTATATATTGGTATCTATTTGATGATCTTATCTACTTTGTGTTCATAGAGCTAGTTTTCACCAGAATGTAGAATTTTCTGGTACATTGCTTATGTCCATTAAAATCAATACACTGATGCAACAATTGTTGTTGATCAAAGCAACATCGTGAATAAACTATTGCACCATGTTGAAGTAAACATATTTACACTAGACAAGGAGGCGCCCGTTAGCACCCAACGGGCGCCCCATCAATAAATCATATTTTATTACTGGGTAGTCATTGTCTTAACAAAATACAATGTAAAAACATTTCATAAAAACATAGAAAAATGAAGTTCATAGCTAGAGACGTAAACCAACTATTTTGATGACTTGGTAGGTAAAGAGCAGTTAAATTAGCTCATTAATAAAACATTGATATATATCGTAAAGATGTGAGCGATCATTCAAATTGCTAAGAACACCTATCAGAGATGACAAGTCATATTTCATGCAAATTCTACCATTTATCACATTTTCCCTCTAGAGGGGATGAAGCAGTGTTAGTTAACTATGATGAGATTCACAAAAGCTAGTATATTATCATTATTATGCATAGGGGAAAATGAGAGTTTTCATTTCAGCAAGAAGTATAAGGGGGGAAATGGAAAATAAAGTAGCATAATGAGGAATTGTGCACCAACATGGAGAAAGGGTCATGTGTTCTCAGCAGAAACAATCAAAATGCATGTTAAAATAAACATTGATTTCCTGATAAATTAAAATGAACCAGGCAGGTACAGTGACTCACCATGTATACAAAATGTGCTCCAAGGATTTCTGAATTTGTGGATGCCAGAAGAAGGTAACATCAGGTACAAGTTCTCGGGCAATCAACTTCAATCTAGAAATGAAAGCATGAGTTTACATGATTGATTGCATAAAAAAGGGGCATAGAAAAGATAAATTCAAAGCCAAAAAGTTAGGGGGAACCTGTCGAAGCATATTAATCTTTTCATCGGAGCATTCAATTCAGTGTGAGATTGAGAAACACATTCAACATACTCAAGTCTTTTCCTTGTGAGAACACCTTCTCTTCTATAATTCTATCTGCATTAGGTGGCCTAGTACCAATGCTTGGTGGATGGCATACATCTTTATGTCCTTGTCTCCAGTGAAATATATGGCACTTATGGGCGCTACAACCAACAAAAAGGAATTACCGAAGTAGAACATGCTTTATAGAATAGACATCATATATATATATATATATATATATATATTACTATGGATCTTACGATTCATACCATACAATATATCATGCAGAGTAATGGATAAAAAATTGTATCTATGATTTCTGCTATGTTGACCAATAATACAGACCAAAACTGGTAGCATGGAATCATATAAGGGGAAGGAAGCATGGCATTATTGGAACAAAAAACCTAAGCCTTGATATGGAGTAAAACAGGAATTGGTGATATCATGTTTGGATATCTTGTTATAATTTCCATGGGGATTTCAATTTCTTAAGACAGCTTTTTAAGATTCATTTGTAGCTGAAGTGCTGAACACCTGGAAATATCTTAAAATGAAATATGAAAATATGTGACACATTTCAAGGATGTACAATTGTGCATAATATGTAGATGGACAATCATTTTTATAATATTTATTTGCCTAATATGAACAAGGCATATAACTATCTGAACATAGGGTATCTCTGAAAGCACCACCTATGCTCCAAATTAATTGTGTCTAAGTTGATTATAAAACAATTTTAATTGACTATACTAACTCAGAATCAAACAAAAATATCCTCATACAGAACAAACTATAGCTTATCTAGTATTTAAATACAACCCATACATATTATCATCGTAATTCATGGCAAAGTGTTGCTTGTTCCTAAAAACTAAATATTGTCAGTTAGAACTAAGAAAGAATGATGTGATCATCAGTTCTCATCAAAACATTGGTATACACATGAATGGATACTTCAAATTTCTAGAAGCACTGCAAACTGTCATAATTTAGGATTTACTTCTATTTCTCGCTCATCTTCCTCACAATCCCACGTCTCCAGAGATGCTACCACTGTTTAGCGCAAATGTGTGGTTGTACCTTATGACATAATATATTTTTTTGCAAGTGACTAATGCAAGTGCTGTCTATGCACCCTATTCCATTAACACATCATTTGATGGAACATAGACAATATATCTTAAAATTTTATGACATAATTACCATAGATAATGCAGGTAATCAGAGATATTTTTCCAGCCTGTCAGCATTGAGCAAATAAGTGTAAAAGCTATATGCAGTTTGTGGTAAGCCATTAGCCTATCATGTTCTAGGTAACAAATATTTTGGAAAACATGCTTTTGCACAAAGCACTAGTACAAGACACAGTATAACACTTATAAACCATTCACATCTGTGGCATAGCAACTATCGGTTGGAAAATCAAACTATTTTTATGCCATTTGCACAATGCTATATTTTTGAAGTACTCTATAACTGAATCATACATGGGAACCTCAGCCCTACGCCATCCTTTTGCAGATAGTGGAGTTAGAGTACAATGGCAATGTCTATCAGTCCCAGATCTCAATCTCATCAAGCAAAAAAAAAGTCGGTCCCCAAAATGATAAAAAAACATACCTAACAGCAACCAGAACAATAGTTTCTGTTGAGACAAAATTCTCAATTTAATCCCCTGAGATGGTAGTTGGAACATCCAGAATGAATCTGTTCTTTTTGCAAGAAAGAACTCGTAGCCATTCTTGACC
This sequence comes from Zizania palustris, assembly GCA_019279435.1. Taxonomy (NCBI): domain Eukaryota; kingdom Viridiplantae; phylum Streptophyta; class Magnoliopsida; order Poales; family Poaceae; genus Zizania; species Zizania palustris. The sequence goes on along the minus strand of JAAALK010000285.1, from coordinate 53,811,775 downwards.
GCAGACGAAGTAGCCACAGTCGGAAAAAATGGGGGAAATCACATCTTTCTTGAGACAAGCACTAACAGATTGAGATAATCGCGCCCAAATCCCACCATTACCACATCTGCAGGCTGTAGGACACAACCCTAGCTATAAGACGATGAGACGAAGAGTGGCGATGGAGGGGCGAGAGCGATGGGGACGGGAGGGAGAGTCTCACCGAGTCGAGGGAGATGTACAGAGAGGCCGACGGGGGCAGGCACCGCCGCTGCATCGTCGCCGGTGCTGGCCACGACTCCTGCGTGGTCGCCGATTGGTCTCACGACGCCATCGACAGAGAGCCTCGGTGGGAGGGGAACGGACACGGCACGCAGATCCGGCATGGCAACGAGGCAGGAGGAGCTTTGGGCTACGGTTGAGTCGTGCGATGGGAGCTGGTGAGCCGTGGCCTGTGAGCACCAGTAAAAAAAAATCTCTAGAGCTTAGCAGATTACCAGAAAAATACAGGGACTTTTTGCAAAAACAACGGGCAGACCATATAGGTGGAGGTCCTAGTACCTTAACAAATTAACAGAAAAGCCAAGGACTTTTTGAAAAAAGTGACGTGGCTCATCCTAAGAGTAACGTTTTGAAGTACGGTTTATTGTCCTAATCCCAAAAGACTAAAAACAGGCTATCCAAGTTTCTTTCAAATGTAGCTTGCTGTAGATACTAAAAAATTGAACTGTAGGTAACAAATTTAACATAAGTTTCTTGATTGTTTCGCCAAATATAGGAACTCGCTCAATGCAACCATCTCAAGGGTAAGAAGTTTGAGTGAGGTAGAATCTATATGAACCATCAATGTTGCTCATCCCTTTTCTACGCATTCCCAGAGATGCAAAAAAATAAATTGAATGCTAAAAAGGAAAAAATGCATTGTCATCTCTCAAGAAAATTCAAAATAAAAAAGAACATTCTTTTTCATCCATCCATCTTGGCTATCAATTTAATATGACTTATGACTACGTTCTCTACCCCTTTGACTTCACTTCACTACCAGTAGCTAGCTGCTTGCATGCTCATTTCATCTCTTCCATAGCATTCATCCTAAATAAAACTCAAGTGTGCGATTTGGAATTCTGCACCTGACATGTTCATATGTCACATCATATCAACTGTCATTACTATTTTACTATTTTATCAGACGGAGTAGCATCGTAGTTATTCAGTTTTGAAGATTCAGAAATTGTAGATTAAGAACAGGTAGTGACATGATAGTATATACTCCCTCGGTTCTAGGATGAATCTGAAAAAACAAAAACAACTTATAATGTGGAACGGAAGTAGTATGTTAATTAGATTCTACTGCAAGTGAGGAAGTGAGATACTGACTACTAAGTGAGAAGTGAAAAAGAAAGTTCATTCATGAGGCAGTAACAACTAACAACTCATGTGACTATGTGAGGTATCTTTCAGTTTTTCACTCTCCTCATTTAGGATCAGATAATGTTTCTGGTCTTCTAGAGAGACACGGCCATGTTGGTGAACTGAATTCTGAGTGACTGAGAATAGAATAAGAAAAGTTGGGCCTGGTTAAGCAGCACCAAAATTTTTGTTCTTGTGTTTCCACTAAGAACTGGGCAACAATTGAGGGGTTGGATAGATACAACAGTTTATGTAAACATAAGTATTGTATGACAGGTGGGTTAACTACCGAGGTGTAAATGATACCTGCCATTATGACATTACAATGATGTATGTTCCATGAAAAAAATCAAGAGAATTTCATGTGGTAAATATTTTTATATTACTATAGCCTAACAATCTATTTGTATTTGAACTATGTAACTATTAATGCACATATGGAGGTCATGCAAAACAGAAAACATGGAGTCACTTAAATGCATAAATGCAGTTTGTAAGTTGTAACGGAAAAAAGTGGCTACAACTTACAACAATAGGCCGCTTTTAATTTTAGATGCACCATACAGAGGTTAATCTAGATTAGCACCAAAGCAGGACGATGATACACATCATCATAACAGCAGGATACTGACATGCACAAACCCGATTTTTTTAAAACAATTTTTTTAAAAATAAATATATATATATATAACAACTTCAAAAATTTACAAAAATAAATAACTATCGATACTTGATGGATCGACTCGTACCACGTGGTCTCAAGTCGACTGACGATCAGCCGACTCCGGCCACGTTAGCACGAGTCGACCCATCAACCGACTCACGTTGACTGGGGATCTGGGACTTGGGCCGGGCCGGGCCGGCCCGGTTCGAATCCTTCGGGCCAGGACCTACTATGGGACGGGTTGTTTTGGCCCAAAAAATTTAAGGGTCGTGTCGGGCTGGCTTGAAACTGTGTTCGCCAAGCCCAGGCACGACCCAAAGTCTGACGGGCCTGGATGGGCCGGGCCAGCCCAAAAATGGCCCAACTTTGACTAGAAGCCAGCAGCCTGCGTGTAGTGTGCGATACTGTACTAGTTACTAGTGCACTACTTCCCTAGCCATCTAGCCCCTAGGCCCTAGCCACGCCTAGCAGTGCTAGCACACTCCTTTCCTAGTCGGCTAGCCCCTAGGCCCTAGTCGTGCCTAGCAGTGCTTCCTGTAGTGTGCGCCTAGCCACGCCTAGCAGTGCTAGTGCACTCCTTCCCTAGCAGTGCTAGTTGCAGAGCTGCACTAGCCATTAACGCATCGTAGGGCACAGGCCGGCAGCAAGCCAGTAATTAACGCAAAAAAATGCACACGGTGCCGTCCATGGGCCATTCCGTGCCGAGCCAGCCCAGGCACGACCTACTCTACGGGACGTATCCGTGTCGCCCATCGGACCTAATCTATAGGCCCAGGTCCGGTCCTTGTACGGACCGTGCCGGCCTAGCCCATATGTGGACCATATCGAGCCATGCTTCACTTGGGCCAAACCACCGTGCTTTAGCCCGGCCCAAAAAAATTCGGCCAACTCTCTCTCAGCTCTAATCTGTACATGGCGAAGCGGAGAGCAGGCGATGGGTCCACGCGCGTGGTGCGTACGTGACGTTGCCTCCGGCCAATAAAAAAACAATTACATGCATGGGGAACATATCATCTAACATACAATATTATTTCTTATAAAATTGTATTTTTACTACTTCTCAAATAACTTTATTATTTCTCATTTATTTTTTAAATAAAAGATTTTTTATTTGTGACGTGGTGATATTTATTTGATAAAGGTAAATATAAAAAAGATAAAAAATATCAAGAAATACTATTTTTTTGTACCGAAAGCAAGCTGAACAGACCGTTTCTGTGGATTTTTTTCATGATTTCACCGATACTATTTATTGCACCTATACAATAATTCATGAACTCCCAAATCCCAATTAGAAAATGTATTATTTTTAATTTTTCTACTCTTTGTAAAGAATAGATCAATCCAAGAAATAATAGCAGACCTTATTTTATAAGATGTTTTGAGTCCTTTTATATTTGTTCTAAATATAAATTATTTTATAATTTCTTGATATTTTTTCATCTTTTTTATATTTACTTTTATAAAATAAATATTACTATGTCACAAATAAAAAATACATTATTTAAAAAATAAATGAGAGATGATAAAGTTATTTAGAAAGTAGTAAAAACAATTTTACAAGAAATATCAGTGCATGTTATGATTTGCTCGGTTGATTTTTTGGCTGGAGGCAACGTGACTGCACCACGCGGGTGGACCCCACCGCTTTCTGCTTCGCCATGCGCATAGTTTTTTTTTCTGCCCGAGATTGTTCGGCCACCTAGTCAGCCGCAAGTCGGGCAGTCGACTATTGATAGACCGTGGGTAGGCCGACTCAAGGCCAATCAAATATCGACAACTATTTAGTTCTGCAAATTTTTAAAACTTCCATATATATTTGAAATTTTTTCTTAAAAAATATTATTTTTAAAAAAGCCCACAAACCCTCTGAAACACAAAGTTCCATAACAAATCTCTATAAGAGCAAATATACTATCCAAATTTCCTAGCTAATTAATTGTCAAATTGATCATACATACATATTTCTGCATCATAACACATGTTGTTTCTGCACGCCAATTAAAAGTACTAAAGAGCCTTAATGTTGATGAAATGATGTTGTTTCTGTATGTAAATAACCAGCACTAATCAGCTTTAAAAGCAAATACTAATGACCTGCAAATAATGGCCCTGAACAAGATTTATTCACAATAGGTTCAGTATTAGTTATGGAAAAGGACCAAAATTTCTTCTACGATTTTGTTGGGTGTGTTTTTCATATAATATTTTCCTTGCTAGCTAGTGCTTCTAGACAATAGATGTGTTAGTTTTGCATCTGAATTTCATTGATTATAAGAAAGGTAAAGCCAACTATTGCATATAATTAATTTTCACATCAAGATTATTTACTTGCTAAATATTATAATTAGTCCAAATTACTCACTCCGTTCGAGTGTATAGTGCATATTTCATTTCAGTATTCTCCAGCAATACGAGACGTTTTCAGATTCGAAGCAGATTTTTTTCTCATAATACACTTCATAACGATAAATAGAAGCAAAACTACTTATGTGCATGTATATATGTGGAGGAGTAATTGAGGATAATTTAGTCTTTTATAATGATTTATGCTGCTTCTAGAGAGTAGAGACGCACTATTTCAGTTCCTCCTTTTCATCATGCTGCTCCCAGTTCGTCAATAAAACTTGTCATGATCCTCACGTCAGAAAGCTATGTTACTGAGAGCTGCTTGGTTTGATCAAGAAAGCCAATCCGCCTTGTTCAGTTGTTTGATGGAGCCATGAATCGATGATCATGGGTGCAAGTGCAATTCAATGGATCCGTGGTGTCCAAATTTCATTGTTAACACTACATCAATCCAGACAACTTCCGTCGGCCAAAGCCGACGGAAGTTAGCCCTTTCCCGACGGAAAAAGCTAACTTCCGTCGGCATTTGACCGACGGAAGCGGGTAGATGGAAGTTAGCTAACTTCCGTCGGCCGCCGACGGAAGTTAGCTAATTTCCGTCGGCTAAGCATGACCGACGAAAGTTAATCAACTTAACTTCCGTCGGCTGATTTTTAGCCGACGAAAATTAAGTTTTTCCTTTTTTCTTTTTTAGCTTAACTTTCGTCGGCCGATTTTTGGCCGACGAAAATTAAGTTTTTTTTTCTTTTTTTTTGCTTTTTCTATACATTCCAGCAAATTACAACAATAGCAGTTTTATATTCGTGTACCACCACAAGCAGATTACTATATTTCAGCAGAATACAGTACCACAACAATAGCAACAAGTATATATATGTCAAATTCAAATATAACAAATGACAAGTGTTACAAGAAATAAGTCAAAACTTCTAACTGTTCACGATAACCAATATAGCACATATGGAAATACAAATGCCACCATTCACAGTTTCTCTGATCTGAATTGGCACTCTGGAAGGTGCTGCTGCTTTGGCCATATACCCTGAATCAAGTCTGAGAGCAGCATGACTTGCATCGAGCAAATCAAAACTTCCTCCTTGAATACCTGGAATGCGCACAACACGCCACAAAATTTTTATCAATAATTTTATTGATTGCAGTTGGCACTAAAAAGTTGTAAATGAAATTAACTATCATACCTCAATGAAGGATACCCTTATTAAATATTCTGTGCCATCTTTCAAAGCATCAACTTTTTTGAATATTGTCTCCATAACTTGAGGAATTATTCCTCCACAATTTGCTTCACCGGTATAATTAGTACCCATCGTATATGTCTTACCAGAACCAGTCTAGTGTTGGTACAGAAAAATACAAATAACAAAATAATTATCTAAAAGCACTCATAACATTATTAATGCCACCATACTAAAGAAACTGCACCTGGCCATAAGCTAGTACTGTAGCGTTGTATCCACGGAATAACGAGTCAATTAGAGGATGCACGCATTGCTCAAATATTAACGAGGAAGGAGAGCTTTTGCTGCCATATACGTGATCATAGGTGAAGACGTGAGGGCCAATTTGGAACTTCAACAACTATCAATACTAGAAAATTCCTCGTGAAGTGGCAATAAAAGAGCTTATATTGGTTCAGCATTCTGAACCAGCATTCATACTAGGATTAAGAATTCTGAAAGAGAAACTGTGATGGGTGAAACTATAATATTTATATTAAACCAAGCTCAAAATCAGCAAAGACCAAGCATTGATCTTGCACCTATCCATCTCATCATCCAACCGTTAGTCCTTGTTGAACGACTCTACCCAAATTATCATCCAATGATCTAAATAAATCAGGGTTTGTCACAACATGTGGCAATTATGTTAGCATATGCCACAATTCAAAATCACACGATTGCACCAAATCTGGAACACAAGCCACCTAACAAATCCATGCTAGCAGGTATATCTCAGCATGCACCCATTCGCCCTTGCCAAACCACTATTCCCAAATCATCATCCAGTTAACTAAATGTATGCTAGCGTATGCACCAACTCAAAATCCCATAAGTATTGCTATTTCCCAGACCACACGATCAGGCATATCAGCCACCAAACAAATGGATACCTGCGGCTCGCCGGGCGTGATGGTAACGCAATCGGTGCAGCCGAGGAGGAGCTCCGGCGTGATGAGTGGCCGGATGATGACGGCTACTTTCACGCTGTCCTTCTGGTGCGGCGCCACCTCCGAGCATTCCATCGGAACCCTAACCACGAAATCCCCAAATACATCAGACAAGCACACGGAAAAAATCCCCTAAAACTCGCCCAAAAAACACAAAGAAAGTAGCGGAGGGCGACCAGGAGGCGGAGAGGCGGGCGGAGGGCGAGGTGGGGAGGCGCGGAGTCGGCGGCCGAGAAGCGGGGAGGTGTGCGGCGACCGGGAGGCGGGCAGAGGACGAGGTGGGGAGGCGCGGGGAGGCGCGGAGTCGGCGGCTGACCGGGAGGCAGCGAAGGGGAGGCGGGTGGAGGGTTAGAGGTAGGCGGTGAAGGGGAGGCGGGTGGAGGGATAGAGATAGGGGAGCTGAAAAAAACCTAGGCGGGCTGGTGAAAAATAGGGCGTGCACTGCTGTTTTTTGGGGGAAAATTAACTTCCGTCGGTTGAGGGTTGAAACCGACGGAAGTTAAGTTAACTTCTGTCGGCCACAGTTAAAGCCGACGGAAGTTAAGTTAACTTCCGTCGGTTTCTTTAGGCCGACGGAAGTTAATTAATTTCCATCGGTTTTTGGAAAAGCCGACGAAAATTAAAAAGGCCGACGGAAATTTCTGTTTTTCTTGTAGTGTAAGATGTACTTATAATCACATATTGTAGCTAATGACTTGAACAACTACATACATATTTCTGAATTGAACATACATATTCAAAAGAATTAAAACTGTTTTGTCCAAGCAATGGATCCGTGGTGTCCAAATTGAATTGTTAAAATGTACTTATAATCACATATTGAGCATTCACTTTGGACACCACAGATGTTAAAACCTGAAATGATGTTATTCTTACTTCATGAACAATTGACCATGTTTTATTCTTAAAATCACAATACGCGGATGATACAATTTTGCTGATGGAATACTCGGAGAGGAACTTTATCGTGGTAAAGTTTCTGCTCTACTGTTTTGAGGAGGTCTCTGGTATGAGGAATAATTACCAACAGTGCGAAGTGTTTCCTATTGGGGTGTCAGACGCGGAGGCTCGTAGGGCTTCAGACGTTTTCAATTGCCGGCTTGGTTCGTTTCCAATCTCGTATTTGGGAGTGCCCATTGGTCATTCGAAACCCTCTAAAAATGACTTTGAGTATGTTGTTCAGAAAATTGAAAAAAAGTTATCGACCTAGAAATGCAGTTGTTGGCGTAAAAGATTACGCTAACATGTTTCTGTAGAAAAGAAACTAACAAACGAAGTGTTTGCGAAGAGAACTGTTCTAAGCCTCCGAAAGGATAATAACTTAGAATAGTTCGAATGTGTGTATTGAATAATTTATATTCGGTCCCTATTATAGGGTGAAACGGGGGGTATTTATAGGCCCAAACATTAAGGAAAAGACCTATTTACCCCTCTATTACAACCGACATAGTGGAAACTATTCGGTACCCTTGATAGGGCTAAAATGGTAAAAGACTAATCTAATGAGAAAGAAGATAAGTCTTCCATCTTAGCTGGCAGAAAAAGATCTTGAAAGGCCTTAGTTCGAAGATGTACTCCGAACCAATGCCTATCTTCGTACTTCGAACTTGACTCCGGGTATCTTCGAAGATGAACGTCTGGGAATCTTCGAATCCGCTGTCTGCCTTTATGTTGCTTCGGCAATAACCCCGAAGATGAGATATTTTCCCCCAACAGTAGCCCCTCGAATACGCTTCTCCGTTTAACTTGTAATGTTAGGAGAGCAGTATACGGAAGGAAAAGATAACCAAACATAGGGGTTATTGGTTTTTAGTTCATCTCCGAAATGCATGAAGATATAAACTCCGAATCAGTCTTAGGATAATTGCTTTTCGAACTATCTTAGAACCGACTCAGGAAGTTCGAAAGTCTTTTTAGACTTAGAGAAAATAGCCGTTAGTTTTCTATTTCTAACGGAAACTGTAGCAAGCGCTAATCTCGGAGAGAAGTAACGGCAGGAATGCGAAACGACATGGACTAACGGTAAAAAAGTGAAATCTAGGCTATAAATAGAAGACCTAGAACTTACCCGGTTACCTTTTCACCGCTTTCTCGCAATCAAACACTGTTTAGCCCCTTGAGTTCTTTGAGCCCTAGCTTCCATTTCCTCAAAGCAATCCAGCGACCGCAATGGTGAAGACTAAGGGATCTGCACCTCCGTCGGCCTTAGCCCGGCAGCAGGCGGCTGCAGCAGCAGCGGCGGCAGCGTTGGCGGCGGCACTGTAACACCCCAGAAATTAAAAGGAATAAAGTAAAAAGAAAAATAATATTCAAATCAGTTTTGATTTATTATTAAAGGAAAAATCCCAAAAGAACCCAAATAAAGCCAAACAGGGAGAAATACTTGAAATCTGGACTTGAAAATTTTATGAGATGAACTAGAGACCAAAACATAATTTTAGGAATTTTTACAAATTTTTATCAACAGTGATTCAAACCTTAATCAAATATTCGAATTTCTGGAATTATTTTAAATCGAAAATCAATTTTAAATCCTTAATGGGCCTCAACCCCGAAACTTCCCCCAACGGCCTTCTTGGCCCAGCCCATGGCCACCCACCCACTGACAGGAGGGGCCCGCCTGTCGGCGCACGCCTCCCCTCTCTCCTCCCACCCGCGCCCCGCCTGGTCCCACCGGTCAGCCCCCGCCGCGCCACTGACCGCCCGGACCCGCCGCTCAGCCCTTCTATTTTTGTTTCGACCACTGACAGGTGGGGGCCACCTGTCAGGATCTTCTTCCCCGATGGAAGGGGATCCCCTCCCTCCCGCCGGCGACCCCCACCTTCCAAATCCGCCGCCCCGTATCCGATTTCGCCAAATCAACCGAGGGATCGCCTTCTCCGATCGCCGGGGATCTCATTCCACCGATAGCCACGCGTTTTCGCCGCTTAAGGAAGCTAACCGAGCCAAAGGAAAGCCTCGCCGGAGTTAGGAATTAAACCTTCGGGTTTCCTCGGTTTTGCCTTCCATTCTCGCCGCCGGTGACCCCTATATAAACCCCTCTGGCCTCCGCACTCAGTCCACACCGTAGCCACCCAAGCCGAGCGAGAACAGAGCGCCCAATTCCCGTTTTTTCGGGTTTCCCCTCTGCTCCGCCTCCGGCGAGCGATCGCCGCCGCCTCCGGCCTCCCCTACCCTAGCCACCGCTCCCATCGGGTCCGCCGTCGTCCACCCGTCCTCGGCCACGCCTCCATCAGTCGTGAAGGCCATCGGATCGCCGTCGCCGTCGAGCTCCCGAGGAGACCTCACCGTCTACCCTCGCCGTCGTCGCCGTCCGTCGCCCACCTTCACCGCCGAAGGTACCATCGTGACCCCCTTACTCCCCGCGTTCCATTTTTGACCGTTAGCCAGGCCCCTAGGCCTCGCCGTCGCCGCCATGGCCGCACCCGAGCCCGCCGTCGCCGGAGACGAAGGGGGAACGTACCCCTTACGAACGTGCCGTGCCGGACGCACCCACAGCCGTCCGATCGTGATCGGAGGGCTACGAATAAATCCCTTCGGGATTTAATCGGGGCCCTCGGATCCGATCAAAGCGGTATCGAGCGCTTACAGCCGTCGATCGCGACTTAAAATGCTGAAGCAATCTGGTGCGTCCACGTCATACCGGTTCGCGAGATCTAATCCTAGCCGTCTGTTTTCATTAAAGGGATCCCGCCTCGCGCCCGATCGCCGGATCAAGATCCGACGGTCCCTGGTTGACCCGGTCCACGCGAATAGTCACGGGTTCACGGTGGACCTGGTTCACCGTGGACCAGGGACTGTTTTTAGTTTAAATAAAATTCCAGAAAATAGCTTAAACTTCAAAAATTCATATCTTGCTCAAATTAACTCCAAATTTCACCATTTAAATTTTGTTAGAACCAGAATATTAATCTCCACACATTAATACCATAAAAACAGTATGTTTCTGTTGCCCAAAATATTATTAATATATAAATGAATAAAAATCCCTTATGATTAAAATAAATAATACAAAAAATAAATTGGGAAAAATCCTAAAATATTAGACTTCACTGTTTTATATAAAACTCAGAATATTAAAATACTACTTCACATAAAAACACCCACAAATGATGTATGTTCCTTATTTTGTGAATTTTATCTGTTTATTGAATGTATTGTTTATTTTCCCGTATCGAGAAGACTACGAGTTCGTCGAGGAGCAGGAGTTCTACCCCGAGGTTCCTCCTTCACCCTTTGCTGATCAAGGCAAGTCATCGACCACCTCTGTGGAAACAGTTGATCATAATTGAGCCCATGCTTTAAGAAATTATCGCTATAACACATAGGATTATATTGCATTAGTCAAAGATCAAGCCCTACACTTATATTTATTAGATCCCCGTCCTTGTGTGCAAACCCAAGCCATGCTTATTGAGCCTCAACTCCTTGTCACTCTACAGATATTATATTAGCTAGTGCCCAATGTACCGGCACAACTGCTATAGGATATAAAGAATGAGTCGTAGAGTAGATGGATTCTGGTATATGAAATACCCTGTTATTCTTGTCTCTGGACTCTGTTGGAGTTAGGTATGTTATAAGTATGGTGGGTTCCGGGTGCAAGCTCGGGTTTTGGTATGTCGCACCCGGGGCACTATAAGGACCGGTCTGCGGGATCTGTTGCAAAGCACTTCCGTACCAACCACAAGTCTAATGGGTAAGTCCTAACTGGAAGTGTGGAACACTCCGTCTCACGGCACCATAGTGGAGGGGGCAAGGGGCTAGCCCTCAGGGCGCCTTGTACCGACGATGGCTCAAGGGGGGGTATTGTGGAAACTCGACATGGCGAGACACGGTACGAAACCTATAAGAGGGTGCTGTTGAGTCGGGGAAGACCATATGGAAGGTTTTGGCACGAGTTCCCGTGTGATGGGTCATCTCGTTACACTTCGGTGTAGGTGATGAGTGCGTGCCTTGTGGGTACAGTGGTACATCTCTGATCAGAGTAAAATCAATCTTTTCGAAAAGCCGAGCCCACGGTCAAGGGCGGGTTGTGTGACTACTCGCAGTTAGTTTACAATTGTTTGAATGAATGAGTTATTCATGGCATGTAAGGACTGTTGTGCGGGAGGTAAAACGTACTCCTCGAGTTAGAAGATGATGATGCATTCACATGTTTACTTTTCCGTACTATTAAATTGCTCACATTAAATGCTTTACAAATAATGCTGCTTCCGCAAAACTAGCCACTATCTCCCTTGTTATTATCGTGCATTATACTTGCATTCGGTGGCTTGCTGAGTACATCTGTACTCACCCCGTTGACTTACAACATCAGAGCCCGTCTACTACGAGGAGGATGAAGGTCTGGAGTAGCGACCCAGTCAAGGCGAGACTGGAAGGAGGCGTTCATCTAGGACCCTTGATTTTATTAGTTTCTCTTCACTTTCATTCACTTTTGTATTAATGCGGTCTACGAACCGTGAATGATTGCCCGTATTGTACGTGGTCGCTTGATGAACGTCTTGTTTTATTGATTTTCTATGGAATTTCAATAAAGTCCTGATTTATTAAATCGGGGCGCGACAGGCACCTCCGACACCGGCAGTGACATCCATGGCGGCAGGAGGGAGAAATCCCCAAATCGTCGATGACCAAGGTCTCTGCCCGCCATCAACAAAATACTTGGATCAATCTTTCCAATTGGGGCCTTCTACCTGCAGGAGAGAGTCATTGGCAATCGCAGTAGAAGGGAAAATTAATACTGGAGTTATGATCCGGAAGCCAGGCAAAGAAATGATTTCGTCGCCAAGACCCGGAGAAGTAGTTGTATTCGAAGCCTTCTTCGAAGATGGCTTGGGCCTTCCTGCAGTAGACTTCCTGGTGGAGGTACTTGATCTATTCCATGTCACCCTCCCTCAGTTATCTCCGAATGCAGTAGCTAGACTGGCTATCTTCGAATGGGCCTTGAGAGCCGAAGGCTGTGAAGGAAGGGCAGAGATCTTCGCTGCATTACACAGGGCTACATGCCAACCAAAGACCTTCGTAGGCTCCGGAGGTGAAAAAGTAGTAGTAGCCTTCGGTAGTATCAACTTTAGGCTTCGAGATGAGTATGCCCTTCAGTTTCCGGCCAAGGCCATCAATGCTAGATGGTATACTGATTGGGTTCTGAGATGGTTTTATGCCAAAGTTGGGGCAAGCAGTCCTCTGGCCGGACCCCTTAAAGAAATCCAATTCCGGAAGGAAGCCTTAGTGCAGCCCAACGAAGGCCAGCTCGAAGCCCGCGTCAACCTGCTTCAGAAGATTAGCCGAAGGTTAAGCATGCGAGACTTAGCCGAAGAATTCATTGGTCTGCAAATTTCTCCGCTGATGGCCAACTGGCCTATCGTCTTCGAGGATGATTCGGAAGGCGGTCTCCGCGAGATTAACTTGACTTCGAGCCCTGCAGGTAACTTCGAAACCAACATGTATTATACATATTTACTTCGAAGAAAGACTAACTTGATTTATTTATTTTTTAGCTTCTTCAGCCCCTATTACTTCAGAGCAAATTATAAGGGCTTCGGAGAAGATTTTGGGTGCCCCAACTCCGACTGAAAAGAATGGAGAGTTAAATTGGTCGGGAGTTGGGAGAGGTTTAACAGAGTATGGGGAATGTTGGAGATGACTCCGCCCCCTCTGATGGACTGGGTGCCTTCGGAGAAAGGACCTAAGAAGAGGATAGCCGAAGCTGGGACTTCGAGTTCCGCAAAGACTCCAGTAAAGAAGGTGGCTCGGAAGCCTAGAAAACCTGCATCTCCGAGTCCAAGAACCTCAACCTCCGGTTCTAAAGAAGATGAAGGTAAACTATTAGTGAGGTTGATTGATGAAGATGCGGCTCAAAAAGATATTCACATTGAAGATACTGCAGGTATGCCGGAATCTCAGGCTAACATTGAAGAAGTGAGAACTTTGGATGCTCAAGAGGAAGAGCAAGTCGAAGCCTCTACGGGTGAAGGTGAAGTTGAAGTTGCTACAACTTCAGTTGTGGATGAAGAGAGGACTGCTCACGGAGATACTCCGGCAGTTGAAGTTTTAACTTTGGATTTAGACGAAGACCTCACCTTTGATCCTCCGAGCAGTCCGATGCTCGATCGCCCCCAGAATGTCGAGGGTAAACTTCGCATAATTCTCTTATTATTTTCTGCAAAATTATACAATGTATAATACCTTTGCTTTTGCAGAGCCCCCTTCTGTAGAAGCACATCGCGAAGATCCAATTCAAGGGCCCTTCGACAACTTCGGAGCCTCACCCGGAGGTCGCTCAACAGGGTCCTGGAAATGGTAAAAGGCAAATAGAACCTCTCCCCGCTCAAGGATCAACTTCGTCTGAATCAACAAACGAAGGTCAATCTACTGAGGGGGGGGCATCTACTGAAGCTCCAAGGACCTCAGGAGAACGCTCCGGAGCTTCGCCAAGCAGGGATGACCAAGAAGCTTCGGCAATGCTCCCTCTTTTAACTCCTTTTTTGGAGCAAAGAACCGGGCTTCGGACTCTGCTCAAACCTTTAGGTCGAGTCAGTCGCGAAGTCGGGGAGACAGAGCTGGTAGCAATTTTAAGCAGGGCGAAGAGTTCGGAGCTAAACGTTGCCATGGAACGAGCAGCCTACCAGGTACGGAACACCTTCGAACACATAGCAAATTATACATGAATAGTTTCTTACTTCAGTTTTTTTTCTTTTCTTAGCAAGCGGTCTTGGCCCGCGCTGCAACTTTATCAGGCGAAAATGAAATTGCTCAGCTTCGGGAAGAAAATGAAGCTCTTAAACGCAACTTGTCTTTCTTCGAAGCTAGAGTGGTTCAAATGGATAATGTGATTTCGACGGAGCGTTGAGAAACCATGTTGAAGTATATGGTTTTGATATTCCAGATGTGATGAGTGATTGTCAACGGAAGTCAAAGAAAGGGAGAGATGAAGACCTGCCGAGTCTGAGGCGCATGTGACTCAGGTACACGGGCAGTGAGTGACGGCCGGGCAGAGGAGCTGCGGAGTCGGGCTGGCCCAATCCGGTACATGGCTAGGAGCGGCAGATGATCCACTGGTCTGTTGACTGGGTTTGACTCAGGTACACGGGCGGCGAGCGATTGCCGGGCTGAGAGAGCTGCGGGGTCGGGTCGGCCCAATCCGGGTACCCGGTGCGAAGACGGTGGACGCTTTGTCAGTTTCGGCGTAAAACTGACAATCTATCATTAATTCGTTTTAGGATATTAATATTTAGTTTTTAAGTTTAGAATATTTTTATTCGGGTCAGTTAATTTTTTTAAGAATATTTTAGTAATTTTCGGAATTTATTTTAGAGTCAGTTTATTTTACCCGAGGGTAAGTAGTCTTTTCATGTATTAGGATTTGCCTATAAATAGGCTCCTATCCCCTTAGGGATAGATGACTGTTTCTTTCGCAAAAACCAATCTACAGTCCACGCAATTTTTCAGTTGTTAATTCTCATCTGCGAGTATTTTTTTCGGCGTTTGTTTTCATCTCCTCAACTCGCCGGCGTGAGTGTCGAGGAAGAGGCTGCTACAGCAGGCCTGCAGGCGGCTGTACCAATTCGTCGGCTTGTGCGGAAGGCCTAGCATCCAGGCGCAAGGCCATTTCCACGGGCGACACGCGGCCATAGCGATCAGCAGCAGGAAGCTATTCCCAGCACGGTCCTATTCATTGTTTCCTCCGCTCCACACGGCTGTCCTAGAAACAGGAAAAAATTGCCACGGTGTTTCATGCGGATTGACTGTTTTCTCATAACTTGCCGCAAGGATTCAACGCACGAGACGAAAGCCTTCCGGCGGTGCACGTCAATGAACAGCGATGAACAAGCAGGTTAGTTTTTAATCCGCTATTCTTTTGGTGATCAGTTTTAGAGAGATAATCATCTACTTTTAATTAACCTGTGAATTTAATTATTATTTCCGTGGTTAACTTTTATCTACTAAAATATTATAAGAACTCACATATTTATTTAAGTGTTTTTAATTTGCTCATATAAAAAAGAAAATTTATTAGTCGCAATAGTATTTTTAATCCTAGTCTATACCTAAATATTTTTAGGTATTTCTGAATTAACTTTTTTTTTGGATGGTCCATTTTTATTCAGTTAATTAGTATTTTATTTTTAACTCGATCTGAATTTTTTTATTAAGATATTTAGTGTTTTTTATTACGTCATTAAATATTTTTAGTACCTATTTTTATTTACCGCAGTATCTCTGTTTGGTTTATCTTTCATATCATTTTAATTAGGACACCGGCCATTCTTAGGCTAAACCAGTTTAATTCCCACTATTTGCTTAACTAATATTATTTGTCCTGCTAAATTGTTTGGGTGTTGGGATTAGATCACAGTTTAGCAAGAAATTTTTTAGGCGCCATTCACCCCCCCTCTGGTCGCTACTTTCGGTCCTACAAGTGGTATCAGAGCGAGGTTAGGTTTTTTCTAAATATCTTAACCGATTCAAAACCTAGGTAGTGACCATGACGTCTTCAGGTAAAATTCCATCCCTAGAAGCTTTGGCTACACTTATTGGAAGACTCGCATGCGAGCATACCTTATGAGCCAGAGCTCGGACATATGGGAGATTTGTGTTCATCCTAGTTTCACCATTACGACGATTGCTGTGGATACTGCTGAAAATATAATTACCCAGCATCAAAATAATAGTAAGGCGGTGAACATTTTATTTTCTGGTCTAGGTCCTAGTGAGTTCGAACGTGTTAGCCATCTCACCACTGCTAGAGAGATCTGGGCTACCCTCCAGGCACATCATGAGGGGACAGCTCAGGTCAAGGCTAGACTATATCAGACCTACCGGCATGAGTATGAAAATTTCTCACAGAAGCCGGGTGAGACTGTTGAGGCTTTGTTTGGTCGTTTTCAATCAATCATTAACAAGCTTCGTGTTAACAAGGCCGAGGGTGGATCATCTGGTCTCGGATCATGAACAGGCGCTTAAGGTACTCCATACCTTGGACCTAAGATCTGGGAG
>JAAALK010000285.1:53673001-53795083 GCA_019279435.1 Zizania palustris | reverse complement strand
TGGTGTGAACGCAAATATCCCATATGTCCGAACCCTGGCTCATGAGATAGGCTCGCATGCGAGTCTTCCAATAATTATAGCCATAGGCTTCCAAGGACGAGACCTTGCTAGAGACGTCATGGTCACTACCGGAGTTAGAACCGTTAAGGGTATGGAAAACCCTAACCTCGCTCTGATACCACTTGTAGGACCGAAAGTAGCGACAGAGGGGGGGGTGGGTGAATGAGCGCCTTAAAAATTCTTTCGAATCAATGGCCTGTTCCCACTACCCAACGCACCTCAAAATACTACGCAGCAGAAAATAAACAAAAGACCTAAGTCTAAAGGTTTCTAACCTAGAAGCAACTGATAATAAACAGTGTAAATCTAAAATAGTGCAACTAGGCAGATGAAACATGTTATAACAGGCCTAAACTTCTCAATGAAATGATCTAAGTATGTGTAAGATGAGAAGAGAAGTTACTATCCAATTTGTCTCCTGTTCAGAACTTGGCGAAGCCCCCTTCGCACGTCGAGGTCTGCTTCGGGGGTTGGTGACGGAGTCTGTCGAGATGCCGAAGGTATCACGGACTAGCCTAGTTCGAAGGGACAAGATGCGAAGAGTACTTCGGAGCGAAGTATAATAGTGCCGAAGCCTGGTTCGAAGTATGTACTTCGAAGTCAAGGCTTCGAACACAGCTTCGAACCAAGAGCTTCGGATCAAAGTGACAGAGTCGAAGCCTGCTTCGAAGTGGGCACTTCGAAGACAAAACTTCGAACACAACTTTGAACCGAAAACTTCGAAGCACAACCTTCGAACAGAAAGCTTCGAACACAACCCACAAAAGGACAACCTTCGAACAAAGAAGCGAAGCCTATCACACGTCAGAAAACCAAGTCCGAAGCCAAAGCTCTACCTCCAAAAGAGTAAGCTCCGAAAAGAGAGACGAAAGGTGACACGCTACACAGAAGTCAGTGCGAGGCCAAGCGGAGCTACAAGCTTCGAACCCAACTTCGAAACTTGTCGAAGTATGGACTTCGAACAGATAGGACCGCAGCCCCCTTGCACTGTTGTTCGAAGTATGCAATGCTGATGAACAGACAAAAACTGCTTCGAAGCTTAGCAGCACAGAACGCAAACCAAATACCGAAAATCGAACGGTTGCCTTGAAAGAGATAAATCGAAGCCTACCTCGCGAAACTGAGGGGCTTTGAACAGAGGGTAGCTTCGCTCGAAACCCAGCCAAAAAGGTGACAGACCCTGTCAGCCTCGATCAAAAGGCTGTGCAGTAGAAGGTGAAAGCTGCACAGCGATACTGTAGCTACAGGAAAGTAGTACTACTTGCAACAGCAAGAACTAGTACTCAGTTTGTGAAGAACAGAAGCAACAGAAGGAGCTTCTCCTCAAGAAATAAATTCACCAGCCCGTAGCTGAAGCAATAACTCTCCAACCAAACAAGTGCAACAAATAAAATCAGCAGGGACAAGGCTTAAATGCATCCAAGAGTTTAGAGTAAGAATAATGCACAAACAGGAAGGAACACAAGCCTGGCGGCGCACACAGGAGAGAGAAACGGGAGACAAAATGACCCGAAGAGTGGAATTTGATTCAGAACAAAGGGGTGGTCCAAACCCTAGGGATTGGGGTCCTATTTATAGGCTCCCAACACTAGGAATATTCTACCAGCCCCTTAGGGTTTTTACAGACTCAAAAATAAGGAAAATACTCTACTGCCCTTAGGTATTTTTACAGACACGACTGACTGACTGTGGGCCTAGAGTTACAGATGACTTATCCGGAAGCTAAGTTTTCGTAGCGACTACGGTTTCTCTTCTAGACAGTCGGATACAGAATCAATGGTTGTCAGTTTTGCGCCGAAACTGACAAAGCCTCCACCGGCTTTGCACCAGGTACCCGGATTGGGCCGGCCCGACTCCGCAGCTCTCTCAGCCCGGCAATCGCACACCGCCCGTGTACCTGAGTCAGTCCTGGTCAACAGCCCAGTGGGTCTTCTACTGCTTCTGGCCCATGTACCCGGATTGGGCCAGCCCGACTTCGCAGCCTCCTCTACCCGACAGTCGCTCGCTGCCCGTGTACCTGAGTCACACGCGGCCCATGAAACAGCAGATCTCCTCTCTTCTTCAGTCCTCATTGACTATCGTTGACAATGACTAATCACTTCTGGAGCCATGAGGCCCACGCTATTCAGCATGGCTCCTCAATCTCCCCCTTGATGAGTGCATTGTCAACACTCCTCTTCTTCAGCTCTTCAGCACCTGCGAACAAATGTGGAAACACGAAAACAAAACACAAGAAAACAAAGAAGAAGAAAAATAAGGTAAAAGTTTAACCCTAATGACCAAAAGCCGAACAAAAGCAAGAAGCGGTCATTATGGTTAACCAAAACGTAAAAACTCAAAATGAGTGCGATTTCAGAACAACAAGGATATCAACAGAGTAAAAACTCCCCCTTAAACTCTGATCCCAATTTTCTCCCCCTTGTTGACAAGTGAACTCATCAAGCACTCAATACAAACACAGACTCCCCCTGAAATGCAACTCCCCCTCAAAATATGCAGTGAATGCAACTGGGGTGCAGGTGGAGTGAAGAAAAACATGCTTCTCAGATATGATTGACTGCAAATACAGTATCTAACAAGTATAGCAAAAGAGATACTGTCTAAGACACATGGCATGATCAGTGCAACAGATGATATCTAAAGAAAGTCATTTAGCACGCATTTTTCCAGTTTTTGCAAATAAAAGCATCACCACATTTTCTAGTAAACAAGCAAGGTAAAGCATGAGATGCAGAAGCTAACTGATATCTACCAAGGTAAGCATTGTTCAAAACAAAGTGCTTCAGCAAACTTGTTATCCTTTTAATGTTCAGGCTTTTGCATTTTCCTTTGTCATTTGTGCCAAGGGTTATTTGCATGTCAAACCTTATGCTAACCGACCAAGTCAAGCCTAGGCCAGAACTGGGCCATCAGAAGCTTAAGACATTGGTCTCGGCATACACTACATTGTCCTAGTTCATACAAAAGTGCTATGGTAAGCAATCCAGAACAATATAATGCGACAAAGCAAACCCACTTGGATCTTTTCAACTTAAGCATAAAAAGGCATGGAATTTTCATTCATTTTTGATTTTTTATCATTTTTATAGCACATTTTCCATGTTAAAGCATAAAATGTCCAAGTTGCATTTCTGCATCTATGTGATGAACTGGCTACAAGGCATGTAACAGATAGCAAGAGCACTCAGCCTACACATGCTAGTTACCAGAAGAAAAGGTGATCGTTTTTCAAGTTGAAAGCGTAAAAGCTATGCACATGACAGATATCAGATATATCAAGTGAACTGAAACAAAGCATGATCAACGACAAGTAATCAAAAGCATGTACCAGCTAGAATAAGTAAAGCAGTTCGATCATATAACAGAAGCATCTCTAAAGTGTGATATGTGAATATGCAAGGTATGAACACACACAAAAAGACTCAAGAAAAGAGTAAAGAAGAAAGAGAACTGACGCAAAATATCCTAAAAAGGATACACAACACCCAAATCCCCTCGTAAACGCTCGAATGTAGACTGATCTAGGGGTTTGGTGAAAATATCAGCCAACTGATGATGGGTATCAACATGAACAAGGTCAATGACACCTTTCTCATATTGATCCCGCAAGAAGTGAAAGCGCACATCAATGGTTTGGTTTCTGAATGGAGACACGGGTTTTTCCCTACACTGATAGCACTAGTGCTGTCGCAAAACAAAGGAACCCTGGTAGGAAAGAACAACCCAAAATCTCGTAGAGTGGAAATCATCCAAACCAACTGTGAGCAGCAGCTAGCAGCAGCTACGTACTCAGCCTCTGTGGTCGAAAGAGCAACTCCAGATTGCTTTCGAGAAGACCAAGATACAAGGGAAGAACCAAGAAACTGGCAAGTACCGGAAGTCGACTTGCGATCCAACCGGCACCCACCAAAGTCAGCGTCCGAAAAGCCAGATAGATCAAGAGATGATGATGCTGAATAATAAAGACCAAGATCAGGCGCATAGGTGAGATACCTGAAAATGCGCTTGACAGCCTGCCGGTGAGACGCGCGTGGTGAAGACTGAAAACGCGCGCAAAGTCCCACGGCGAACTGTATGTCCGGTCTTGTTGCCGTCAAGTACAACAGCGAACCAATCATCCCTCGAAACTCTCTCTCATTGACCTTGACACCGCTCTCGTCCTTGTCCAGACCCTCAGAAGTGCCCATTGGGGTCATCTGCGGCTTCAATTCACCACCAAAGTCAAATTTCTTAAGCATATCACGAGTGTACTTACCTTGGTGGATGAAGGTGCCGTCCTTGGTCTGCTTGATCTGGAGCCCTAAAAAGTACTTGAGCTCACCCATGAGGCTCATCTCAAACTCACTGTGCATCTGCTCAGAAAACTTGGACACAAGAGAATCAGTAGTACCGCCAAAGATAATATCGTCCACATAAATCTGAGCGACTAAGAAATCTGAAGCATCTTTGAGCAAGAAAAGAGTTTTGTCCACAGAACCCATCACAAAGCCCTTCCCCAACAAAAATTGCTTTAACCGGTCATACCAAGCCCTGGGGGCTTGCTTCAACCCGTATAAAGCTTTATGCAACTTAAAAACATGTCGAGGACACTTAGGGTTCTCAAAACCGGGGGGTTGCCTAACATAAACCTCCTCTTCTATGTACCCGTTCAGAAAATCACTCTTAACATCCATTTGAAAAAGCTTAAAACCCTTCGAAACGGCAAAAACTAGAAGAATACGAATGGACTCAAGACGGGCAACAGGAGCGAAGGTTTCTTCAAAGTCAATACCTTCCTTCTTGCAATAACCCTGGGCAACTAGTCGAGCCTTGTTGCGCACCACAACCCCATCTTCACCTTGTTTGTTCTTGAATACCCACTTGGTGCCTATGGGGTTGCATCCTGATGGCGGCTCAACTAATGTCCAAACCCGATTGCGGACAAAATTCTCAAGCTCTTCTTGCATAACATTAATCCAATTTGAATCAGAAAGAGCATGAGAAACATCTCTAGGCTCAAAAGATGCAACAAAAGCCGATTCAGCAAACACAGCAAGAGAGGCAGAAGAACGCAAAGTTCTATCAGTCAAATCACCAATGATGAGATCTGAGGGATGGTCACGCTGAACTGCTCGGGTTCCCTGGTGATCTGAAGTCACCTCACCTGAGTCAGCAGCTGGCACCTCTGGACTCGACTGAGGGGGCTCGATCGAAGTGGAAGAAGTGATCAGAGGTCCGCCCTCATCATCAGTCGAAGTCTCAGAAGGTGTGGGCTCTGCGGGGGATGCAGAAGGCCCACCCTCAACAGCAGCTGGAGTATCCTCATCTTCCTCGAAGATGGACTCTCCGAGCTCATCATCACCAGAAAGCTCAAAAGAAGGAGTCAAAGAAGGCAAGGACTCATCAAATGAAACCTCACACGTCTCGACAAGCAGCTGGGATTCGAGGTTCCAAACACGGAAGCCTCGAGAATGCAATGCATAACCAAGAAAAACACCATCCCAGCAACGAGACTCAAACTTGTCCAAATGCCCTCTCTTCTTGAGCACAAAGCACTTGCAGCCAAACGCTCGCAAGTGGCTAACCTTGGGCTGTCTGCCAAACCGCAACTCATATGATGTCTTACCAAGGTAAGCTCTAAGAAAAATGCGGTTGGCCAGATAGCAAGCCGTGTTCATGGCTTCAGCCCAAAAACGCCTAGGAGTCCTGTGCTCATCGAGCATCGTCCTGGCCATCTCGACTAGCGTGCGGTTCTTTCGTTCCACAACGCCGTTCTGTGGGGGAGTGTAAGGAGAAGAAAACTGATGGTCCAGACCCTGATCACCACAGAAGCTGACGAACTGAGAGTTTTTGAACTCAGAGCCGTTGTCGGAGCGAATTGCTCGCATCCGACCATTGTCTCATTCTTCAGCTTCAAAATCAGGTCATGGACAAATTGAAAAGTTTCATCCTTAGACTCCAAAAAAAAACCCACGAAAATCGAGAAAAGTCATCAACAATCACAAGAGCATACCACTTCCCATCGACTGAACGTACCCGAGCTGGACCAACAGTGTCCAAGTGTAAAAGCTCGCCCGGATACGAAGTCATCACCTGAGTCACAGGTGAGTGAGAAGCGGCAACCATTTTCCCATGACGACAGGGATGACAAACTAGATCCTTCTCCATCTTAAGCTTGGGCAATCCTCGGATGAGGTCCATAGAGCTTAACCTGACTAGCAGATCAAAACTCAAGTGACTTAACCTCCTATGCCACTTCCAGAGCTCAGAAGAAGATCCAGCAATCAAACAGCGAGAAGGGCCAAAAGAACTAGAGAAGTCAATACGAAAAACTTTACCGAAAAGTAAAATCTGACAAACCAAAGACCCTCTAGAATCAATCACAGAAGAATTGCCCTTCTTAAAACGCACTTCCAAACCATCCTCAAGAAGTTGTGAAACAGATATTAAATTAAAGTTCAAATTTTTAACCAAAGCAACATTCTTTAAAGAGAAATGATCTGAAATGCTAATTGAGCCTATGCCACTTACTTTCCCTTGACCGCTGTTCCCGAATGTGATGTACTCTTTGGAGCTCGGGGGAGTGAGACTGGAGAACCATCTGCGATGTCTCGTCATGTGGCGAGAGCATCCTGAGTCCATGATCCAAACATCCTCCAGTCCCCGGTCCTGCACAATCAATGTCTGTAAGTGGGAGCAAATGGTCCGGCACCAGGTTTAGCAAAAGGGCTAAACCAGTGTCGAGCCATCTGCTCAAGAGATGGAAAGCGAAAACCATCAAAAGAGTTTGGACCAAAACGCGGCTCAAAGCGCGGTCCTCGGTTCTTCCTAACCCTGCGGCCACGAGGTCCAGAACCGTAGCGAACTCGGTCTGGAACTCTGCCGGAACGAACACCACCAACTGGAGCACGGGCACGAAAACTGTCTCCTCTACCACCACCTACACGACGCGGCCTGGCCTCCAGCCTCTCCCTGCGCCGAGGAACACGCAGTCTACCACCCTGCTGGTAGAACTGCTCCTGATCACTACGAGCCCTCTCTGCTCTCTCAACCCGCTTCCTCCTGAAGCAAAACTCCACAAGATGCCCGTCTCTCTGACAATACTCACAATGATAGGTAGGCTTCTTGGGATGTGGTTGAGGCTTGGGGTTCTTGGGCTTAGTGGTGATTGGTGTTGTCTTCTTGGGCTGAGAGGGTCCAGGAAGAGAGTCTAAAGAAGAGTGAAGGTGTTTGGGCTTCGGAACCCAGATAGGCTTCTTGGGTGGAGCTTTAGGTGGTTCATGGATCACTCCATCCTTGGGCTGACAAGCCTGGGAGGACTCAGTGGAGTGAGTCTTGGGATACCTCTGCTCTGGAGTCATTTTACTCCACTCCACTGCCCGGCTAATGGCACTCTCAAAGTCAGCCTTGGTGTAGGTGTAACCTACCCCAAACCCATCCTGCCTCTTGAACTGCTGGATCATCATGCCAAGCTGTGGCTCTCTGGCACTGATCCAACTCAGGATAGAACGGAGGTAAAAGTTCTCATTCTGAGAATCTGCTAGCTCCTCTCTCAAGGAAGCTAGAACCTCCACTTGAGACAAGCAGGTCTCACACTCATTCTCTATTTGGACAGACTTCCCGGCTTTTAGCTTAATCAACTCCATTCTAAGAGACAGGCAGTTCTCACAGACAGTGGGTGGAACTGACAATGTCTCAAGCTCTAGCCTAGTCTGCGCAAGCTCAGCTCTCAACCTCTCTAAATCACCCAAATGCTCATCGCCCTTGGATTTCAGCTCAGCTAAGGCAGCTAGATGAGATGGGCAATCAAAACAGGGTGCGACGACAGTGGCTTGAGCATCTTTCAGCTCCTGCTGAGCGCTTTCAAGCTCAGTGGCCAAAGCGTCCCTCTCATCAACCCTTTCTGTGTACCTGGACTTCAGAGTCGATAGGTCACACAGAAGCACCTCACACTTCGGGCACTCACTGCTATCACCCAAGCAGGGGGAAGAAGATAGACTTTCTATTCTACCGTTGGCCACGGCAAGCTCACTCTCCAACTCGTCTATCCTTTTCTTAGCCCCCCTAAGCAGTTTCTCCCGATATTTCAACTCCTGACGATTGCTCTCAAGCAAATCAATAATTTCACGCTCATAAGATGATACCTTGCTATCGTCGTCATCGGAGTCATCGGAGGAGCTCTTTTCTTCTCTATCCCCAAGAGCCATTGAGCAGAAGCTCTTGCGGGATCTTCGGCGCTGGTGTGAGCGGCTCTTTGGCTTGTCCCCGAAAGCCATGAAGCAGAGGCCTGCCGGATCATCCTTGTCCTTCCCCTTCTTGACGGAGATCTCCTCATCGCTTGAGCTCGATGAAGAGGAAGAAGACGTGGATCTCTTGGAGTAGCTCTTCTCCATCTCGGCGAAGAAGGCCTTGTCGCGCTTCTTGTTCTCTCGCCGGTAGTCCTTCAGGGCCTTCTTGAAGAAACGAGTCTTCGGCTTGCCCTTGTTGAAGGAGGGGCTCTCATGCTTGCCAGAGTCATGGAAGCTGCTGCCGGTGCCCTTCTTGTATCCACTGCGCTTGGGGCAGTCGGCGATGAAGTGTCCTGGATCACCACATTCAAAGCATCCGGATTTTGTGCCGTGTCTTTTGAACATTCTTTTATCATAGACACGACGCACCCGGTTGTTAAAGAGACACAAATCATCATCTCCCAATAACTCAAGCTGGTCCTCAGTGATAGACATCAAGGAGAACCCAGCACAGCTCACAGCAGAGGGATCAACAGAAGGTGTAGCAAGGGCCAGGGATTTTGATCCAGAGCCAGTGAGATTTGATCTCAACTGGATATCTACCTCAGTGGCCTTCAGCTTGCTAAATAACTCAGAAATGGTCAAGGTATCGTAAGGGGTACTCTCAACAATAGATGATACCTTGATCTCCCAGATCTTTGGGTCCAAGGTATGAAGAACCTTGAGCGCCTGCTCGTGATCTGAGACTAACTGAGCACCCTCAGCCTTGTTGTCCCGAAGCTTGTTAATGATCGACTGAAAGCGACCAAACAATGCCTCAACAGATTCACCCGGCTTCTGTGTGAAATTCTCATATTCACGCCGGTAGGTCTGATAGAGCCGAGCCTTGACCTGTGCTGTTCCCTCATGGTGTGCCTTGAGGGTAGCCCAGATCTCTCTCGCAGTGGAGAGATGACTCACACGCTCAAATTCTGTGGGACCTAAACCAGAAAACAAAATGTTCACAGCCTTACTGTTGCTCAGATGTTGAGCAATGATACCAGCAGTACCTTGCTCAGTAACTGGCAGAATGACAAACGTGGTGTGAACGCAAATATCCCATATGTCCGAACCCTGGCTCATGAGATAGGCTCGCATGCGAGTCTTCCAATAATTATAGCCATAGGCTTCCAAGGACGAGACCTTGCTAGGAGACGTCATGGTCACTACCGGAGTTTAGAACCGGTTAAGGTATGGAAAAACCCTAACCTCGCTCTGATACCACTTGTAGGACCGAAAGTAGCGACCAGAGGGGGGGTGAATGAGCGCCTTAAAATTCTTTCGAATCAATGGCCTGTTCCCACTACCCAACGCACCTCAAAATACTACGCAGCAGAAAATAAACAAAAGACCTAAGTCTAAAGGTTTCTAACCTAGAAGCAACTGATAATAAACAGTGTAAATCTAAAATAGTGCAACTAGGCAGATGAACATGTTATAACAGGCCTAAACTTCTCAATGAAATGATCTAAGTATGTGTAAGATGAGAAGAGAAGTTACTGTCCAAATTTGTCTCCTGTTCAGAACTTGGCGAAGCCCCCTTCGCACGTCGAGGTCTGCTTCGGGGGTTGGTGACGGAGTCTGTCCGAGATGCCGAAGGTATCACGGACTAGCCTAGTTCGAAGGGACAAGATGCGAAGAGTACTTCGGAGCGAAGTATAATAGTGCCGAAGCCTGGTTCGAAGTATGTACTTCGAAGTCAAGGCTTCGAACACATCTTCGAACCAAGAGCTTCGGATCAAAGTGACAGAGTCGAAGCCTGCTTCGAAGTGGGCACTTCGAAGACAAAACTTCGAACACAACTTTGAACCGAAAACTTCGAAGCACAACCTTCGAACAGAAAGCTTCGAACACAACCCACAAAAGGACAACCTTCGAACAAAGAAGCGAAGCCTATCACACGTCAGAAAACCAAGTCCGAAGCCAAAGCTCTACCTCCAAAAAGAGTAAGCTCCGAAAAGAGAGACGAAAGGTGACACGCTACACAGAAGTCAGTGCGAGGCCAAGCGGAGCTACAAGCTTCGAACCCAACTTCGAAACTTGTCGAAGTATGGACTTCGAACAAATAGGACCGCAGCCCCCTTGCACTGTTGTTCGAAGTATGCAATGCTGATGAACAGACAAAAAATGCTTCGAAGCTTAGCAGCACAGAACGCAAACCAAATACCGAAAATCGAACGGTGCCTTTGAAAGAGATAAATCGAAGCCTACCTCGCGAAACTGAGGGGCTTTGAACAGAGGGTAGCTTCGCTCGAAACACAGCCAAAAAGGTGACAGACCCTGTCAGCCTCGATCAAAAGGCTGTGCAGTAGAAGGTGAAAAGCTGCACAGACTACTGTAGCTACAGGAAAGTAGTACTACTTGCAACAGCAAGAACTAGTACTCAGTTTGTGAAGAACAGAAGCAACAGAAGGAGCTTCTCCTCAAGAAATAAATTCACCAGCCCGTAGCTGAAGCAATAACTCTCCAAACCAAACAAGTGCAACAAATAAAATCAGCAGGGACCAAGGCTTAAATGCATCCAAGAGTTTAGAGTAAGAATAATGCACAAACAGGAAGGAACACAAGCCTGGCGGCGCACACAGGAGAGAGAAACGGGAGACAAAATGACCCGAAGAGTGGATTTGATTTCAGCACAAAGGGGTGGTCCAAACCCTAGGGATTGGGGTCCTATTTATAGGCTCCCAACACTAGGAATATTCTACCAGCCCCTTAGGATTTTTACAGACTCAAAAATAAAGGAAAAGACTCTACTGCCCTTAGGTATTTTTACAGACACGACTGACTGACTGTGGGCCTAGAGTTACAGATGACTTATCCGGAAGCTAAGTTTTCGTAGCGACTACGACTTCTCTTCTGGACAGTCGGATACAGAATCAATGGTTGTCAGTTTTGCGCCGAAACTGACAAAGCCTCCACCGGCTTTGCACAGGTACCCAGATTGGGCCGGCCCGACTCCGCAGCTCTCTCAGCCCGGCAATCGCTCACCGCCCGTGTACCTGAGTCAGTCCTAGTCAACAGCCCAGTGGGTCTTCTACTGCTTCTGGCCCATGTACCCGGATTGGGCCAGCCCGACTTCGCAGCCTCCTCTGCCCGACAGTCGCTCGCTGCCCGTGTACCTGAGTCACACGCGGCCCATGAAACAGCAGATCTCCTCTCTTCTTCAGTCCTCATTGACTATCGTTGACAATGACTCATCACTTCTGGAGCCATGAGGCCCACGCTATTCAGCATGGCTCCTCACTTGCTGCCGGGCTAGGGCCGAAGTTGCCCCAGGAGCCTTGAAGCTTGTTTTCGCCATCAAGCCGAACAGAGCGATTGAGGCTAAGTTTGGAGGCTAATGGATGATTGTGCAAAGATGGTGAGAAAGGTATTTTGGATGCTTCTGGGTCCTCTATTTATAGCCTGGATTCCCAATTTTTTACCGTTCAGACTTGCCATTCCGCCTTCTTGACTATTACTGTTTGCGAAATTAACGCAGCGTATAGCTTCTTCTAAAAGGAAAAGGCTAACGACTATTTCTTCTAAGTCTGAAGGGCTTTTTGTCCTCATAGAAATTGATTCCAGGATTGTTCAAATAGAACTCTCATAAAAATCGATTCGAAGTTATAAATCTTTGCATATTCCGAAGATTGATAAAATTTATTAACCCCTACGCATGATTATTTTTCTTTCGTATACTGCTCTCCTAACCTTATAGATTATGCGAAGAAGCGTATTCGAGGGGCTACTGTTGGGGGAAAATACTTCATCCTCAGGGTCTCTACAGTAACAAGATGAAGGCAACCTACTAAACTTAAGTTCCAGTATCAAACTCCGGTTTAGTAGGGGATCAAGTTCGAAGAATCAATGCGGACTCTTCTTCGGAGTATGGCTTCGAACGTCGACTCTTTAGAGAATTTTATCTGCCAGCTAGGATGGAAGACTTATCTTCTTTCTCATTAGATTAGTCTTTTACCATTTTAGCCTTATTATGGGTACCAAATAGTTTCCACTATGTCGGTTATAATTGAGAGGTAAAAAAGTCTTTTCCTTAAGATTTTCACCTATAAATACCCCCCATTTTACCCTGTAATGAGGATCGAATACTCAGTTATTCAATACACTACTTCGAATTACTTCAAGTTATTATCCAATTCGGAGGCTTGGAATAGTTCACTTCACAAACACTCC
The DNA here is from genome assembly GCA_019279435.1 of Zizania palustris. NCBI lineage: Eukaryota > Viridiplantae > Streptophyta > Magnoliopsida > Poales > Poaceae > Zizania > Zizania palustris. The sequence goes on along the minus strand of JAAALK010000285.1, from coordinate 53,782,604 downwards.
GTTTGTTAGTTTCCAATCTCTAAAAACATGTTAGCGTAATCTTTTACGCCAACAGTCTACAAAAGATTAAATGCAAGATTCAGCACTATGCAATGTTTATCTTCTATCCAATAAAGATGTTCCACTATTTTAAAACCAGTCACTTTCCCTCTAATGACTAATAGTGGCGTAAGATCATGGAAGTATGAATCATCGATCCGGTATCAAATACTCATGAATCATTTGGACGAGTAGCAAGATTAATTTTAATAACATTAATACCTAAAGCGGAAGTCACACTTCCATTCTTGTTCTTCTGCTCTTCCAGTTACACCTTGCAATTGTGCTTCCAATGCCCAGGCTTATGGTACTGGTGACACACATAAGAGCCAGTAGGGCTTGACTTGGACTTTTTAGTCGATTTAGACTTCACACTAGAGATCAAATATGTAGTCTTAGCCTTGTCCTTCTTTCTCTTTTTGCTCTCCTTCTGAACCATCATCACATGATTTGAATATTTCTTGATACTCTCCTCGGTAATCTTGAGCATCCCATGCAACTCAGATAGTATCTTCTCCAATCCAATCATATTGTAATTCATGATGAACAGTTCAAAGCTCAGTGGGAGTGACTAGAGAATGACATCAATAGGTAAGTATGGATATAATGGAGAACAAGTCTCTCTAGAATCTTAATGTAACCAATCATCTTGATCACATGTGGACTCATTAGGCTACCTTCAACCAGCATACTCCCAAACAAGGCTTTAGACACATTGTATCTTTCAACCCTTACCTAGTTCTAAAACATTCCCTTGAGACCTACGATCATATTCTACGATCATATTGTAAGCATCGTGTTCCTCATATTGTTTTTGAAACTCAGAGGAGATGCAAGCAAGCATCAGACAGATGACATCCACAGAATCACTAGCATGCTTCTCATAAGCACGCTTGTCTGCTGCAGAAGCATCTTCTTCTGACTCATCGGGGTGAAGTTCCTCTAGAACATAATCCTTTTCTCTTGCTTAAGAACAATTATCAAGTTTCGATACCAATCCATAAAGTTTGTTCCAGACAATTTCTCACATTCAAGAATAGATCGCAAATTAAAAACTGGAGTGCTCTTAACAGAAGTAGTAGTAGGTGCCATGATCTACAAAATATTAAATGCAAGGTTCAGCACTATGCAATATTATATTCTATCCAATAAAAGATGTTCCACTGTTTTAAAAGTCACTTTCCCTCTAATGACTAATAGTGGCGCAAGATCCATATTCATTTTAATTCCTAGTGAACTTTGGTATCACTACGAGAAGCTAGGTGACATAGGTAAGAAACGCCTTGCTAACCACATTGTATGTGACTCTTGTCATTGGAGAAGCATCTAATTCTCTACGCCAACTCTATGCCCCAGGGCCCAAAATCCATTTTGATAGCCTCATTAAGCAAACCAATATTATACGTGTAAAAGTCTGACTTCCACCCTAACTGGTCAATAGAACCCTTCTTTGGCAGACCCACCATCGATGATTGAGATCCTTGGTGAGTGCAGCTATTGGAAAAAGCATCAATACTTAATTTTCAGAGGGAAAACTATTCTTGCAAGGTAACGTCCCTAGCGTGCACGAAACATGCAAGAATAGTATAATGGGAACGATATCCACCCTTTAGAGCACGGACACGAAAGCCATCTCCCCTACCACCACCTATACGGCGCGCCCTAGCTTCTTGCCTCTCACCGCACCGCGGAACCCTCTATCTACCACCCAGCTAGTAGAACAACTCTTGCCTAACACTAGCATTTCTAGCCCTCTCAACCCACTTCCTCCTGAAGCAAAACTCCTCAAGATTCTCATCTCTATGACAAAACTCACAATGATAGGTTGACTTCTTAAGATGAAGTTGAGGGTTAGGCTCTTTGGTTTGGTGTCCTTTGAAGGAATATCTTTGACATTGGAGGGCCTAGGTACAAGATCAAGAGAAGTGTACTGATCTTTGGATTTAGGAATCTAGATGAACTTTTTGGATGGACTTTTTGGTGGTGTATCCATCTTGGATTTCTCTTCCTTAAGGGCAGTGGGAGAGGTAAAAATGGTCTTGCCCTTCTCATGACTCTCAACTCTCTCAAAACCCAAACCTAAGTTAAACTAGCCTTGTCGACATACATCTTGGTCTCGGCCAAAAGTAAATTCATCCTTTATTTACATTCGGGGAATTTTTCAATAGGAGATAATCATTTTTAGACATGAGGTTCTGAGCTTGCTCTCTAGCAAAGCTGAGTTTGTCTTGAAAGATAGTGTAGGTGGAACATTCTAGCTTCACATCTTTTGAACTTCTAGCGCTCTCCAATCTAGCCTCTAACTCTTTAACATGCTTATCCCTTAATTCGATACTCTTAATAAGCAATGGACAGTTCAAACAAACATCTAAAGGAGAGGGTATAAACGCAATTTCAAGTTGATCGATAAATCGAGCATGCACAGAACGTAGCTCAACAAGCTCACTCATGAGAACTAAATAAGACTCACATTCAACATCATTCAGCTTTGACCTAATCATGGCAAATTCAGTAGAAGCAGATTCATATTTAGGTCAGTTCACGCACATCTTTAATGAGTAATCTATAATGTCTAACCAAAGCATTATTTAATTCATCTACTTTAACTGAAAGTTCGTCATAGGATAGCATTACCTCAGTGGAATCTAATTCGATGTCGCTATTATTGATGCTATCGGCCATGAAGCAAAGGCCGGTGAAGTCCTTTCCTTTCTTCTTCTCTCACGGATCGTCCTCCTCTAAGCTATCCTCCTCACTTGATGATATGTTAATGTCGTTGAGGCCTTCCATAAAAATTAAATTCTTGAGGCCGCTTGAGCTGCTCTCTTAGCTATGTTCTCTCTATTCTTTTTGTGGAGGGGTTTTTGTCTCTCTTGTGGTGTGTATGGTCACTCTCATATCTCTTCTTGAGCTTGGGTAGTCAGCCTTAATATGAGAAGTATCGCCGCACTCAAAACACCCACGAGAACCTCCTCTCCTCTGATCCCGTCTATCATTATAAAATCAGGTAAACTTCTAAACAACGAGAACAAGCTCATCATCATCCAAGGTGTCCACCTACTTTTTTGTGACAAAGATCAGAGATGGCAAGGCAAAACCTCCAAAAAAATCACAAATGCTAGAAGAACCAGATGAATCACCTCCAGATGAGATGCCACTATCAAAACCGGAAACTAGTGCCATGGAATGCAACACCCTGATTTTTTGCCAAATAATATTTTTGAGAAAATAAAAATTAAGAAAAGAATTATTTAAAGAGTGAAAAGAATTAAAAGAATTACAAATATTAAGAAATAATTCACATTTGAGTTGAAATTTTTTTGTTAAATTATTTGAGACAAAAGAATATTTTAGGAAATTTTTCCAAATTTTTAGGACCTTTGCAACTAGCATAGAAATTACAAATAAAGTTCAACAATTATTTTAATTAGAAAATGAATTTAAATTCCTGTTGGGATGCCTTCCTCCAATCTCTCTCCGCAGCCCAGCCAACTCGCTCACCCTCACTGATAACCAGGCCCCACCTGTCGGCGCCGTCCATCACCTACGTGCGCGCCACGCCCCCTTTGCCGCATGGACCCCTCCTGCCAGTCCTGCACGCTTGTCGCCCACGCTGACTTACAGGCCCACCTATCATCCCCTCGTAGCGCCGCTGGAATCCCACCGGAAATCCCTAAAGCCCACCACCAAGCAAAAACGCTAAAGCCCTTGCCCGCGATCTACGACTCTGCCACCCTATAAAATTGTCTGCCTTAATTCCGTCGAACTCGTTCCACCCCTTAGCTTCGTCGTTTGCTGTCTCATCGCCGGTGATATCTAGGAAAGCCTCCGCCGCTCTACTTTAGCTTTGGCGGCCTCACCTCACCACCAGTAACCACGTAAAGCCCCACAACCAGCACCATCATGACTACCACCACCTCCCCATGCTCGGAATTGACCCCGTTCGGCTTCCCCGTCGCTGGATTTCGCCGAAGTCATCGACCCAAAGGATCCCTTTCACCTCCGCTCGCCGTTGGCCACCGTCCATCGTCGTCGTTGACCAAGTACCAGAGTGATCCCCATCCTATTCTGGTTTCATTAATGCCTTTAGATTGCCAAGCCACCGCGCCCTATCACTGCTGGCAACCCGCCAGCATGATGAATCGAACCCTGGCCATACAATTTAGATCATTCGGCTCTGATTAAATCTATGATGTGGCTCATTCTGGTACGTCCATCGTATCGGTTTGCTTCATTTTAATCCTGACCGTTGATCATCACTTAAGCACCATGCCTCGCCCTACACCATCCGATTGGGATCCAATAGTTCTCTACCACCCGGTCCACAGCGCACATGCACGAGTTCATCGTGGACTCAATCCAACATGGACCTTTTATATTTTTCAGTTCAAAAATAATTCTAAAAATCATTCAAACTTAAAAAAAATTCATATCTCTCATATCCTAACTCCAAATTCATCCATTCAAATTCCATTTTGACCCTCATAATTTTTCTACAATATGAACTAATTTAGTTTCATGAATTGTCATGTTTATTTTCCTCCTTTTAATTGTGCTTTCCTCGTTTTGCATGCTTTTAAAGTTTGAAGCAATCGAGGAGCATGAGTCTTTTGTGGAGGAGGCATCTTCGTCTTCTATTGAGCCAAGCAAGTCACATCTCATGCCTTGAACATATTGAATCCATGGTTTCAAAGTAGTTATTGCTATAACACATAGGAATTAATTGCATTAGTCCAATTAAAACCTACAGTTATATTTATTTAGATCCCTTGACCTTGTTGTGCAAATTCAAGTCATGCTTTTGATCCATTTCTCACTTGCCGCCCTGAATACTATAATATTAGTTAGTGCCCAAATATTGGCACACTTGCTTAGTATTGCTACAAATGAGTCGTAGACTAGAATGGCTACTTTATTCTTCTATATGTCCCCAGTTATGTCTCAAAGATGAAAGCAGTGTTTAGAAAATGTCTAAGCTAATGGTAAAGGTGGCTTTCCGGGTGCAAGCGAGTGTACTGGATGGTAGCACCCAGAGCACTATAAGGAACGGTCTGCGGGATCTATTGCAAAGCATTTCAGTACAAGCCACCAGTCTAGTAGATAAGGCCTAATCTGGTGTATAGGTCAGTTCAGCTGGATGCATTGAGCGGCAGGTCAGGTGAGTCGAGAAGAAAGGATGCCTTGATCATTTTATTGACTATGACACAATGGCACAAAAGGGGGTCTACGTAATCCAAGCATTGGAGCGTTGGCGAAACCTAGTGTGGTTGTCCTTCTGCTGAGACGATCTATGTCAAAGGGTTTTGGTAGGAATTTGGTAAAGATCTACTGAATTCTTGCATTGTGGGTAAATTTATACAGCTATGATCAAAGTACAATCTTTTCAAAAAGTCGTGCCTATGGTTATGGGCGAGCCAAGTGATATTCTCTACAATTAGTCTAATTAACTTGAATGTGAATGATGATTTGTTTTCTAAGGACTATTGTACGAGTGAGTATAGTTGTTCTACTCGAGGTAGAGATGTTTTTCATATCATTTACTTTCTCTTCATTAAACATATTCACCATAATTGCTTAACTCCTAAAATGTGTGTTTATGCAAAACAAGCCATATGCATATCCTTTGATATTACATTTGCATTTATGTTGCATTCGGTAGCTTGTTGAGTACGTTTTGTACTCATCCTTGTTAAATAACCCCTATTTATATGCTAAATTTGTCGAAGAAGAAGATCTAGAGTAATTTGTCTCAGTCAAGGCGCAATTCTAGGAGCAAGATGTTCGTTGTTTTGGAGTTTCATTTTGTTAGTTTATTTTTAGTGTAATAAAATAGCCTCTGAGCTATATTTTGTTTGTTGTAAGACATTGCCGTTTGATGAATAATTTGTAAGTTGATTTTCTTAAAGAAATTTAATGGACTCGAAATTATGAAATTTCAAGGCGTTACATGGAATGAGGCAAAAAGTTCTCATGTCCTAAACGAAATGCCTTGGCAATCTTAATAGACGTGAGCTTACTAAAGAACTCATCGCAAGTCAACGTGTCCTAACTTGTCGACTCCTCAATACCAGAGGTATTTACCTCCAATATGCTATGATCTTGAGCATAAAAAAGTTTGATCACTCTATAGTGATCATAATAAGTCAAAATCCTAGTGGAACACAAGTTGCTAACAATGCAGTCAAAACGCGCAAACATGGCATCTACTGATTCACCATGCCCTTGCACAAATAGTTGATATTCTTGGTTATATGTGCCTTGATGCCTAGCCTTGATCTGGGTAGAGCCCTCATGAAAATAGCTAAAGTGGACCAAATCACACAAGTAGTACGTAGATACTGGACCCTATCAAATTCATTTCGACTCAGACTAGTGAACAGTATATTCCTAGCCTTGTTGTTGTATTCATACTTATCTTTCTCAATCTGAGTGGTGCGAGTATCAAGGATCACATATTGGGAATAAACAATATTCCAAAGTGTACTTCCTTAACTTTAAAGATAAGCCTCCATGTGCACTTTTCAATAAGCAAAATCACGTTCATCAAACAAAAGAATCTTACTCTGTCTATTCATGTCGCCTAAGATTTACAAAACTGGTTAAGGTCAACTGGTGATCTAATCGGCTCGGATACCAATTGTAGGATCAAAACAAATGTCTAGAGGGGATGAATAGACGTCTCAGCAAATTCTTTAAAATAAATGACCTTTTCTTAACACCAACGCTCCTCAAAAAACTAGTGAAAGAAAGCGTATTTGAATATCATAGATGAAAATAGTACTATCACTCTCTTGTCAAATATAATATCAATTGACAGTCTGAGAGATCAAACGCACTAAAAACAATCTAGCTTTCAAAAAATAATAGGTGTTCTTAAAAAGAAATCAACTTATTGCTCAAAAGCAGATTAATACTTCTTACTGATCAGACGACAGACCAACGAGTATTTCATCAAATCAGAAGCATTCTTTAGTTTACAAGTATTTAATGTACGAGTAGAGTTTTAAAAGCATAAGCAATAAACTGGTGGTGTAAAAAACCGAGATATCTTGACTACACAGGAACCTTAGTCCTGGAATGCACAAAAACTTGAGGCAATGTCCTGGTGCCAACAGATCAGGGCTCACTTTGATGACCGAAAAATAAGGTTTCAAAGCTCCTTGTGAGTCAAAGAAACTCAAGCAAACAAAATTCAGAAACCAAGTTTCATTTGCTTGTACCGTGCGCAAAATAAGGAAAACTAAACTGATTTTAGTACAGAAGATCTAACCAAAGAAAAAATTCGCTTTCCATACTTCAAGCGGCAGAAAAATTAATATGCCTTTTTGTGATGGCGATATTTCACTTGACGAAAAAATCTCACAAACATGGGCTGAAAAAATGATCACGGAAGTACCATGTACAAGCTGCGCTGCTCGTTGCAAGTGTACACCGCTTCTGTATCTTGTGCGGGGAAAACAGCTGACAGCCTTTGCTTTGATCCACTCGCAAGATTTGCACAAATAGTCGAAAGCTTTTCCCAGAATAACAAAAAACAACAGGCAACGAATGCTTCAACGTGTGCAAGCAGACGTCAGAGAAACCTTGTTGTTATGACTGCAAGGAACCACGGTGGCGAACACTATACATGAACACGCCAAAAAAACTATGTATGCACAAACTAAATAGAAAAAACTCAGCCAGGGACAAAAATAACTGCAGATGCATCATGATTTTGCATACTAAACAAGAGTTGTATGAGCAATAGATGGCAGTCAAACCAAAAGAAAAATGGACTGATCGAAGACAAGCCTGATACAGGTGGTAATTGTGGTCAGGTACAGCAATCAAAGAAAAAGAGTATTCAATTCAAAAATATCATGCAGCTCAGGCAAAATCACATAGAAAACTAGAGGAGGAAGGGATAACCGGACAAAGAAATCAAAAACAACTTCAGCAATGGTAGTGCGCAGGGAAAAGCCAATGGTGGCGGCTTGAAGAGAGAAAAAAATACCAGCCGAACACCTCCCAAGAAAAACTATTTCAGCAAAATGAATTGATTGGGATTAAAAGTGTTATAAAAATGGGTTTCAAAAATCTATCTATTCCTAGGGTATGAGGGCCTTTTTATAGGTAGCTCATACAAAAGAAATCACCAAAATACCCTTAGAGATTATTTACAAAAAGAAAATAAAAACAAGTATTCCTAAAATACCCTTGAAGTATTTTAAGAAAAAAAACAGAAAAATACTAAAATACAATGTCTACTATGCTAAGAAATAAACTCCTATTTCTTGGTATTTTCATGACATTTAAATTTTAATTTGATGGTTTTGAGCCGAAATTTTAATTTCTTGGTATTCCTATGATAAGGCCCTTGTCACCCTTACACCATGTACCTAGATTAGACCACCACAACCCAGCAGCTCTCTCAACTTGGCAATCATCTATCCGTGTCCTGAGCCACATGACCAACACCATGACACTCACTTGTCGTCCCTGCATCATGTACCCGGATTGGACCTCTACGATTCCGCAGCTCCTCCATCTCATTGATCGTCTGTTTGTATACCTATCACACCAACCAACGCCACGGCAAGACCTCCTCCAAAGTCCCTCTTTGAAGTGTTTCCCCTCAGAGGGCTTCATAATCATCTCTTCCGTTGACAATCACTCATCTTCTAAGAAGAATGAACCCACGGTCTCTACTATGGCTCCTTAAGTGCAGGTCCTAAAATCTTAGTGTTCTAAGCGTGCCAAACAGTTTTACCCTACAACTGATAAGGTATAGAAAAAAATGTTAGTAGTAATGCTCGTCGGCTATCGAGCTGATGGCCACGATATGCATCGAGTCACACGTATCGAGCGAGAAAATTTATAGCACATGATACATGTAAACTATCGGGTGTCGTGAAACAAGAATCTGGCAATCAGCCGATACATAGTACCCGCACCGATCGTCACCGATCAGGACGATGATTGAGCAAGCAATGCATTGTATATTCAGGACAATTGGTAATCCCCGATGCTGATAAGATGTTACATGGAATTAAAGATAACCTACTGGCTTATACTCCGATAAAACCTAAATCTAGTATACCAGAGAATGTGTCTATATTATTAAATCATTATGAGAAACCAAGGGTTGGTTTCGGTGTTTTGTGATGAGTGATTGACAGGTCTTTTACCCTCTGTTCGAAGGGTACCTCCGAAGGGGCTTCGGAGGTGGTACCTCCGAAGGGTGTTCGGAGGTGGTTCATCGAAGGGTGTTCGATGTTTGCTTGCTGCAGCTGTGCAGCGGAGTGTGCTTGTCGGAGGGGTCCGACAGTACACGATGACTGGGTTCGTACCGATGGCCTCGGTACTTTGGGCGGTACACCGGAGTGTGTGCCGAAGGTTGATAACCCGGAGAGGTCTCCGGAGTACTGGATACACTTGTTTGCTTGTCGGTGGTGCGCAGGGACTTCAGAGGCAACGGACAGGGTTCGAGCCGGGTGGACCTGGGTCAAGCGGGAGGCTTGATGCCAGGGGAGCGGGGAGCTCCGTCACGGTGGCTGCGAAGGTGGTCCGGGTCGGTCCTTGGGTCGAGGCGTGCCAGGTGAAGGCAGAGAGTGCGGAGCATGGCTCCGGCTGAAGGTACTCCGAGACAAAGTCCTCGGAGGTGAGGCACTTCGAAGGTACTCCGAATGGAGTGACTTCGGAGTTGGAGGAAACAAGTCCTCTGCGGAGGCAAGGAGTTCGAAGTGTGCTCCGGAGGGAGACACTCGAAGTTACCCGACGAAGGTCTCAGAAGTCGAGGTGCATCGAAGGCATGGTCCGAGTGAGGCTCGTCGAGGAGTGTGCTCGGAGTGAGACACTGCGACGAAGTGCTCATGGAATGCTTCATGCGGAGGCCTTGGACGAAGGAGGGACTTCGAAGGGTGGTACTCCGAAGGTGGGGCTTCGGAGTGAGGATGACTTGTGGTGCTTCGGCCATGCATGGCTTCGGTACACGGACGGACGGTGTTCGAGCTGGGAGTAGCTGCGAAAGTCGTGGTGATCCACTCCGGAGGTGGTGGTGCGAGGGCCCAAGGGCTTTGACGGCTTCGGCTCAAAACCGTCACTGTATCGAAGGTCTTCTTCGGGGGAGCGAAGGCCAACAGGCTGCAGGCTTCTCGCCGAAGCTACCGCACCCTCCGGTGCGAAGGGAGGTTCCAGAAGTCAACACTGTAAAGGCTGACACTGTCTGTTCTGAAAAAGGCTGACACTGTCCCCTCTGCAGCTGACAGAGAAGCCTCCAGAATAAAGGTGGACTACCTTTTGTACCCCTTAGTTCTGAAGAGACAAAATGAATGTAAACCCTAGGGGTAAAGTAGTCACTTCCTTAGGATGAAGCCGTGGGCTATAAATATGGGGGCTCGGTAGGTAACATTTAACACTTTGAGCATTTACTGTTGAGCTCCTGTACACATACCTCGCTGGTTTTCATCCAGAGTTCAATATATTTTGTGTTCCTTGTTCAAGCGGCGAAGCCCTGCTTCTTTGTGCTTTTGCTTGAGCTCGCTTTGCATACCTCGCTAGTTTTTAGTTCACCGAAGCCTGTCTTGGCGAAGGGTGTTTTTCTCGCGAAGTGTGTTTTTCAGTGTGCTGTCGCTCTGTGTAACACGAGGCAAGACCTCGCTGCTTACTAGCGAAGCCCTGGTAGTATCCCGTTTTGCTTCCTGTGTCGAAGCCCTTAGCGTAGTCCGTTTTGTGTGCGTGTAGACCTTCGCGTACGAAGCCCAGCACCAGTTGCTGTCGCTAAGTACTTGGTCGAAGTCCTCAGAGGGCTGTCCACTCTTGCGAAGGGTGAAGTGCGAAGCCTGCTCGCTGCACCTCGTGTGCGGAGCCCGCACTGACTAAGCAGAGTAGATTTTCGAAGGGTGTTAGTGGAGCGAAGTCTTCTTGGCTTCGAACTTTTGCTCCTGCGAAGCCTGTGTTCGGAGCTGTCGAAGTACCTCCGAACCAGACCTTCGAAGGTAGTGTTCGAAGCCTGTTCCGCAGAAGACAGAACAGAACCGAAGGCTAAGTTTTTAGCCCGAAATTTTAAAAGCTCCCATTCACCCCCCTGGTCGCCGTTTCCGGTCCAACAATTGGTATCAGAGCAGGTTAAGATCACCAGTTGACCTTAACCGGTTTTGTGATCTGTTGGCGACATGGATAGAGGCAGTAAAATTCCTCTGTTCGATGGGACAGATTTTGCATACTGGAAGGTGCGCATGGAGGCTTACTTGTTAAGCCAAGGAAATGCAATTTGGGAGATTGTGGACTCACAATACTCCATCCCTGATACCCGCACCACTCAAACTGAAAAAGATCAGTACAATGCCAACTCGAAGGCAAGGAACATATTGTTCATTGGTTTGAGTCGGAGTGAGTTTGATAGGGTGCAGCACCTTAGGACTGCTAGGGAAATTTGGACAACGCTCACTGTCTTTCATGAGGGCTCTACTCAGATTAAGGCCAGGCGCCAAAGCACATACAACCAACAGTACCAGCTGTTTGTGCAGGCACCTGGTGAATCTATAGATGCCATGTTTTCTCGCTTTGACGCGATAGTGAGTAACTTGCGATCCAACGGGACGCTTGCTTACAGTGATCATGATAGGGCTATCAAGCTTCTCTATGCTCTTGACCGTAGCATATGGGAAGTGAAGATATCCAGCATTGAGGAGTCCACAGGGTATGACACATTGACCTGTGATGAACTCTTTAGCAAGCTGAAGTCCACAGAGATTGCCAAGGCATCTCTTGCAGTGCACAGAAGCTCTTTGCCACAACCATTGGCATTGGTTTCTAGCACTAGCCGTGGCACCACTGCAGAACCAAGCACATCAGGCACTTGTGTTCTTGCAGATGGTTTTGCTTTGTCCTCTCTGGTCTCCGTCACAAAGGAGCAGGTGGATACTCTAGCTGATGACGAGCTTGCTCTCATTGCCCGGAGGTTCACCCGCTTTCATCTTGAGAGACGGGATCAGAGGAGAAGTGGTTTTGGTGGTTGCTTTGAATGCGGTGACACTTCTCACATCAAGGCTAATTGCCCGAGGCTCAAGAAGAGAGATGAGAGTGAGCGCCCCAAATACCACAAAAAGGAGAGGAAACCTTTTGTGAAGGGCAAGCGCGGCAAGATGGCTAAGAAAGTAGCCAAGGCCGCTTCCAGAGCTTTTGTTGCTGCTCTCAGCGACATCGACACTTCCTCAACTGAGGAGTCGAGCTCTGAGGAGGAGGAGTCCCCAAGAAAGGAGGACAAGAAGGACAAGAAGGGACGTGACTTCACCGGCCTTTGCTTCATGGCCGACAGCGATCACAGCGGCGATGAGCTTGACTCATCTGAGGTAAACCTATCATCTGACCAGCTTCTAATTAAATTAGATGAGCTGAATGAAGTTGTGCTAGGTCAGGATAGATTACTTGTGCAAGCCGCTAGAGAAAGAAAAGACCTTAGACTTAGGCTAGAAAATATTTCTACTGAATATGCCATGCTTAAGTCTAAATTTGATGATGCTGAATGTGAATCATGTTCTGTTGTCATGAGTGAGCTTGCTCAGTTGCGTTCTGTACATGCTCAAACTCTCTCTGAGCTTGAGACTGCACAGAAGCAGCTTTTGGAGGTGGATTCTAGACCTCATGATGTTATTGATTGCATGAACTGCTCTTTATTACGCGATAGCATTAATTTACGTGATAAGCATGTTCATGATTTGGAGGCTAGATTGGAGAGGGCCGGTAGTTCTAAGGATGTGCAACCTGTTTGTGACACTTGCATTACCCTTAAGGACCAGCTAGGCACTGTTAGAGAGCGAGCTGAGAACCTCATGTCTGAAAATGAATACCTTCTTTCTGTGGTGAACAAATGCACTGAGGGGAAGGGTAGGATGGATTTGCTCTTGGCCAAGACCAAGTTGTGTGCTGACATAGCAGGGGTAGCTCTAGGTTTGGGTTTTGAGAGGATAGCTTCAGACAGTAAGACCAAAACTGTTTTTACCTCTCCCACCACCCTAGAGAAAGAGAGAGCTCTGTTGGACACCCCTCCAGCCAAAAAGCCTACCCATCCACCAAAGAAAACCACTCCTCCTGCCAAGAAAAATCCTCCCAAGAAAACCACACAGAAAAACCCAAGGAGCCTGTGAGAGTTGCTCCTGTGACCCATGAGAGTGCCCCTAGGAGAGTGTTTCACTGTTCTTATTGTCAGCAGGCGGGTCATTTGATTGGTTTCTGTTTCCGTCGCATCAAGGATGAGCGACGTGCTCAGGCGATGAGTTATCAGGACATGCATTACCCATCTTTAGGTATGCATGAGTCTGAGGTGTACTATCGTCCTGCTTTTGAGGCTCCTCGTGCTTCTCGGAGAGGTTTTGCTCCTCGAGGTCTTCACCATGTTCCATATGGTGGTAGACCCCGGGCTAGCAGATTTGTACCTCGTCAGAGTAGGAGACCTCGACATGTTGTTCTTTCACAGCATGTAGGTAGACCTCGCACTTTGCATCATTCTGATTTTCATGTGCGTAGACCGTCTGCTTTTACTGTGCCTACTACTCGTGTCACTCAGTGCTGGATGCCTCGTCATTATTTTACTCACCCCAGCACTGAGCGATCGAGACGTTCTTATCATGTGTAGGCGACAGGTCGAGGCTTGGAGGGCACGTGGATCATGGACTCCGGTTGTTCGCGCCACATGACCGGAGATGCAGCTTGGTTCTCCAGCCTCACCACAACCAAGCAAAGGGAACATATCACCTTCGGAAACAATCGAAGGAGTAGAGTGAAAGGTAAAGGTGTGGTAAGAATTAACACAAACTTCACTCTCAAAGATGTTGCTTTGGTTGAGAACCTGGGATACAATTTGTTGTCTGTATCTCAGTTGCTTGATGAGGGCTTCGAAGTGCGATTTCATCGCGATACTTCGCAAGTGCTCAATTCTGATGGCGTTGTGGTGTGTAAGATCTTTAGGGTTGGGAGAGTTTTTGGAGCTGATTTTTCAGAGTCGTCTGGTTCTTCTCATTGTCTTGTTGCACATTCGACTTCTGAGCTTTGGAAGTGGCATAGGAGACTAGGGCATATGAGCTTTGAGTTGCTCGCTCGTCTGAGCGCCCTAGGCTTGATCCGAGGATTGCCCAAGCTCAAGTTTGAGAAGAATTTAGTTTGCGCTCCTTGTCGACATGGTAAAATGATTGCCGCTTCGCATTCGCCAGTCACCACAGTGATGACTGAACAGCCCGGAGAATTCTCCACATGGACACTGTAGGTCCTTCTCGGGTTAGTTCTTTAGGCGGCAAATGGTATGTTTTAGTTATTGTCGACGATTACTCTCGCTACTCTTGGGTCTTCTTTCTTGCCAGCAAGGATGAAGTGTTTTCACACTTTCGGAGCTTGGCTTTGAGACTTTTCACTGAACTCCCTGGTGCATTAAAATTCATTCGAAGCGATAATGGCACCGAGTTCAAAAATAGTCTCTTTGTTGACTTTTGCATGGAGCATGGCATAGAACATCAATTCTCTGCTCCGCGGGTTCCTCAACAGAACGGTGTTGTTGAGAGGAAAAACCGCACTTTGGTTGAGATGGCTAGGACGATGCTTGATGAGCATAGGACTCCTAGAAAATTCTGGGCTGAGGCCATGAACACTGCTTGCTACATCTCAAACCGAATTTTCTTGCGCTCAATTTTAAACTTGACATCTTATGAGCTACGTATTGGGAGACAGCCCAAGGTTACTCATCTTCGAGTTTTTGGCTGTCGCTGCTTCATCCTAAAACGTGGAAATTTGGATAAATTTGAGTCGCGATCTTCTGACGGGATCTTTTTGGGTTATACTACTCATGGTCATTCTTATCGTGTTTATAACTTGGAAACTAACACTGTCATCGAGTCATGTGATGTGACTTTTGATGAATCAACCCCCTCTGTTAGTTCTGCTTTTGAACAGGCAAATGAACACGACATGGAACAGACCTTATTCGAAGAAGAAGATCCCGGAGAATTCGAGGATGATCCCCTACTACCCTCGACATCGACCCCCGAAGCTGACCCCGCTTCTACTACTTCGGCACGAGGTCCCGAAGCGACTACCTCAACATCGGTCATCTTGGACCACACCAACGCACAAGTTGAGGGGGAGACTGCATCTCGCCACGAGGCTCCACATCATGTCCAAAGGATGCACCCTCCCGAGCAGATCATTGGTGAGCTTGATCAAAGGGTAACGCGTTCTCACGCTCATTTCACTAATGCTGCTTTTGTTGCTTCTTTCGAGCCCTTAGATGTTAGTCATGTACTTTCTGATTCTAGTTGGATCAATGCCATGCATGAGGAACTTGAAAATTTTGAGAGAAATCAAGTCTGGACTTTAGTTGATCCTCCACCAAATGTTCATTTCATTGGAACAAAATGGATTTTCAAAAATAAACAAGGGGAGGATGGGACAATTGTTAGAAACAAGGCTAGACTTGTAGCTCAGGGCTTTTCTCAACTAGAAGGGATTGATTTTACTGAAACTTTTGCACCTGTTGCTCGCCTTGAGGCCATTAGGATTTTGCTTGCCTTTGCGACATCCCGGGGATTCAAACTCTATCAAATGGATGTCAAAAGTGCTTTTCTTAATGGCTTCATAGGTGAAGATGTTTATGTAAAACAACCCCCTGGTTTTGAAAACCCCAAGTACCCACATAAAGTCCTTAAACTTCATAAGGCTCTTTATGGACTCAAGCAGGCCCCTCAGGCTTGGTATGATAGACTTAAGTCTTTTCTGCTTGAGCGAGGGTATTTGATGGGCTCTGTTGATAAAACTTTGTTTACTCTCAAGCATGGCAAAGATTTCCTCCTAGTGCAGATTTATGTGGATGATATTATCTTTGGTGGCTCTTCTCATGCTTTGGTTGCCGAGTTTGCAGATACCATGAGCAGGGAGTTTGAAATGTCAATGATGGGTGAACTCACCTTTTTCCTTGGTTTGCAAATCAAGCAAAGCAAACAAGGTACTTTTGTCCACCAGACAAAATACACCAAGGATCTGCTCAAGAAGTTCGACATGTCCGATGCGAAACCCTCGCCACTCCAATGGCTACATCTGTAGCATTGGACCCTGACGAAGATGGAGAAGCTGTAGATCAGAAGGAGTTCCGGAGCATGATCGGCTCCCTCCTCTACTTGACTGCCACGAGGCCGGACATACACTTCGCAGTGTGTCTGTGCGCTCGTTTTCAGGCTTCGCCACGAGCTTCGCACCGCCAAGCGGTCAAGCGCATCCTAAGGTATCTCAAACACACCCTTGAATTTGGCATATGGTATTCATCGTCTTCATCTTTATGTCTTAGAGGTTATTCAGATGCGGATTTTGCTGGGTGTAGAATTGATAGGAAGAGTACCTCTGGTACTTGTCATTTTCTGGGTACTTCACTGGTTTGCTGGTCTTCCCGCAAACAGTCTAGTGTTGCACAATCAACGGCTGAGGCCGAATATGTTGCTGCAGCTAGCTGTTGCTCTCAGATTTTGTGGATGGTTTCCACTTTGCGGGATTTCGGGTTAGATTATAAGAGTGTTCCACTTTTCTGTGATAACTCTAGTGCTATTTGTATTGCAAACAACCCGGTTCAGCACTCCAGAACCAAACACATTGATGTACGGTATCATTTTCTCAGAGATCACAATGAGAAGGGTGATATTGAACTTCAATATGTTGATACCCAACACCAGCTTGCCGACATTTTTACAAAACCCCTCGATGCTTCTCGATTTGCTTACTTGCGTGGGGAACTTGGTATTTGTCATCCCTACGGCATTTTGTGAGGGGGAGCTGATTTTAATTGTTTTGCATATGCTCATTATGTGTGGAATTGCACTTACATCTTTTGCTATTATATGCCTGCATTTAATTCAAAGAAATCATGACAGCTCAGCTCTATGAAATATGTCTGGAACATTGGTTGTGCATGATGTTTTATTTTCTCAAATCAAAACTTGCTCACCGCACAATCTTGTATCTAGTTTGTTTAGGCTGGACTGCTTTTAGCTATCTTTTATCTACTTGACAGCAAGACACTGTTCTTTGGATGCTAAAAATTGCAACTTGAAAAATTGTGTTCTTTTTCATGGATATTCATCAAAATATTTCATTCATCTGAAACAAAATCAAAAATCCATGATTTGCCTGATTTAAATGAAAAGATCCAGGAGGGTTTGTTTGTCGCACTACTCTATTCTAGACTGCTTACCATTGCACTTTGGTCTGAACTGGGATAGTGTAGTGTATGCCAAAATCATCGCCTTAAGCTTCAGATGGCTTTCATGCCTAGGCTTGGCTTGATTGGAAAGTATAAGGTGGACAAACAAATAACCCCTGGCATTAAGAAAAAGAACAACAAAATTAATTGATCATCAAGTTTGCTTTCACAGCTCCTTTTGAACAAGACTTGTCTGTCTAGGGTAGAATTTGTTAGCTTTGCGCAGTCCTTGCCTTCACATGTCTAGCTGCTATGATTAAGGGGTGATGCTTTTATCTCACAAATGACAAAATCACATGCCATCATCTTGTTTCACAGATTGTTAAATTAAGCTGAGCACATGATCATTGATGTTACTGTTGGCATATTTTTGCATTATATGTCTTTGCAATTTTATTTCATTTCGAAGCTTTGCATCTTTTACATGCTCCTTGATGCTTGCATTGCCAAAGGGGGAGAATTCCGGAGAGATTTGCTATGTTCTCTGCCGCAAGATGGCATTATTTCGACAAAGGGGGAGAGATTTTTGACATAAAGGGGGAGAAAAATTTGCTTAACTCAGGGGGAGTTCTTATCAAGGGGAGATTTGCCGAAGGGGCTTTTACTCTTCCTCAAAGGGGGAGAAAAATTCTTTTATCAAGTGACATGTTTTGGCTCTTTTCTGAGTTTTTATGGTCACTTGTGTGCTGAAAGCTTTTCATTTTTTCTTGAAACTGGATTTGGTTGTCAATGCACTCATCAAGGGGGAGATTGAGAAACCAAGGGTTGGTTTCGGTGTTTTGTGATGAGTGATTGACAGGTCTTTTACCCTCTGTTCGAAGGGTACCTCCGAAGGGGCTTCGGAGGTGGTACCTCCGAAGGGTGTTCGGAGGTGGTTCATCGAAGGGTGTTCGATGTTTGCTTGCTGCAGCTGTGCAGCGGAGTGTGCTTGTCGGAGGGGTCCGACAGTACACGATGACTGGGTTCGTACCGATGGCCTCGGTACTTTGGGCGGTACACCGGAGTGTGTGCCGAAGGTTGATAACCCGGAGAGGTCTCCGGAGTACTGGATACACTTGTTTGCTTGTCGGTGGTGCGCAGGGACTTCGGAGGCAACGGACAGGGTTCGAGCCGGGTGGACCTGGGTCAAGCGGGAGGCTTGATGCCAGGGGAGCGGGGAGCTCCGTCACGGTGGCTGCGAAGGTGGTCCGGGTCGGTCCTTGGGTCGAGGCGTGCCAGGTGAAGGCAGAGAGTGCGGAGCATGGCTCCGGCTGAAGGTACTCCGAGACAAAGTCCTCGGAGGTGAGGCACTTCGAAGGTACTCCGAATGGAGTGACTTCGGAGTTGGAGGAAACAAGTCCTCTGCGGAGGCAAGGAGTTCGAAGTGTGCTCCGGAGGGAGACACTCGAAGTTACCCGACGAAGGTCTCAGAAGTCGAGGTGCATCGAAGGCATGGTCCGGGTGAGGCTCGTCGAGGAGTGTGCTCGGAGTGAGACACTGCGACGAAGTGCTCATGGAATGCTTCATGCGGAGGCCTTGGACGAAGGAGAGACTTCGAAGGGTGGTACTCCGAAGGTGGGGCTTCAGAGTGAGGATGACTTGTGGTGCTTCGGCCATGCATGGCTTCGGTACACGGACGGACGGTGTTCGAGCTGGGAGTAGCTGCGAAAGTCGTGGTGATCCACTCCGGAGGTGGTGGTGCGAGGGCCCAAGGGCTTTGACGGCTTCGGCTCAAAACCGTCACTGTATCGAAGGTCTTCTTCGGGGGAGCGAAGGCCAACAGGCTGCAGGCTTCTCGCCGAAGCTACCGCACCCTCCGGTGCGAAGGGAGGTTCCAGAAGTCAACACTGTAAAGGCTGACACTGTCTGTTCTGAAAAAGGCTGACACTGTCCCCTCTGCAGCTGACAGAGAAGCCTCCAGAATAAAGGTGGACTACCTTTTGTACCCCTTAGTTCTGAAGAGACAAAATGAATGTAAACCCTAGGGGTAAAGTAGTCACTTCCTTAGGATGAAGCCGTGGGCTATAAATATGGGGGCTCGGTAGGTAACATTTAACACTTTGAGCATTTACTGTTGAGCTCCTGTACACATACCTCGCTGGTTTTCATCCAGAGTTCAATATATTTTGTGTTCCTTGTTCAAGCGGCGAAGCCCTGCTTCTTTGTGCTTTTGCTTGAGCTCGCTTTGCATACCTCGCTAGTTTTTAGTTCACCGAAGCCTGTCTTGGCGAAGGGTGTTTTTCTCGCGAAGTGTGTTTTTCAGTGTGCTGTCGCTCTGTGTAACACGAGGCAAGACCTCGCTGCTTACTAGCGAAGCCCTGGTAGTATCCCGTTTTGCTTCCTGTGTCGAAGCCCTTAGCGTAGTCCGTTTTGTGTGCGTGTAGACCTTCGCGTACGAAGCCCAGCACCAGTTGCTGTCGCTAAGTACTTGGTCGAAGTCCTCAGAGGGCTGTCCACTCTTGCGAAGGGTGAAGTGCGAAGCCTGCTCGCTGCACCTCGTGTGCGGAGCCCGCACTGACTAAGCAGAGTAGATTTTCGAAGGGTGTTAGTGGAGCGAAGTCTTCTTGGCTTCGAACTTTTGCTCCTGCGAAGCCTGTGTTCGGAGCTGTCGAAGTACCTCCGAACCAGACCTTCGAAGGTAGTGTTCGAAGCCTGTTCCGCAGAAGACAGAACAGAACCGAAGGCTAAGTTTTTAGCCCGAAATTTTAAAAGCTCCCATTCACCCCCCCTGGTCGTCGTTTCCGGTCCAACACATTATAACAGCAAGATCAGACTTAATCAAGACGGTTACTAAAGTACGAATAACTCATAGTATTTCAAAACCTCAGACATACTTTATTCAGATGAACAATGCACATCAATAAATTAGATACAATAGATCAAGATGTCAGACCTAACCGATTAAGCCTTAAAATATTATATCTAATCTAAATCAATCTAAGAGATCGTAATGATGCAGCCTTTGACAACGTAGCTGATACATCAAGATAAACCAACAATTATATTGACCGAACTAGTATACTCCAAAAGATCGAAGTGATGCAACCTTGAACAACACCGATCTAGTCGATACAATCGGTACGGTGGCGGGACTTACCCCTTCACCGAAGATCGAAGCGATGCAGCCCAACTCTAGGTGCCCAGTCCCGCTGAGATCGAACCTTGTATTAACAAGGGTGGTGATGCGCTGAGAGTAGTTTTCTGGTTGTAGTTGTGTGTGTCTAATCTACCTAACATGTACATATTTATAGTTCGAAGACTTGTCGTCCAATACGATCGTAACCGATTCTGGCTTTTATCTCTATATCTTCATCTATATCGGCTCCTTCATATACGGTCATGTATAATCAGACGGACTTCTTTGAGTAACCTTTGACCAAACTTCTATGGGGAATAGGAGAGCTACACTAGTCGGCACATTCAAAATTTTCGCCCTAAGACCAAGACTCATGCGCGTGCGAGATCATGGATCGTTACCTTCTAACACGAGACGCGCTAGGTGCAACGGAAGAAGATGTCGAAGTAGCGCGTCAAGTCTATCCTCGCTTCGTCCTTATCGTCCCTCACTGATCTGATCGATGAAGACGACATAGTCGTTCATATGAAGATGTCCATGAACGTTGCTGTTGGAGCAACACCTCCACGGTATCTACATGTACAGGAATGAAGTACCTCCCACGGCAGTGTGCTAGCACCGCACGCGAGAGACGAAAGATCCTCGACCTCAACGTTTGAGATCAAGAAAGGGAGGAGTCTATGGTGGCTTGGTCTAATCTAGGCTTATTCCATATTCCAATATGTCCTCCTCATCTCCTTTTATAGGGCTAATAGCCCCTGGTCATGCTCATCTTGAAACCCTCAAATTCGTAACAGATCCAATCTGTTCGCTAATGTCAGAACTTCCGATCTTGAATCGGAACTTTCGATAAGATATTTTAGGTCTCCTGATATAATACGACACGCAACAGATCCAATCTGTTATTGCCCACCTCGGAACTTCTGATACCATATCGGAACTTCCGTTCAGTACAAAATTCCCCGATTCCAAATCGAGATTTCTGGCTCGTCGAAACTTCCGATACCATATCAAAACTTCCAACGCAACATTTGCTCTCTGTATCAAGACCTGATAATAATCGGAACTTCCGATACTACTAATCAGAACTTCCGATTCACGGAATTTTCTTGGGCATATCCTTCAATCTCCCACTTGCACAAAAACCAATTATTTGCATGTTTCTCGATCCATCCTCTTATGTGTGTGACTCGATAGATTCATACACTAACGACTGTTAACCGAAAACCTTTTCCGACTCACTGATCAATAGCGGTACCTAGCAGCACAAATTGACCCTCGAAAGCATACAAGATAATAATTATCCTAACACATTAATTAAATGCAAACGACATTTATTCAAGAAACAAGATAACAATTACCTCACTCATTAACATAGACTTTACTAGCATCTTCCACATACACATGACTCACTCACACAAGTATCTAATACCCATGAAACTCATATGTGCCTCCTCCTTGGGTTGTGGAAGAGGCTTCGTCAACGAATCCGTCATGTTTAAATCTGTATGGACCTTGCAAATCTTCACATCACCTCTCTCAACGATCTTGTGGATCATGTGATATCGCCGAAGTATATGTTTAGATTTCTGGTGCAATCTAGGCTCCTAAAATTTCAAAAATATACATATAAAATTATATATTGGTATCTATTTGATGATCTTATCTACTTTGTGTTCATAGAGCTAGTTTTCACCAGGATGTAGAATTTTCTGGTACATTGCTTATGTCCATTAAAATCAATACACTGATGCAACAATTGTTGTTGATCAAAGCAACATCGTGAATAAACTATTGCACCATGTTGAAGTAAACATATTTACACTAGACAAGGAGGCGCCCGTTAGCACCCAACGGGCGCCCCATCAATAAATCATATTTTATTACTGAGTAGTCATTGTCTTAACAAAATACAATGTAAAAACATTTCATAAAAACATAGAAAAATGAAGTTCATAGCTAGAGATGTAAACCAACTATTTTGATGACTTGGTAGGTAAAGAGCAGTTAAATTGGCTCATTAAATAAAACATTGATATATATCGTAAAGATGTGAGCGATCATTCAAATTGCTAAGAACACCTATCAGAGATGACAAGTCATATTTCATGCAAATTCTACCATTTATCACATTTTCCCTCTAGAGGGGATGAAGCGGTGTTAGTTAACTATGATGAGATTCACAAAAGCTAGTATATTATCATTATTATGCATAGGGGAAAATGAGAGTTTCATTTCAGCAAGAAGTATAAGGGGGAAAATGGAAAATAAAGTAGCATAATGAGGAATTGTGCACCAACATGGAGAAAGGGTCATGTGTTCTCAGCAGAAACAATCAAAATGCATGTTAAAATAAACATTGATTTCCTGATAAATTAAAATGAACCAGGCAGGTACAGTGACTCACCATGTATACAAAATGTGCTCCAAGGATTTCTGAATTTGTGGATGCCAGAAGAAGGTAACATCAGGTACAAGTTCTCGGGCAATCAACTTCAATCTAGAAGTGAAAGCATGAGTTTACATGATTGATTGCATAAAAAAGGGGCATAGAAAAGATAAATTCAAAGCCAAAAAGTTAGGGGGAACCTGTCGAAGCATATTAATCTTTTCATCGGAGCATTCAATTCAGTGTGAGATTGAGAAACACATTCAACATACTCAAGTCTTTTCCTTGTGAGAACACCTTCTCTTCTATAATTCTATCTGCATTAGGTGGCCTAGTACCAATGCTTGGTGGATGGCATACATCTTTATGTCCTTGTCTCCAGTGAAATATATGGCACTTATGGGCGCTACAACCAACAAAAAGGAATTACCGAAGTAGAACATGCTTTATAGAATAGACATCATATATATATATATATATATATATATATATATATATTACTATGGATCTTACGATTCATACCATACAATATATCATGCAGAGTAATGGATAAAAAATTGTATCTATGATTTCTGCTATGTTGACCAATAAATACAGACCAAAACTGGTAGCATGGAATCATATAAGGGGAAGGAAGCATGGCATTATTGGAACAAAAAACCTAAGCCTTGATATGGAGTAAAACAGGAATTGGTGATATCATGTTTGGATATCTTGTTATAATTTCCATGGGGATTTCAATTTCTTAAGACAGCTTTTTAAGATTCATTTGTAGCTGAAGTGCTGAACACCTGGAAATATCTTAAAATGAAATATGAAAATATGTGACACATTTCAAGGATGTACAATTGTGCATAATATGTAGATGGACAATCATTTTTATAATATTTATTTGCCTAATATGAACAAGGCATATAACTATCTGAACATAGGGTATCTCTGAAAGCACCACCTATGCTCCAAATTAATTGTGTCTAAGTTGATTATAAAACAATTTTAATTGACTATACTAACTCAGAATCAAACAAAAATATCCTCATACAGAACAAACTATAGCTTATCTAGTATTTAAATACAACCCATACATATTATCATCGTAATTCATGGCAAAGTGTTGCTTGTTCCTAAAAACTAAATATTGTCAGTTAGAACTAAGAAAGAATTGATGTGATCATCAGTTCTCATCAAAACATTGGTATACACATGAATGGATACTTCAAATTTCTAGAAGCACTGCAAACTGTCATAATTTAGGATTTACTTCTATTTCTCGCTCATCTTCCTCACAATCCCACGTCTCCAGAGATGCTACCACTGTTTAGCGCAAATGTGTGGTTGTACCTTATGACATAATATATTTTTTGCAAGTGACTAATGCAAGTGCTGTCTATGCACCCTATTCCATTAACACATCATTTGATGGAACATAGACAATATATCTTAAAATTTTATGACATAATTACCATAGATAATGCAGGTAATCAGAGATATTTTTCCAGCCTGTCAGCATTGAGCAAATAAGTGTAAAAGCTATATGCAGTTTGTGGTAAGCCATTAGCCTATCATGTTCTAGGTAACAAATATTTTGGAAAACATGCTTTTGCACAAAGCACTAGTACAAGACACAGTATTAACACTTATATTTTTGAAGTACTCTATAACTGAATCATACATGGGAACCTCAGCCCTACGCCATCCTTTTGCAGATAGTGGAGTTAGAGTACAATGGCAATGTCTATCAGTCCCAGATCTCAATCTCATCAAGCAAAAAAAAAGTCGGTCCCCAAAAATGATAAAAAAACATACCTAACAGCAACCAGAACAATAGTTTCTGTTGCTGAGACAAATTCTCAATTTAATCCCCTGAGATGGTAGTTGGAACATCCAGAATGAATCTGTTCTTTTTGCAAGAAAGAACTCGTAGCCATTCTTGACCGCAGACGAAGTAGCCACAGTCGGAAAAAATGGGGGAAATCACATCTTTCTTGAGACAAGCACTAACAGATTGAGATAATCGCGCCCAAATCCCACCATTACCACATCTGCAGGCTGTAGGACACAACCCTAGCTATAAGACGATGAGACGAAGAGTGGCGATGGAGGGGGCGAGAGCGATGGGGACGGGAGGGAGAGTCTCACCGAGTCGAGGGAGATGTACAGAGAGGCCGACGGGGGCAGGCACCGCCGCTGCATCGTCGCCGGTGCCCGGTGCTGGCCACGACTCCTGCGTGGTCGCCGATTGGTCTCACGACGCCATCGACAGAGAGCCTCGGTGGGAGGGGAACGGACACGGCACGCAGATCCGGCATGGCAACGAGGCAGGAGGAGCTTTGGGCTACGGTTCAGAGTCGTGCGATGGGAGCTGGTGAGCCGTGGCCTGTGAGCACCAGTAAAAAAAAATCTCTAGAGCTTAGCAGATTACCAGAAAAATACAGGGACTTTTTGCAAAAACAACGGGCAGACCATATAGGTGGAGGTCCTAGTACCTTAACAAATTAACAGAAAAGCCAAGGACTTTTTTGAAAAAAGTGACGTGGCTCATCCTAAGAGTAACGTTTTGAAGTACGGTTTATTGTCCTAATCCCAAAAGACTAAAAACAGGCTATCCAAGTTTCTTTCAAATGTAGCTTGCTGTAGATACTAAAAAATTGAACTGTAGGTAACAAATTTAACATAAGTTTCTTGATTGTTTCGCCAAATATAGGAACTCGCTCAATGCAACCATCTCAAGGGTAAGAAGTTTGAGTGAGGTAGAATCTATATGAACCATCAATGTTGCTCATCCCTTTTCTACGCATTCCCAGAGATGCAAAAAATAAATTGAATGCTAAAAAGAAAAAAATGCATTGTCATCTCTCAAGAAAATTCAAAATAAAAAAGAACATTCTTTTTCATCCATCCATCTTGGCTATCAATTTAATATGACTTATGACTACGTTCTCTACCCCTTTGACTTCACTTCACTACCAGTAGCTAGCTGCTTGCATGCTCATTTCATCTCTTCCATAGCATTCATCCTAAATAAAACTCAAGTGTGCGATTTGAAATTCTGCACCTGACATGTTCATATGTCACATCATATCAACTGTCATTACTATTTTTACTATTTTATCAGACGGAGTAGCATCGTAGTTATCCAGTTTTGAAGATTCAGAAATTGTAGATTAAGAATAGGTAGTGACATGATAGTATATACTCCCTCGGTTCTAGGATGAATCTGAAAAAACAAAAACAACTTATAATGTGGAACGGAAGTAGTATGTTAATTAGATTCTACTGCAAGTGAGGAAGTGAGATACTGACTACTAAGTGAGAAGTGAAAAAGAAAGTTCATTCATGAGGCAGTAACAACTAACAACCCATGTGACTATGTGAGGTATCTTTCAGTTTTTCACTCTCCTCATTTAGGATCAGATAATGTTTCTGGTCTTCTAGAGAGACATGGCCATGTTGGTGAACTGAATTCTGAGTGACTGAGAATAGAATAAGAAAAGTTGGGCCTGGTTAAGCAGCACCAAAATTTTTGTTCTTGTGTTTCCACTAAGAACTGGGCAACAATTAAGGGGTTGGATAGATACAACAGTTTATGTAAACATAAGTATTGTATGACAGGTGGGTTAACTACCGAGGTGTAAATGATACCTGCCATTATGACATTACAATGATGTATGTTCCATGAAAAAAATCAAGAGAATTTCATGTGGTAAATATTTTTATATTACTATAGCCTAACAATCTATTTGTATTTGAACTATGCAACTATTAATGCACATATGGAGGTCATGCAAAACAGAAAACATGGAGTCACTTAAATGCATAAATGCAGTTTGTAAGTTGTAACGGAAAAAAGTGGCTACAACTTACAACAATAGGCCGCTTTTAATTTTAGATGCACCATACAGATGTTAATCTAGATTAGCACCAAAGCAGGACGATGATACACATCATCATAACAACAGGATATTGACATGCACAAACCCGATTTTTTTAAAACAATTTTTTTAAAAAATAAATATATATATATATAACAACTTCAAAAATTTACAAAAATAAATAACTATCGATACTTGATGGATCGACTCGTATCACGTGGTCTCAAGTCGACTGACGATCAGCCGACTCCGGCCACGTTAGCACGAGTCGGCCCATCAACCGACTCACGTTGACTGGGGATCTGGGACTTGGGCCGGGCCGGGCCGGCCCGGTTCGAATCCTTCGGGCCAGGACCTACTATGGGACGGGTTGTTTTGGCCCAAAAAATTTAAGGGTCGTGTCGGGCTGGCTTGAAACTGTGTTCGCCAAGCCCAGGCACGACCCAAAGTCTGACGGGCCTAGATGGGCCGGGCCAGCCCAAAAATGGCCCAACTTTGACTAGAAGCCAGCAGCCTGCGTGTAGTGTGCGATACTGTACTAGTTACTAGTGCACTACTTCCCTAGCCATCTAGCCCCTAGGCCCTAGCCACGCCTAGCAGTGCTAGCACAGTACTCCTTTCCTAGCCGGCTAGCCCCTAGGCCCTAGTCGTGCCTAGCAGTGCTTCCTGTAGTGTGCGCCTAGCCACACCTAGCAGTGCTAGTGCACTCCTTCCCTAGCAGTGCTAGTTGCAGAGCTGCACTAGCCATTAACGCATCGTAGGGCACAGGCCGGCAGCAAGCCAGTAATTAACGCAAAAAATGCACACGGTGCCACCCATGGGCCATTCCGTGCCGGGCCAGCCCAGGCACGACCTACTCTACGGGACGTACCCGTGTCACCCATCGGACCTAATCTATAGGCCCAGGTCCGGTCCTTGTACGGACCGTGCCGGCCTAGCCCATATGTGGACCGTACCGGGCCATGTTTCACTTGGCCAAACCACCGTGCTTTAGCCCGGCCCAAAAAAATTGGGCCAACTCTCTCTCAGCTCTAATCTGTACATGGCGAAGCGGAGAGCAGGCGATGGGTCCACGCGGGCGTGGTGCGTACGTGACGTTGCCTCCGGCCAATAAAAAAACAATTACATGCATGGGGAACATATCATCTAACATACAATATTATTTCTTATAAAATTGTATTTTTACTACTTCTCAAATAACTTTATTATTTCTCATTTATTTTTTAAATAAAAGATTTTTTATTTGTGACGTGGTGATATTTATTTGATAAAGGTAAATATAAAAAAGATAAAAAATATCAAGAAATACTATTTTTTTTGTACCGAAAGCAAGCTGAACAGACCGTTTCTGTGGATTTTTTTCATGATTTCACCGATACTATTTATTGCACCTATACAATAATTCATGAACTCCCAAATCCCAATTAGAAAATGTATTATTTTTAATTTTTCTACTCTTTGTAAAGAATAGATCAATCCAAGAAATAATAGCAGACCTTATTTTATAAGATGTTTTGAGTCCTTTTATATTTGTTCTAAATATAAATTATTTTATAATTTCTTGATATTTTTTCATCTTTTTTATATTTACTTTTATAAAATAAATATTACTATGTCACAAATAAAAAATACATTATTTAAAAAATAAATGAGAGATGATAAAGTTATTTAGAAAGTAGTAAAAACAATTTTACAAGAAATATCAGTGCATGTTATGATTTGCTCGGTTGATTTTTTGGCTGGAGGCAACGTGACTGCACCACGCGGGTGGACCCCACCGCTTTCTGCTTCGCCATGCGCATAGTTTTTTTTCTGCCCGAGATTGTTCGGCCACCTAGTCAGCCGCAAGTCGGGCAGTCGGCTATTGATAGACCGTGGGTAGGCCGACTCAAGGCCAATCCAACTATTTAGTTTTGCAAATTTTTAAAACTTTCATATATATTTGAAATTTTTTCTTAAAAAATATTATTTTTTTAAAAAAGCCCACAAACCCTCTGAAACACAAAGTTCCATAACAAATCTCTATAAGAGCAAATATACTATCCAAATCTCCTAGCTAATTAATTGTCAAATTGATCATACATACATATTTCTGCATCATAACACATGTTGTTTCTGCACGCCAATTAAAATTACTAAAGAGCCTTAATGTTGATGAAATGATGTTGTTTCTGTATGTAAATAACCAGCACTAATCAGCTTTAAAAGCAAATACTAATGACCTGCAAATAATGGCCCTGAACAAGATTTATTCACAATAGGTTCAATATTAGTTATGGAAAAGGACCAAAATTTCTTCTACGATTTTGTTGGGTGTGTTTTTCATATAATATTTTCCTTGCTAGCTAGTGCTTCTAGACAATAGATGTGTTAGTTTTGCATCTGAATTTCATTGATTATAAGAAAGGTAAAGCCAACTATTGCATATAATTAATTTTCACATCAAGATTATTTACTTGCTAAATGTTATAATTAGTCCAAATTACTCACTCCGTTCGAGTGTATAGTGCATATTTCATTTCAGTATTCTCCAGCAATACGAGACGTTTTCGGATTCGAAGCAGATTTTTTTCTCATAATACACTTCATAACGATAAATAGAAGCAAAACTACTTATGTGCATGTATATGTGGAGGAGTAATTGAGGATAATTTAGTCTTTTATAATGATTTATGCTGCTTCTAGAGAGTAGAGACGCACTATTTCAGTTCCTCCTTTTCATCATGCTGCTCCCAGTTCGTCAATAAAACTTGTCATGATCCTCACGTCAGAAAGCTATGTTACTGAGAGCTGCTTGGTTTGATCAAGAAAGCCAATCCGCCTTGTTCAGTTGTTTGATGGAGCCATGAATCGATGATCATGGGGTGCAAGTGCAATTCAATGGATCCGTGGTGTCCAAATTTCATTGTTAACACTACATCAATCCAGACAACTTCCGTCGGCCAAAGCCGACAGAAGTTAGCCTTTTCCCGACGGAAAAAGCTAACTTCCGTCGGCATTTGGCCGACGGAAGCGGGTAGACGGAAGTTAGCTAACTTCCGTCGGCCGCCGACGGAAGTTAGCTAATTTCCGTCGGCTAAGCATGGCCGACGGAAGTTAATCAACTTAACTTCCGTCGGCTGATTTTTGGCCGACGAAAATTCAGTTTTTCCTTTTTTTTCTTTTTTAGCTTAACTTCCGTCGGCCGATTTTTGGCCGACGAAAATTAAGTTTTTTTTTCTTTTTTTTTTGTTTTTTCTATACATTCCAGCAAATTACAACAATAGCAGTTTTATATTCGTGTACCACCACAAGCAGATTACTATATTTCAGCAGAATACAGTACCACAACAATAGCAACAAGTATATATATGTCAAATTCAAATATAACAAATGACAAGTGTTACAAAAAATAAGTCAAAACTTCTAACTGTTCACGATAACCAATATAGCACATATGGAAATACAAATGCCACCATTCACAGTTTCTCTGATCTGAATTGGCACTCTGGAAGGTGCTGCTGCTTTGGCCACATACCCTGAATCAAGTCTGAGAGCAGCATGACTTGCATCGAGCAAATCAAAAACTTCCTCCTTGAATACCTGGAATGCGCACAACATGCCACAAAATTTTTATCAATAATTTTATTGATTGCAGTTGGCACTAAAAAGTTGTAAATGAAATTAACTATCATACCTCAATGAAGGATACCCTTATTAAATATTCTGTGCCATCTTTCAAAGCATCAACTTTTTTGAATATTGTCTCCATAACTTGAGGAATTATTCCTCCACAATTTGCTTCACCGGTATAATTAATACCCATCGTATATGTCTTACCAGAACCAGTCTAGTGTTGGTACAGAAAAATACAAATAACAAAATAATTATCTAAAAGCACTCATAACATTATTAATGCCACCATACTAAAGAAACTGCACCTGGCCATAAGCTAGTACTGTAGCGTTGTATCCACGGAATAACGAGTCAATTAGAGGATGCACGCATTGCTCAAATATTAACGAGGAAGGAGAGCTTTTGCTGCCATATACGTGATCATAGGTGAAGACGTGAGGGCCAATTTGGAACTTCAACAACTATCAATACTAGAAAATTCCTCGTGAAGTGGCAATAAAAGAGCTTATATTGGTTCAGCATTCTGAACCAGCATTCATACTAGGATTAAGAATTCTGAAAGAGAAACTGTGATGGGTGAAACTATAATATTTATATTAAACCAAGCTCAAAATCAGCAAAGACCAAGCATTGATCTTGCACCTATCCATCTCATCATCCAACCGTTAGTCCTTGTTGAACGACTCTACCCAAATTATCATCCAATGATCTAAATAAATCAGGGTTTGTCACAACATGTGGCAATTATGTTAGCATATGCCACAATTCAAAATCACACGATTGCACCAAATCTGGAACACAAGCCACCTAACAAATCCATGCCAGCAGGTATATCTCAGCATGCACCCATTCGCCCTTGCCAAACCACTATTCCCAAATCATCATCCAGTTAACTAAATTTATGCTAGCGTATGCACCAACTCAAAATCCCATAAGTATTGCTATTTCCCAGACCACACGATCGCACCCAACCAGGCATATCAGCCACCAAACAAATGGATACCTGCGGCTCGCCGGGCGTGATGGTAACGCAATCGGTGCAGCCGAGGAGGAGCTCCGGCGTGATGAGTGGCCGGATGATGACGGCTACTTTCACGCTGTCCTTCTGGTGCGGCGCCACCTCCGAGCATTCCATCGGAACCCTAACCACGAAATCCCCAAATACATCAGACCAGCACACGGAAAAAATCCCCTAAAACTCGCCCAAAAAACACAAAGAAAGTAGCGGAGGGCGACCAGGAGGCGGAGAGGCGGGCGGAAGGCGAGGTGGGGAGGCGCGGAGTCGGCGGCCGAGAAGCGGGGAGGTGTGCGGCGACCGGGAGGCGGGGAGGCGGGCAGAGGACGAGGTGGGGAGGCGCGGGGAGGCGCGGAGTCGGCGGCTGACCGGGAGGCGGCGAAGGGGAGGCGGGTGGAGGGTTAGAGGTAGGCGGCGAAGGGGAGGCGGGAGAAGGGATAGAGATAGGGGAGCTGAAAAAACCTAGGCGGGCTGGGGAAAAATAGGGCGTGCACTGCTGTTTTTTGGGGGAAAATTAACTTCCGTCGGTTGAGGGTTGAACCGACGGAAGTTAAGTTAACTTCCGTCGGCCACAGTTAAAGCCGACGAAAGTTAAGTTAACTTCCGTCGGTTTCTTTAGGCCGACGGAAGTTAATTAATTTCCATCGGTTTTTGGAAAAGCCGACGAAAATTAAAAAGGCCGACGGAAATTTCTGTTTTTCTTGTAGTGTAAGATGTACTTATAATCACATATTGTAGCTAATGACTTGAACAACTACATACATATTTCTGAATTGAACATACATATTCAAAAGAATTAAAACTGTTTTGTCCAAGCAATGGATCCGTGGTGTCCAAATTGAATTGTTAAAATGTACTTATAATCACATATTGAGCATTCACTTTGGACACCACAGATGTTAAAACCTGAAATGATGTTATTCTTACTTCATGAACAATTGACCATGTTTTATTCTTAAAATCACAATACGCGGATGATACAATTTTGCTGATGGAATAATCGGAGAGGAACTTTATCGTGGTAAAGTTTCTGCTCTACTGTTTTGAGGAGGTCTCTGGTATGAGGAATAATTACCAACAGTGCGAAGTGTTTCCTATTGGGGTGTCAGACGCGGCGGCTCGTAGGGCTTCAGACGTTTTCAACTACCGGCTTGGTTCGTTTCCAATCTCGTATTTGGGAGTGCCCATTGGTCATTCGAAACCCTCTAAAAATGACTTTGAGTATGTTGTTCAGAAAATTGAAAAAAAGTTATCGACCTAGAAATGCAGTTGTTGGCGTAAAAGATTACGCTAACAGGTTTCTGTAGAAAAGAAACTAACAAATGAAGTGTTTGCGAAGAGAACTGTTCTAAGCCTCCGAAAGGATAATAACTTAGAATAGTTCGAATGTGTGTATTGAATAATTTATATTCGGTCCCTATTACAGGGTGAAACGGGGGGTATTTATAGGCCCAAACATTAAGGAAAAGACCTATTTACCCCTCTATTATAACCAACATAGTGGAAACTATTCGGTACCCTTGATAGGGCTAAAATGGTAAAAGACTAATCTAATGAGAAAGAAGATAAGTCTTCCATCTTAGCTGGCAGAAAAGATCTTGAAAGGCCTTAGTTCGAAGATGTACTCCGAACCAATGCCTATCTTCGTACTTCGAACTTGACTCCGGGTATCTTCGAAGATGAACGTCTGGGAATCTTCAAATCCGCTGTCTGCCTTTATGTTGCTTCGGCAATAACCCCGAAGATGAGATATTTTCCCCCAACAGTAGCCCCTCGAATACGCTTCTCCGTTTAACCTGTAACATTAGGAGAGCAGTATACGGAAGGAAAAGATAACCAAACATAGGGGTTATTGGTTTTTAGTTCATCTCCGAAATGCATGAAGATATAAACTCCGAATCAGTCTTAGGATAATTGCTTTTCGAACTATCTTAGAACCGACTCAGGAAGTTCGAAAGTCTTTTTAGACTTAGAGAAAATAGCCGTTAGTTTTCTGTTTCTAACGGAAACTGTAGCAAGCGCTAATCTCGGAGAGAAGTAACGGCAGGAATGCGAAACGACATGGACTAACGGTAAAAAAGTGAAATCTAGGCTATAAATAGAAGACCTAGAACTTACCCGGTTACCTTTTCACCGCTTTCTCGCAATCAAACACTTTTTAGCCCCTTGAGTTCTTTGAGCCCTAGCTTCCATTTCTCAAAGCAATCCAGCGACCGCAATGGTGAAGACTAAGGGATCTGCACCTCCGTCGGCCTTAGCCCGGCAGCAGGCGGCTGCAGCAGCAGCGGCGGCAGCGTTGGCGACGGCACCTCCGGCACCGGCAGTGACATCCATGGCGGCAGGAGGGAGAAATCCCCAAATCGTCGATGACCAAGGTCTCTGCCCGCCATCAACAAAATACTTGGATTAATCTTTCCAATTGGGGCCTTCTACCTGCAGGAGAGAGTCATTGGCAATCGCAGTAGAAGGGAAAATTAATACTGGAGTTATGATCCGGAAGCCAGGCAAAGAAATGATTCCGTCGCCAAGACCCGGAGAAGTAGTTTTATTCGAAGCCTTCTTCGAAGCTGGCTTGGGCCTTCCTGCAATAGACTTCCTGGCGGAGGTACTTGATCTATTCCATGTCACCCTCCCTCAGTTATCTCCGAATGCAGTAGCTAGACTGGCTATCTTCGAATGGGCCTTGAGAGCCGAAGGCTGTGAAGGAAGGGCAGAGATCTTCGCTGCATTACATAGGGCTACATGCCAACCAAAGACCTTCGTAGGCTCCGGAGGTGAAAAAGTAGTAGTAGCCTTCGGTAGTATCAACTTTAGGCTTCGAGATGAGTATGCCCTTCAGTTTCCGGCCAAGGCCATCAATGCTAGATGGTATACTGATTGGGTTCTGAGATGGTTTTATGCCGAAGTTGGGGCAAGCAGTCCTCTGGCCGGACCCCTTAAAGAAATCCAATTCCGGAAGGAAGCCTTAGTGCAGCCCAACGAAGGTCAGCTCGAAGCCCGCGTCAACCTGCTTCAGAAGATTAGTCGAAGGTTAAGCATGCGAGACTTAGCCGAAGAATTCATTGGTCTGCAAATTTCTCCGCTGATGGCCAACTGGCCTATCGTCTTCGAGGATGATTCGGAAGGCGGACTCCGCAAGATTAACTTGACTTCGAGCCCTGCAGGTAACTTCGAAACCAACATGTATTATACATATTTATTTCGAAGAAAGACTAACTTGATTTATTTATTTTTTAGCTTCTTCAGCCCCTATTACTTCAGAGCAAATTATAAGGGCTTCGGAGAAGATTTTGGGTGCCCCAACTCCGACTGAAAAAGAATGGAGAGTTAAATTGGTCGGGAGTTGGGAGAGGTTTAACAGAGTATGGGGAATGTTGGAGATGACTCCGCCCCCTCTGATGGACTGGGTGCCTTCGGAGAAAGGACCTAAGAAGAGGATAGCCGAAGCTGGGACTTCGAGTTCCGCAAAGACTCCAGTAAAGAAGGTGGCTCGGAAGCCTAGAAAACCTGCATCTCCGAGTCCAAGAACCTCAACCTCCAGTTCTAAAGAAGATGAAGGTAAACTATTAGTGAGGTTGATTGATGAAGATGCGGCTCAAAAAGATATTCATATTGAAGATACTGCAGGTATGCCGAAATCTCAGGCTAACATTGAAGAAGTGAGAACTTTGGATGCTCAAGATGAAGAGCAAGTCGAAGCCTCTGCGGGTGAAGGTGAAGTTGAAGTTGCTACAACTTCAGTTGTGGATGAAGGGAGGACTGCTCACGGAGATACTCCGGCAGTTGAAGTTTTAACTTTGGATTCAGACGAAGACCTCACCTTTGATCCTCCGAGCAGTCCGATGCTCGATCGCCCCCAGAATGTCGAGGGTAAACTTCGCATAATTCTCTTATTATTTTCTGCAAAATTATACAATGTATAATACCTTTGCTTTTGCAGAGCCCCCTTCTGTAGAAGCACATCGCGAAGATCCAATTCAAGGGCCTTCGACAACTTCGGAGCCTCACCCGGAGGTCGCTCAACAGGGTCCTGGAAGGGGTAAAAGGCAAATAGAACCTCTCCCCGCTCAAGGATCAACTTCGTCTGAATCAACAGACGAAGGTCAATCTACTGAGGGGGGGCCATCTACTGAAGCTCCAAGGACCTCAGGAGAACGCTCCGGAGCTTCGCCAAGCAGGGATGACCAAGAAGCTTCGGCAATGCTCCCTCTTTTAACTCCTTTTTTGGAGCAAAGAACCGGGCTTCGGACTCTGCTCAAACCTTTAGGTCGAGTCAGTCGCGAAGTCGGGGAGACAGAGCTGGTAGCAATTTTAAGCAGTGCGAAGAGTTCGGAGCTAAACGTTGCCATGGAACGAGCAGCCTACCAGGTACGGAACACCTTCGAACCAATAGCAAATTATACATGAATAGTTTCTTACTTCAGTTTTTTTCTTTTCTTAGCAAGCGGTCTTGGCCCGCGCTGCAATTTTATCAGGCGAACATGAAATGCTCAGCTTCGGGAAGAAAATGAAGCTCTTAAACGCAACTTGTCTTTCTCCGAAGCTAGAGTGGTTCAAATGGATAATGTGATTTCGACGGAGCGTAGGGCCAGACAGGGCTTGGAGGCTGCAAATAAGAGCTCGAAGCAGAAAGAATCGTGCTTCGGGCGGAAATCGAAAGGGTGCGGTTGGAGCATGCTAATGCTGGGTCCGAACTTGTGAGGCTCCAAAAGGAAGCTAGCCAACTCCTAAATCAGAAGAATACTTTAACTACGAGAATGCTAGGATTTCCGGAGTTCTAGCAGAAACGACTTCGAGCAAGGATGCATTAATCGAAGAAAAGCTTAAGTCTGAGAAGGTAGCTACGGAGGTCATAGAACAGATGCTAGGTGTTCTGGAGTACTTCGGTACTACTGGATCACTTCCTTCAGATGACAACGTCACTCTGCTGCGCCGGTTAAAAAGGATCCAAGGAGCAGCGAAGCAAATGAAGACGGCAGGCATTCGTTACGGAGAACTCTCCGGACAAGTGTCTGCCCTCGGACTTCTTCGTTACTACGAGGACTTGGGCCGAACAATCACTCCGAGCACAGAGGGCCCTATTACCTTCGACGACGAGCGGCTTCTAACTCCTTCCGAAGGCGTAACTGCTGCCTGGCAGGCCTTTCAAGCTTCATGGAGAGCCGAAGGTCGCACTGCGATCAAGGCTTGGATCGACGAAGGCCAACGCCAGAAGCAAGTTCGGAACCAAGCCTCAAGCAGTCAGCCTCCTCCGAACCCGCAGGTTTAGGAATAATTTAGGATTTTTGACTATGTAAAGCTTCATGCTTGTAAACATTTATCAATGAAAATCTTATTTGTCATATTTTTAGGCTTTGCCTCTTATGGAAGACATCGAAGTGTTAGAGCTTAACGACGAACTTCGCTCATTATGGAGCACCTTCGAACTTCTAAAGACTTACAAGCGTCCTCGATTTCTAATTCCTCGAGATGACTCCGGCGTAATTGCGCCCGAAGTAATCAAAGATGTATTGTCTTATATTAAAGAGGAAGAAAAAGAGGTTAACGTAAACACTTCGTCTTCTAAGACACTATTTGGTCTGAAGACGAAGGTGAAGCTCGAAATAAAAGATCTGAAGATCTTAGAAGCTGGGAAAGAAGCCCCGAACGGCTTCGAACTTGGGCCGAGCTTCAACAAGAGCAGAAGGATTTTAGAGCTTCGAAGGGGAGGAAGAGAGTTAAACGTAAAGTTATTAGAACTTCCGATGCTGGAACTAGTCGTTCCACCCCTAGCTCAAGGGACCGAAGAGGTCTCCGATTCCTTCTTGGTATAGATACCAATTTTTCATAGTGTAATCTGTAAACACATTTATTTGAATAATGAATGCCGATTTAAAATTGTCTCCATATTTACTAGCCCCTCTTTGGGTATAAGCAACTTCGAAATGTATTCAAAGATGGTTATGCGCAAAGAAAAACTTCGGAGTACAATTTTTTGGGGGTTCGGAGCCCCTCTGTAATTTAAAGATCTTTTAAAATCTTATAAAATGTCTTCGACTATTTGCAGTCGGAAGAATGGCAACTTAGTACCTTTGTTTTATGAAAGATATCACTTGAGATAACTTCCAGGACACTTTAGTGTCTTAAAAAATTTGTCACTTTGGACTATGTTAACAGACATTCGAAGCTCATGGCTCAAATTCTGTTTTGCTTTAGCCACCTTCGGCTTATTTTTGCGATCTCTGTCGAACCAATGGTTCGGAGTTTGCAATGGTCTCTTTGGACTCTTTTTACGGATGTCTACCAGCCAATGGCTTGGACTCCGTATATTTTGGCCACCTTCGGCTCTTTTTGCAGAAGTCTACCAGCCAATGGCTTGGACTTCGCAGGTTTTGGCCACCTTCGGCTCTTTTTACGGAAGTCTACCAGCCAATGGCTTGGACTCCGTAGGTTTTGGCCACCTTCGGCTCTTTTTACGGAAGTCTACCAGCCAATGGCTTGGACTCCGTAGGGTGTGGTTTTGGGCTCTTTTACGGATGCCTACAAGCCGGTGGCTTGGGCTCCGGATTATGCCAGCCCCCACGTCGGAAGCTTCGAACTTTATGGGTTCGAAGTCCGAAACTACAATCCAGCTTCATGACACTTCCCTCTCGGTCGACCCCGCGGTTCCAGTGCGTCCACGTCGAAGCTGGAAGTCTATGAGGGGAAGGCACTATCAGGATCATATGCTTTATTGATTTAGAAGATGATTACAATCGAATTACAAGGAGCCCTTATGCGAAGTATCGCTTTAGGTGCTCCGCATGCCAAGTATGTGCTAACTCTTCACCTTCTAAATTAGCTAATTTAAATGAACCAGTGCGCCCTGAACGGACAATTAGGTATGGACCTTCCCATTTATTCCCTAACTTCCCTGGTGCTATAATGCTTCGTAGAACAAGATGACCCGGTCTTAGTTCATTGAGCTTAACCTTCGGGTCAAACCAAGCCTTCGTCTGCTGATGATACTTTGATAAATTTGCTACAGCTCGAAGTCTTGTTTCTTCTGACAAATCTAACGAAGCTTGTCTTTCTTCTTCAATGTCTGGCTCGGTGCTGCGAAACGATCCTCCTTTGAGCTCCGTTGGAGTCATAGCTTCATCTCCGAATAGTAGTCTGAACGGAGTAAAACCTGTGGACCTTGTTTGCGTAGTCCGAATGGACCACAGAATCTTCGGAAGCTCTTCGGTCCACAGTCCCTTTGCTAATCCTACTATTCTTCGATTTAGCCCTGATAAAATATTTCCATTGGCTCGCTCTACGGCTCCATTAGACTGAGGATGCCTCACTGCAGCAAAACATAGCTGAATGTCCTAGATCTTCGCAGAACTTCCTGAAGGGTTCTGCGTCGAACTGTGTTCCATTATCAACTGTGAGGTATCTAGGCACTCCAAACCGGCAAATAATGTTCTTCCAGAAGAATTTCTGTACATTGTTCGAAGTGATAGCTGTTAAGGGTTCTGCTTCCACCCACTTAGAAAAATATTCAATAGCTACCACTGCGAACTTCAGATTTCCCTTGGCTACCGGAAAGGGACCAATTAAATCCATACCCCATCTGGCCATAGGCCATACCGGAGCAATGACTTGAAGAGCTGTTGGTGGGCGATGACTCCGTCGACCCATCCACTGGCATCCTTGACAAGTGCGGACTAAGCTCTCCGCATCAGCTGTGATTGTAGGCCAATAAAGCCCCTGGCGAAGTGTTTTTCCTGCCAAAGCTCTAGGGGCTAAATGGCTACCACAAAGGCCTTCGTGAATTTCTCGAAGAATTTCTTGGCCTTCGGCTTGAGATATACATCGGAGTAGAGGGGAACATACTCCGGCCTTATATAATATACCGTTGATTATTTGATAGTTTCTGGCTCTGAGCTTTAATCTTGACAGCTGCGGCTCTTCGGGCAAATTTGTTCCTCCCTGTAAAAGTTCCATGATCGAATTTTTCCAATCTGCACTAGGAATGCAAAGAATCTCCATAGAGGGAATTTGTGGCACCGAAGGTATATTGAGTTCCTCGTAAAAAGCTTCTTCAGGCACATCCACAGCTCCGGCTGCAGCTTTTGCTAAGATGTCCGCTTGCACATTTTCTGCTCTTGGTATACTCCGAATGGAAATACCCTTGAAGTGTGCTTCAATTTTACGGATTTCTTCTAAGTACTTCGCAAGCTGTGGATGCCGAACTTGGAAACTTTTGTCTACGTGCCCTGCTACTACCTGAGAATCTGTCTTTATAATTATTCTTGTAGCCCCTAGAGCACATGCTTTTCGGAGTCCCAATAAAATACCTTCATACTCCGCTATATTATTGGTAGACTTAAAGTTGAGTCTTGCGGAGTACATTGCTCTTTGCCCTGACGGTGAAATCAACACTGCTCCAATGCCTGCTCCGGATGCTTGGAAAGCCCCATCGGAGTAAACAGTCCAAACTCCGTCACTTGACTTCTCCGGAACCAAATTTGCAGGTGGAGTCCATTCTGCTACGAAGTCTGCTAAGACTTGGGATTTGATAGCTGTCCTTGCCAAGAAAGATATGCCGAAGGGTGCTAGCTCGACTGCCCACTTCCCAATCCTTCCAGTGGAATCCTTACTTCGGAGCATATCTCCTAAAGGATATGAAGTTGGTACAATTACATTGTGCGCCAAAAAATAATGTCTTAGCTTCCTCGAAGCCATTATCAGAGCATAAACGAACTTCTCAAGTTCGGAGTATCTTGTCTTCGCTCCTGATAATGCTTCGGATACAAAATAAACAGGATTTTGGACCAACTTCCCATTGAAATCCACTTCTCTGACAAGGACTGCGCTGACAGCAGAACCTGTATCTGCAAGGTACAGGAGTAGGGTTTCGTCCGCAGTATGCACCGTGAGTGTAGCAAGATTACTGAGATACTCTTTAATATCTTCGAAGCTTTTCTGACACTCCGGTGTCCATGCAAAATTTTCGGACCCTTTCAATGCTTTAAATATAGGCAAGCTCCTCTCCGCAGACCTTGATAAAAACCTGCTAAGTGCTGCCAGAGGCCCAGTCAGCTTTTGCACTTGCTTTAAATTTTCCAGAGGAGCCATCTTCTGCAGCGCAGTTATTTGAGTAGGGCTAGCTTCAATTCCCCTGCTTGAAACTAAATACCCCTAACAATTTTCCAGCCTTAGCTCTGAATATACATTTTTCGGGGTTAAGACGGATCCAACATGCCCGAAGGCTATTGAATGTTTCTGCTAAGTCTAGGCTATGTTGGTGCTTTAAAGCACTCTTTATTACAATATCATCCATATAGGCCTCCACATTGCGACCTAGTTGATGACCTAGAGCCTTAGCAACTAATCTCGAAAAAGTAGCCCCGGCATTTCTTAGGCCGAAGGGCATTCTTACATAACAGAAGACTCCCGAAGGAGTTACGAAGCTTGTCTTGATTTCATCTTCGCGCTTCAACCATATTTGATGATAACCAGAATACGCGTCAAGGAAGCTTAATAACTCCGAACCTGCGGTGGAGTCAACCAGCTGATCAATTCGGGGCATGGGGTAGGGGTCACGTGGGCATGCTTTATTCAAGGATGTGAAATCAATGCACATGCGCCACTTCCCGGAAGACTTCTTTCTGACGAAAACTGGGTTGGCTAACCATTCTGTGTGAGCCACTTCTCTGATAATCCCAACCTTCAACAATTTCTCAACTTCATCCTTAGCTAGAGCAGCTCTCTCTGCTGACATCTTCCGGAGTCCTTGCCGAACAGGCCGGGCCTTCGGGTTTACAAGTAAACTGTGTTCAATGATATCCCGATCGACTCCGGTGATATCTTCGTCAGACCAAGCGAAGACATCCAAATTTTCTTCCACCACCTTTTCCAAGGAGGTTGCAACTTCAGGAGGTAAATCTTTACCAAATTGAAAAGTATACTCTTTACCATCTTTAACAATGACCTTCGTTGCAATCTCTCCTTCGGGACTTGGTCTCGGAAAGGACTTCTTCGAAGCTTCGGAGGAGGCTGAAAAAATTTCTTCATTATCCTGCACACTGTTTACTTGCCTCGGATCAAGAGGGGGACCATGACCATATTCCGCCCTCCGAGCAATGGCTTGATCTCCGAAGACTGTAAGGACTCCTGCTTGTGTGGGCATCTTCATGCACAGATAATTGTGATGCGCCACAGCTCCGAACTGGTTTAGCATGCCCCTTCCGAAGATGACGTTGTAAGCATACGGGGCATCTACAACATCGAAGATTACTTCCTCAGTTCGGGCCAATAAACCTTCTCCGAAGGTAACTTCTAGGCCTATTTGGCCAAGTGCATCAAGCGGAGGTCCTGCGAAGCCTTGCAGAGGACGAGCCGCTGGAAGGAGATGCCTCCTGGAAATGCACAATTGATCGAAGGCTTGAACAAAAATGATATCTGCCGAACTACCTCCGTCAATCAACACCCTTCGAACTTCAGTACCCGCAATATCAGCAGTGATAACCAGTGGATCTGCGTGCGGGAACTTAATACCAGCTGCATCCTCCGCAGAAAAAGATATTGGAACATGAGACCACTCCGGCATTGCAGCTGCAGATGACGAAGTCCCAATATGACCTACTTCCCGAACGTACTCTCTTCGCTGTCTCTTGGACATGATTCCGAGGGTACCTCCTCCGGAGATAGGGAGAACTACTCTTTTTCCTCTATCTTGCCCTTCCTCTTGCTTCGGAGGTGGCATAACATTGGCCACCGGAGGGTGTCTTGCAGCATCAAAGTTTTCTATCCGCGCCACAGCCTGGACCGGCTCTGGGCGCGTTGCAGCTGGAACTCGGTCGGTAGTACCTCGACCCGAAGTTCTCTCTAGGTACTCTCCCCTCAGGGTAAGTATAGCCTTGCAAGTATCAGTTGCATGGCTTCGATTTTCTCCATGGATACAGCAGAAAAGGGTCTGGCTTTTGCCAGCCATTTTCCCTGGCGACCTCCAGCCGCTGGCCTTGTTCCCCGTAGACTGTGGAGCTCTTGGTGTAAACTTCTGTGGGGGGTGCAATATTCATGACTTCAGAGCGAGGGTGCTTTTGCCCTCTTCTCCGATCATGTTGCACTTCGAAGACTGGTTCCTGCGGCTGTGCCGAAGTTTTCACTTCTACTTTGACTTCTTGCAATATGGACGAAGTAGCAGCAGTCCTCCGAAGCCAACCCTCTTCTGACCTCGCATACTCCTCGAAGTATGACATCAACTGAGAGACCGAGGAGATGCTTTTCCGATGAAGCTTATCCAGAAGGCCTTGATGACTGACGCCTTCCCGAGCTGCGTCAACTACTGAAGATGCGGACAACCCCCGAATTTGCGACTTCGTATGAGCGAAGCGCTTAAAATATTGCCTCAATGTCTCTCCGGGGAGTTGTTTCACCTGGAAAGGACTTCCTGTTGACATGGGAGGCACGAAGGTGCCCTGGAAAATTGCTTATAAACTTCTTCTTCAGCTGCGACCATGAATTGATTGATCCTGGCTTCAAGGACCAGAACCACCTCAATGCCACTCCTTGAAGAGCTAAAGGGAAGCACTTCGCCATGGTGTCTCGAACTCCTCCGCTAGCCTCAATTGCTAGGGCATAAGAACGAACGAACTCTCCGGGATCTTCATCTCCGGCATACTTACAGAGCTTCGAAGTTTTGAACTTTGGATCAAAGCGAACTTTCTGTAGCTCAGGATGCAGCGGAGATTCATTATCGAAGGAGGCGTTCTCCGGGGCTTCGGGATAATCAAGATCGTCGTCTTCGGGCACTTCTGGGATAGTTGGGATGGCTTGAGAACGAAGCCTGTTCGCAGCTTCTTGTCGCCACCTCGCTACCTCAGCTTGAAGGTTGGCCATTTGAGTGGCCATATCTCCAAGATTGTTTTCATCTCCTCCGGAAGGATCTTCCGGGTCTTGAGAACTGGTAGGATCAGTTCGAATTGGGATGGAGGGTGGAGAAGGGACTCCGGGCGGTCGGAGTATGGAAGGGGTTGGCGGAGAAGCTTCGTATGTTCGAGGGATGGAAGCCCCTTCGGAGTTTGCGGAGGGAATGTCGAAGGCCCTCCGACTTCAACTGTGTCGAAGGGTATCTCTCCGGAGATCCGAGAGGACCTCCGAGTGGGATTGCGGGGTGTGCTCCGCTTAGGAGGCATGATGTAAGAAGTTGGTAGAGAACGAAGTTTTTCGGACTAGGTTCCCCACGGACGGCGCCAACTGTTGGCGTAAAAGATTACGCTAACAGGTTTCTGTAGAAAAGAAACTAACAAACGAAGTGTTTGCGAAGAGAACTGTTCTAAGCCTCCGAAAGGATAATAACTTAGAATAGTTCGAATGTGTGTATTGAATAATTTATATTCGGTCCCTATTACAGGGTGAAACGGGGGGTATTTATAGGCCCAAACATTAAGGAAAAGACCTATTTACCCCTCTATTACAACCGACATAGTGGAAACTATTCGGTACCCTTGATAGGGCTAAAATGGTAAAAGACT
Organism: Zizania palustris; assembly: GCA_019279435.1. Classification (NCBI taxonomy): domain Eukaryota; kingdom Viridiplantae; phylum Streptophyta; class Magnoliopsida; order Poales; family Poaceae; genus Zizania; species Zizania palustris. The sequence continues at coordinate 53,738,919 of JAAALK010000285.1, read as the reverse complement.
AATCTAATGAGAAAGAAGATAAGTCTTCCATCTTAGCTGGCAGAAAAGATCTTGAAAGGCCTTAGTTCGAAGATGTACTCCGAACCAATGCCTATCTTCGTACTTCGAACTTGACTCTGGGTATCTTCGAAGATGAACGTCTGGGAATCTTCGAATCCGCTGTCTGCCTTTATGTTGCTTCGGCAATAACCCCGAAGATGAGATATTTTCCCCGAACAACAGTCATCTGTCCTTTGGGGGGAGAATGATCATGATCAATTCCTGTCTCAGTAGTATCCCTATGTATACCATGGGGGTTTTCCAGCTTCCAGATTGTATACATGATCAAATAGATAGGATTCGGAGCAGATTCTTTTGGGGCGGCTTGGGGCTCACTAAGAAATATCATATGGTAAACTGGAAGACTTTGTGCTTGCCTAAAGTAGATGGGGGTTTGGGGTTTTTGGATACTAGGATTATGAATCAATCTCTGCTGTGTAAGTGGTTGTATGGGCTAGCGAATGGGAAAGAGGGTTTATGTTTTGACATTCTCAGGAAAAAATATGAGGTTGACAATAGTGTTCTTCATCTCGATAGGGGCATGAGTTCATATTTTTGGTCCAAACTCTTGAAATTAAACTGTCTGTTTCGCAAACTCTGCGCCTTCAGGGTTGGGGATGGCATGAATGTGAGATTCTGGAAGGACACTTGGAATGGAGACTTCCCTCTGAAGATCAGATTCACTCAGATTTTTGAGATTTGTAGTGAGCTAGAAATTCGGGTTAGGGATGTTTGGTCCAATAATTGGTATATTAATTGTAAGAGGACTCTGAGTGATGCAGAGTTAGCTCAGTGGCTGGATTTGAGGTCTTGTGTGGACCGCACCGTAATCTGTGAGGCCCCAGATCAGGTTTCCTGGGGGTTAAATCATAGAGGTTTCTCTACGAAGTCCTTATACAGTTGGCTTTCCTTTAGAGGGGTTAGAGATGATACGCTCAATCTAGTGTGGAAGTGCGCAGCGCCGTTAAAGTCTAAATGTTTCCTATGGTTGGTAATGAAAGGAAGAATTCAAGTTGGGGATGCTTTGAAGCGTAAAAAGTGGTTAGGGGACCCCTCTTGTAAGCTTTGTGGTGAGCTAGAGACGGTGGATCATGCCATGTTCCGATGTGATCTGGCTATATTCCTGTGGTGTTTCTGTAGAGACGCGTTGGGTTGGGCTCGAACGCCAGTTCGTCATGAAAATGTCTTGAGCCTTTTTGATTGTTCTATCAGTGTGGCCAAGAAAAGGTGACTCTTGGGGTGGTGGCTACAGGCTGTTGGACGATTTGGCTGATGCGCAACAGTTTCATCTTTAACAATACTTTGTCAAATAATGTTCTTGATTTGCCTTTCAAACTGACTTGTTTTGTCTCCCAGTGGAAGAAGCTAGCTCCGGCGCGTTTACTGGATGAGGTTTCCAAAACCTACGACTTGCTCCATGCAAATTTATGTCTCCTGGTGTTGGCATCAAGGCAAAGAAGTGGGCCAGAAAACTGATTTGAGGGAGCTTTGTGCTCGTGTTTGTTTTGATTTTTTGGGCTGTCAGACTGTTGCTAGCTGGGTGGTGCGCCGCTGTTTGTCGTCTGTGTTTTGTTGTTCTCCCGGTTACTTCATTTTGTGTTGTTTGTCTCAGTTAGTTTTTGTGGACTGTCCGGTTGTGCTGGAGACTTCTGAGTCTGTGCTCCGCTTGTGTTGGGTTTTCGGAACTTGGTGGATGTTCCTTGCGTTTGTGGGTGTGTCCTTGATTGTAAGCTGGTCTCCCCAGCGTTCATACTTGTGACATGGTTCGTGGCTTTCTATCAAAGCCGGGTGCAAATGTGCTTTGTGCCTGTTCCTCAAAAAAAAAAAGAAAAGAAACAAAATAAAGAAAGAAAGAAACAGTCTTGAGATGACGAACAAAGAGACAGACCAAAGAAAGGGCGCAGATTGGGGGAATGAGTCAAGAGCCCTCTCGCTACTCCTTCTGTGGCTGCGTGCTCCTCCGTTGGTGGATGCTTGTGGATTGTACACATGAATCATTCATCCTATCTTGAAACATAGGATTCAGAAGACCTTAATCAACCTGGAGGCAACCAGAAGCAGCGGCTAGAGAAACCATCACCCACAGAAGCAGCGGAGGGGGCTTACCAATTGACAGTCTCCTAGATCCGAAACCCATGGTGGAGGTGCGACGAGAAGCAGTGGGATCCTGGCGACGGAGGAAAGCGAGCGAGGGAGAGATGAATACAATACGGTGGCATGGGGTCCAGCCGTCAATGGCCTCGTTAGTGACGGCGGAGAGCCATGCGGGCCAGCCAACGACGACTTGTTCATCGCGTGCCTTGTTCGTGAAGCTCCCCACCAATGCGGACCTCGGCGTGCGCCATCGCAGCGGTGGCTCTCGATGACCGCGACCGGCGCTCCCCTTCACCGGCGGCTCACGACGGCATCGGCGGCGGTGGCGGATGGCTGCCCGCCCTTCTCGGCAGCCTGGATGACGGCGACGCAGGGGGCGCGTCACGACAACTGGGAGGCCGAAGTGTCGAGGCTGGAAGTGGAGGGGCGACCGAAGCGAAGAGGATCCCAGCACGAGCGCGTGCACTAGAGGCCATGATCTGGAGGCAGGTGCCGGGACCGGAGGCAGAAGGGAAGCAGAGCGGTAGGAGAGGCCTGACGACCCGCGCCGGTGAGCACCAGGGGTGAGGGCAGCGTGGGTGGCTAGGGTTAGGCAGGGGACGGGAATACCGGATGGGGAACGGGGCACGTAGGGGCTGGGTTCCCCATTGCCTAGGACATTTTGCAAAAAAACACCTTGAGTTTTTCTTTTTTAGAGCGCAGTCTGATTTCCAAATTTTCTCTTCTTCGGGTATAAAATATCAGGAAACGGAGGTTCATCCGCAAAAAACTCGACTAAGTGGGAAATAGGGTGTCACGCTTTCGCGTAAATATCGACGAACTAGAGGGCTTTTCAGCAAAAAATCCTGTGACAACGTGGCGGCCCGCGGGAGCGTCCATGCCACCTAAAATCCCGGTGGATTAGCAAGTTACCGAAAATTGCAGGGCATTTTTCGTGAAATTATGACGTGGCTCGATGTGGGAGCAGCAAAGTTTAGCTGCTTTTAATGATTCTAATTGAAAAACCAAGTGAGGCTTTCACTGTGGTTCTATCTTTATGATGAGTGATTGACAAGATTGTCTGGCTAATTTTGTTGTTTGTGTGAGTCATGGTATGGGTTGCATGGAGTTACGTGTTTTGCTTGTCTCGTGTGTGTAGGGTTGAGATGCTTGTCAACTGTTGATGGTGGGTGATCAGGGTTAGATAGGGAGTCTAATGCCAGATGGTCGAGGATGCCAATTGAAATTGAAGGTGATCTCAGGCATACACATGGAGATAAGGAAAGACATGGACGAACTGATGATCGAGACGAAGTGTTGATCAAGTCAGCGAAAGGGAAACCAGTGCAAGTAACAAGGCTACTCGAGGGATCAAGAGCGGGAGAGACATGCTGGCAGTCGAGTTCGTGGACTGACGACACATGTGTTGACACGAAAACGTGCCCCCGCACTTGGGTCAGTTCAACGATCCAAAAGTGTGCGGATACTTAGGGACAAGCCTAAGCGTAACACAACACCGACGCCGCGTTCCGACTACCCTTAACTGTGGTAAGGGGATGGAGTCGCCATGTAATCAGATCACACAGAAATAATCCAATTAGCCGAAAATGAAATATATTAAATAGAAATAAATCAGAAAGCTGAATGGAGCCTAACTGATCCGAAGTGTACAGTGCGAAGGGTATCTCCGAAGGGTACCTTCGGTGTTCGGACTGATCTGGCCGAAGACAGGGCTCCGAACAGATCTCGACATGACAATCATCTCCGAACAGCAGGGTTCAGCGCGAAGTATCTGACGTGATAAAACAACTTAAAAGCAACGCACTGACATGACTTCGTCTAACGCGGGGTACAAATGTGGTGAAGCCTGTCGTGACAAAGCCTGTTGTGAAGTGTACTGGCGCGCGAGACTCGGTCAAACCGACAACAGCGTGACGGCCCAGCACGGGTAGTCGAAGCAGTAATCCTGCCGAGGGGTGCTCTAGCAGCCTTCGAAACCAATCTCTTGGCTCCGGACACCTTCGGCGAAGTGGCTTCAGACATGGAAACCTGCAACAGGATAGATATCAAGTACCCATTCGACCTGGGGACCGAATTTTGCTAAGTGTTGCACTAGAGAATGAAGGTAGCAATCTGTTACGCAGATTAGCGGATACTTCACAGCCAAAGTAACAAGGCGATAACAATCTATTACGTAGATTAACAAATACTTCACAAGCGAAGTAACAAGGATTACCACTTTTCCGAAGTGGCCGTCGGAGGGCTTCCAGGAAAACCCACGAAGATTACAGAAAAGTAAAGGTACGGTTGAAAGCTAGGGCTTTGTGTCGATTTTTGTTGGGGGTTGATGAATCGGCCTCACCCCTATATTTATAGGGGTTAGACTCCTAATCTCTAAGCCTAATCTAGTGGGATTCAGCCTAATCACGCGTAGGGATAAAAATTAGCCAGAATCGGACTCAACTCTATCTCTGATTTCCTACCGAAGTGGGCCTTCGGCCAGGCCCGCCGAAGCCTGCTCCTCGAGCGAAGGTAGCAGGCCTACTGGAAGCTTCCGAAGCTCATAGCTCGATGGGCCTTTGGCCCTATAGGGCTTCGACCCAGTCTAGGACATGTGTATTTTCGGCCCAAATTATCAAAATTGATATTTTGGCAATCTTAACCATTAATACCATTTTTTTCTATCAACACATGCCCCATGCCTTTTAGTGAACTAAGTGAACTAAAAGCATAACGGGCTAAGGACGATATTTCTCATATCGACCTTTCGAAAAAAAATTTAAGTCGTTTGCCACACACTTGGGAAGTACCTTTTCAGGTACCTGCCATTCAAAGCTCTTCGAAACCGCTCTCTTTGCAGAGATTATAACACATATGCATTGCTAGAGGCGATTTTGGCTATTTTGAAAGGACCTTCCCAACTAGGTGACCACTTACCAAATTAGGGCTCTTAGTACCTAAGGGCAAAATCGTCTTCCAACCAATTCACCTACATGAAACGATTTTGGTTTAACCTTCTTATTGTAGGCTTTAGCTACTCTCATCTTGCCTACCTTTATAGCTTCTAAAGCTCTTAACCTCTTATCGATCACTTCCTCTAGATTGTCCTTCAAAAGAGTCTCATGCTCATTGACCGATAAACCATCTTGCTTCAAAACTCTTAAAGAGCTAAGATCTACTTCTACAGGTAGAATGACTTCTTGTCCATATACCAACTCATATGGACTAACTTTGGTAGCACCGTGCTTTGCAATCCTTTGTTCTAGATTTGTACTGTGATTCTCAATTTTGCTTCTGCAATCTTTTAGAGGTGCGTTGGGTGATCTGAACATGCCATCTTATTCACGAGAATTTGTCGAGGCACCTATTCACCCCCTCTAGTCACCTAATCCGATCCCACAATTGGTATCAGATATAGTTAGATCACAAGTTGACCTTAACCAGTGTGTGATCCTTTTGGCGATATAGACAAGAACTCTAAGATTCCAATGTTTGATGGTCGAGATTTTGCCTATTGGAAGGTGTGATGGAAACTTACCTATGTTGGACCGGAAACGGCGACCAGAGGGGGGGTGAATGGGAGCTTTTAAAATTTCGGGCTAAAAACTAGCCTTCTGTTTCAATACTGTCTTCTGCGGAACAGGCTTCGAACACCACCTTCGAAGGTCTGGTTCGGAGGTACTTCGACACCTTCGAACACAGGCTTCGGAGTAGCTAAAGTTCGAAGCCAAGAAGACTTCGCTCCACTTACAACCCTCGGAAACCAACTCTGCTAAGTCAGTGCAGGCTCCGCACACAGGGTGCTTCGAGCAGGCTTCGCACTTCACCCTTCGCAAGAGTGGACAGCCCTCTGAGGACTTCGACCAAGTACTTGGCGGCAGCAACTGGTGCTGGGCTTCGTACACGAAGGTCTACACGCACACAGAAGGACAATGCTAAGGGCTTCGACACAAGAAGCAAACGGGCCTCGGTCAGGGCTACGCTAGTAAGCAGCGAGGTCTTGCCTCCTGTTACACAGAGCGAACGCACGCTGACAAAACACACACCTCGCACAAAAACAGCCTTCGCCTCAACAGGCTTCGGTGCACAACAACAGGCGAGGTATGCAAAGCGAGCTCAAGCAAAAAGCACAGGAAAACAGGGCTTCGCCGCTTGAACAAGGAACACAGAAAAAGAACTCTCTGGATGTATCATAATCGAAGTGTGGCTACAGGAGCTCAACAGTAAATGCTCAAAGTGTTAAATGTTACCTACCGAGCCCCCATATTTATAGCCCACAGTTCATCCAAAGGAATTGACTACACTACCCCTAGGGTTTACATTCATTTTGTCTCTTCAGAACTAAGGGGTACAAAAGGTAGTCCACCTTTATTCTGGAGGATTCTCTGTCAGCTGCAGAGGGGACAATGTCAGCCTTTTTCAGAACAGACAGTGTCAGCCTTTACAATGTTGACTTCTGGAACCTCCCTTCGCACCGGAGGGTGCGGTAGCTTCGGCGAGAAGCCTGCAGCCTGTTGGCCTTCGCTCCGCCGAAGAAGTCTCCGATACACTGACGGTTTTGAGCCGAAGCCGTCAAAGCCCTTGGGCCTTCGCACCACCACCTCCGGAGTGGATCACAATGGCTTCGCAGCTACTCCCAGCTCGAACACCGTCCGTCCGTGTACCGAAGCCATGCATGGCCGAAGCACCTCAAGTCATCCTTACTCCGAACCCCCACCTTCGGAGTACCACCCTTCGAAGTCCCTCCTTCGTCCAAGGCCTTCGCATGAAGCATTCCATGAGCACTCCGTCGCAGTGCCTCTCCCGAGCACACTCCTCGACGAGCCTCATCCGGACCATGCCTTCGATGCGCCTCGACTTCTGAGATCTTCGTCGGGCCACCTTCGAGTGTCTCCCTCCGGAGCACACTTCGAACCTTTGCCTCCGCAGAGGACTTGATCCACCAACTCCGAAGTCACTCCATTCGGAGTACCTTCGAAGTGCCTCACCTCCGAGGACTTTGTCTCGGAGTACCTTCAGCCGGAGCCACGCTCCGCACTCTCTGCCTTCACCTGGCACGTCTCGACCCGAGGACCGACCCGGACCACCTTCGCAGCCACCGTGACGGAGCTCCCTGCTCCCCTGGCATCAAGCCTCCCGCTTGACCCAGGTTCACCTGGCTCGAACCTTGTCCGTCGCCTCCGAAGTCCCTGCGCACCACAGACAAGCAAACAAGTGTATCCAGTACTCCGGAGACCTCTCCGGGTTAGCAACCTCCGGCACACACTCCGGTGTACCGCCCAAAGTACCGAAGCCGTCGGTACGAACCTAGTCATCGTGTACTGCCGGACCCCTCCGACAGGCACACTCCGCTGCACAGCTGCAGCAAGCAAAACACCTCCGAACACCCTTCGGAGAAATCACCTCCGAACACCCTTCGGAGGTACCCTTCGAACAGAGGGTAAAATCCTGTCAATCACTCATCACAAAACACCGAAACCAACCCTTGGTTTCTCAATCTCCCCCTTGATGAGTGCATTGACAACCAAATCCAAGTTCAAGAAAATTTAAAAATTTCAGCACACAAGTGACCATAAAAACTCAGAAAAGAGCCAAATCATGTCACTTGATAAAAGAATTTTTCTCCCCCTTTGTAAAAGAGTAAAAGCCCCTTTGGCAAATCTCCCCTGATAAGAACTCCCCCTGAGTTAAGCAAATTTTTCTCCCCCTTTATGTCAAAAATCTCTCCCCTTTTTCGAAATTATGCCTTCTTGCGGCAGAGAACATAGCAAATCTCTCCGGAATTTCTCCCCCTTTGGCAATGCAAGCATCAAGGAGCACGTAAAAGATGCAAAGCTTCGAAATGAAATAAAATTGCAAAGACATATAATGCAAAAATATGCCAACAGTAACATCAATGATCATGGGCTCAGCTCAGTTTAACATTCTGTGAAACAAGATGATGGCAGGTGATTTTGTCATTTTGAGATAAAAGCATCACCACTTAATCATAGCAGCTAGACATGTGAAGGCAAGGACTGCGTAAAGCTAACAATTTCTACACTAGACAGACAAGTCTTGTTCAAAAGGAGCTTTGAAAGCAAACTTGATGATTAATTAATTTTGTTGTTCTTTTCTTAATGCCAGGGGTTATTTGTTTGTCCACCTTATACTTTCCAATCAGGCCAAGCCTAGGCATAAAAGCCATCGGAAGCTTAAGGCGGTGATTTTGGCATACACTACACTATCCCAGATCAGACCAAAGTGCAATGGTAAGCAGTCTAGAATAGAGTAGTGCGACAAACAAACCCTCCTGGATCTTTTCATTGAAACCAGGCAAATCATGGATTTTGATTTTGATTCTGATGAATGAAATATTTTGATGAATATCCATGAATGATGAACACAATTTTTCAAGTTGCAAACTTTAGCATCCAAGGAACAGTGTCTTGCTGTCAAGTAGATAACAGATAGCTAAAAGCAGTCCTGCCTAAACAAGCTAGATACAAGATGGTGCAGTGAGCAAGTTTTGATTTTGAAAATAAATATCATGCACACAAATGATCCAGACATATTTCATAGAGCTGAGCTGTCATGATTTCTTTGAATTAAAAAACAGGCATATAATAGCAAAAGATGTAAGTGCAATTTCACCCATAATGAGCATATGCAAGACAATTAAAATCAGCTCCCCCTCACAAAATGCCGTAAGGGTGACAAATGCTAAGTTCCCCACGCAAGTAAGCAAATCGAGAAGCATCGAGGGGTTTTGTAAAAATATCGGCAAGCTGGTGTTGGGTGTCAACATATTGAAGTTCAATATCACCCTTCTCATTGTGATCTCTGAGAAAATGATACCGTACATCAATGTGTTTGGTTCTGGAGTGCTGAACCGGGTTGTTTGCAATACAAATAGCACTAGTGTTATCACAGAAAAGTGGAACACACTTATAATCTAACCCGAAATCCCGCAAAGTGGAAACCATCCACAAAATCTGAGAGCAACAGCTAGCTGCAGCAACATATTCGGCCTCAGCCGTCGATTGTGCAACACTAGACTGTTTGCGGGAAGACCAGCAAACCAGAGATGTACCCAGAAAATGACAAGTACCAGAGGTACTCTTCCTATCAATTCTACACCCAGCAAAGTCCGCATCAGAATAACCTCGAAGACATAAAGATGAAGATGCTGAATACCATATGCCAAATTCAAGGGTGTGTTTGAGATACCTTAGAATGCGCTTAACCGCTTGGCGGTGCGAAGCTCGTGGTGAAGCCTGAAAACGAGCGCACAGACACACAGCGAAGTGTATGTCCGGCCTTGTGGCAGTCAAGTAGAGGAGGGAGCCGATCATGCTCCGGAACTCCTTCTGATCTACGGCTTCTCCATCTTCGTCAGGGTCCAATGCTACAGATGTAGCCATTGGAGTGGCGAGAGGCTTCGCATCGGACATGTCGAACTTCTTGAGCAGGTCCTTGGTGTACTTTGTCTGGTGGACAAAAGTACCTTGTTTGCTTTGCTTGATTTGCAAACCAAGGAAAAAGGTGAGTTCACCCATCATCGACATTTCAAACTCTCTGCTCATGGTATCTGCAAACTCGGCAACCAAAGCATGAGAAGAGCCACCAAAGATGATATCATCCACATAAATCTGAACTAGGAGGAAATCTTTGCCATGCTTGAGAGTAAACAGTGTTTTATCAACAGAGCCCATAAAATACCCTCGCTCAAGCAGAAAAAGACTTAAGTCTATCATACCACGCCCGAGGGGCCTGCTTGAGTCCATAAAGAGCCTTATGAAGTTTAAGGACTTTATGTGGGTACTTGGGGTTTTCAAAACCAGGGGGTTGTTTTACATAAACATCTTCACCTATGAAGCCATTAAGAAAAGCACTTTTAACATCCATTTGATAGAGTTTGAATCCCCGGGATGTCGCAAAGGCAAGCAAAATCCTAATGGCCTCAAGGCGAGCAACAGGTGCAAAAGTTTCAGTAAAATCAATCCCTTCTAGTTGAGAAAAGCCCTGAGCTACAAGTCTAGCCTTATTTCTAACAATTGTTCCATCCTCCCCTTGTTTATTTTTGAAAATCCATTTTGTTCCAATGAAATGAACATTTGGTGGAGGATCAACTAAAGTACAGACTTGGTTTCTCTCAAAATTTTCAAGTTCCTCATGCATGGCATTGATCCAACTAGAATCAGAAAGTGCATGACTAACATCTAAAGGCTCGAAAGAAGCAACAAAAGCAGCATTAGTGAAATGGGCATGAGAACGAGTTACCCTTTGATCAAGCTCACCAATGATCTGCTCGGGAGGGTGCATCCTTTGGACATGATGTGGAGCCTCGCGGCGGGATGCAGTCTCCCCCTCAACTTGTGCGTTGGTGTGGTCTAAGATGACCGATGTTGAGGTAGTCGCTTCGGGACCTCGTGCCGAAGTAGTAGAAGCGGGGTCAGCTTCGGGGGTTGATGTCGAGGGTAGTAGGGGATCATCCTCGAATTCTCCGGGATCTTCATCTTCAAATAAGGTCTGTTCCATGTCGTGTTCATTTGCCTGTTCAAAAGCAGAACTAACAGAGGGGGTTGATTCATCAAAAGTCACATCACATGACTCGATGACAGTGTTAGTTTCCAAGTTATAAACACGATAAGAATGACCATGAGTAGTATAACCCAAAAAGATCCCGTCAGAAGATCGCGACTCAAATTTATCCAAGTTACCACGTTTTAGGATAAAGCAGCGACAGCCAAAAACTCGAAGATGAGTAACCTTGGGCTGTCTCCCAAAACGCAAGCTCATAAGATGTCAAATTTAAAATTGAGCGCAAGAAGATTCGGTTTGAGATGTAACAAGCAGTGTTCATGGCCTCAGCCCAGTATTTTCTAGGAGTCCTATGCTCATCAAGCATCGTCCTAGCCATCTCAACCAAAGTGCGGTTTTTTCCTCTCAACAACACCGTTCTGTTGAGGAACCCGCGGAGCAGAGAAATTGATGTTCTATGCCATGCTCCATGCAAAAGTCAACAAAGAGACTATTTTTGAACTCAGTGCCATTATCGCTTCGAATGAATTTTAATGCACCAGGGAGTTCAGTAAACAGTCTCAAAGCCAAGCTCCGAAAGTGTGAAAACACTTCGTCCTTGCTGGCAAGAAAGAAGACCCAAGAGTAGCGAGAGTAATCGTCGACAATAACTAATACATACCACTTGCCGCCTAAAGAACTAACCCGAGAAGGACCTACAGTGTCCATATGGAGAAGTTCTCCGGGTTGTTCAGTCATCACTGTGGTGACTGGCGAATGCGAAGCGGCAATCATTTTTCCATGTCGACAAGGAGCGCAAACTAAATTCTTCTCAACTTGAGCTTGGGCAATCCTCGGATCAGACCTAGGGCGCTCAAACGAGCGAGCAACTCAAAGCTCATATGCCCTAGTCTCCTATGCCACTTCCAAAGCTCAGAAGTCGAATGTGCAACAAGACAATGAGAAGAACCAGAGGACTCTGAAAAATCAGCTCCAAAAACTCTCCCAACCCTAAAGATCTTACACACCACAAAGCCATCAGAATTGAGCACTTGCGAAGTATCGCGATGAAATCGCACTTCGAATCCCTCATCAAGCAACTGAGATACAGACAGCAAATTGTATCCCAGGTTTTCAACCAAAGCAACATCTTTGAGAGTGAAGTTTGCGTTAATTCTTACCACACCTTTACCTTTCACTCTACTCCTTCGATTGTTTCCGAAGGTGATATGTTCCCTTTGCTTGGTTGTGGTGAGGCTGGAGAACCAAGCTGCATCTCCGGTCATGTGGCGCGAACAACCGGAGTCCATGATCCACGTGCCCTCCAAGCCTCGACCTGTCGCCTACACATGATAAAAACGTCTCGATCGCTCAGTGCTGGGGTGAGTAAATAATGGCGAGGCATCCAGCACTGAGTGACACGAGTAGTAGGCATAGTAAAAGCAGGCGGTCTACGCACATGAAAATCAGAATGATGCGAAGTGCGAGGTCTACCTACATACAAAGAACGCAAAGCATGTCGAGGTCTCCTACTCTGACGAGGTACAAAGCTACTCGCCCGAGGTCTACCACCATATGGAACATGGTGAACACCTCGAGGAGCAAAAACCTCTCCGAGAAGCATGAGGAGCCTCGAAAACAGGACGAGAGTAATACTCAGACTCATGCATACCTAAAGATGGGTAATGCATGTCCTGATAGCTCATCGCCTGTTCACGTCGCTCATCCTTGATGCGACGGAAACAGAAACCAATCAAATGACCCGCCCGTTGACAATAAGAACAATGAAACACTCTCCTGGGGGCACTCTCATGGGTCACAGGAGCAACTCTCACAGGCTCCTTGGGTTTCTTTTGAGTGGTTTTCTTGGGAGGATTTTTCTTGGTAGGATGAGTGGTTTTCTTTGGTGGATGGGTAGGCTTTTTGGCTGATGGGGTGTCCAACAGAGCTCTCTCTTTCTCTAGGGTGGTAGGAGAGGTAAAAACAGTTTTGGTCTTACTGTCTGAAGAAATCCTCTCAAAACCCAACCTAGAGCTACCCCTGCTCTGTCAGCACACAACTTGGTCTTGGCCAAGAGCAAATCCATCCTACCCTTTCCCTCAGTGCATTTGTTAACCACAGAAAGAAGGTACTCATTTTCAGACATGAGGTTCTCAGCTCGCTCTCTAACAGTGCCTAGCTGGTCCTTAAGGGTAATGCATGTGTCACACACTGGCTGCACATCCTTAGAACTACCGGCCCTCTCCAATCTAGCCTCCAGATCATGAACATGCTTATCACGTAAATTAATGCTATCGCGCAATAAAGAGCAGTTCATGCAATCAATAACATCATGAGGTCTAGAATCCACCTCCGAAAGCTGCTTCTATGCAGTCTCAAGCTCAGAAAGAGTTGAGCATGAACAGAACGCAACTGAGCAAGCTCACTCATGACAACAGAACATGATTCACATTCAGCATCATCAAATTTAGACTTAAGCATGGCATATTCAGTAGAAATATTTTCTAGCCTAAGTCTAAGGTCTTTTCTTTCTCTAGCGGCTTGCACAAGTAGTCTATCCTGACCAAGCACTACTTCATTCAGCTCATCTAATTTAATTAGAAGCTGGTCAGATGATAGGTTTACCTCAGATGAGTCAAGCTCATCGCCGCTGTGATCGCTGTCGGCCATGAGGCAAAGACCGGTGAAGTCACGTCCCTTCTTGTCCTTCTTGTCCTCCTTCCTTGGGGACTCCTCCTCCTCAGAGCTCGACTCCTCAGTTGAGGATGTGTCGATGTCGCTGAGAGCAGCAACAAAGGCTCTGGAAGCGGCCTTGGCTACTTTCTTAGCCATCTTGCCGCGCTTGCCCTTCACAAAGGGTTTCCTCTCCTTCTTGTGGTATTTGGGGCGCTCACTCTCATCTCTCTTTTTGACCTTGGGGCAATTGGCCTTAATGTGAGAGGTGTCGCCACATTCATAGCAGCCACTAAAACCACTTCTCCTCTGATCCCGTCTCTCATGATGAAAGCGGGTGAACCTCCGGGCAATGAGAGCAAGCTCATCATCAGCTAGAGTATCCACCTGCTCCTTTGTGACGGAGACCAGGGAGGACAAAGCAAAACCATCTGCAAGAACACAAGTGCCTGATGTGCTTGGTTCTGCAGTGGTGCCACGGCTAGTGCTAGAAACCAATGCCAATGGCTGTGGCAAAGTGCTTCTGTGCACAACAAGAGATGCCTTGGCAATCTCTGTGGACTTCAGCTTGCTAAAGAGTTCGTCACAGGTCAATGTGTCATAGCCTGTGGACTCCTCAATACTGGATATCTTCACTTCCCATATGCTACGGTCAAGAGCATAGAGAAGCTTGATAGCCCTATCGTGATCACTGTAAGCAAGCGTCCCGTTGGATCGCAAGTTACTCACTATCGCGTCAAAGCGTGAAAACATGGCATCTACAGATTCACTAGGTGCCTGCACAAACAGCTGATACTGTTGGTTGTAGGTGCTTTGGCGCCTGGCCTTAATCTGAGCAGAGCCCTCATGAAAGACAGTGAGTGTTGTCCAAATCTCCCTAGCAGTCCTAAGGTGCTGCACCCTATCAAACTCACTCCGACTCAAACCAATGAACAGTATGTTCCTTGCCTTCGAGTTGGCAATATACTGATCTTTTTCAGTTTGAGTGGTGCGGGTATCAGGGATGGAGTATTGTGAGTCCACAATCTCCCAAATTGCATTTCCTTGGCTTAACAAGTAAGCCTCCATGCGCACCTTCCAGTATGCAAAATCTGTCCCATCGAACAGATGAATTTTACTGCCTCTATCCATGTCGCCAATAGATCACAAAACCGGTTAAGGTCAACTGGTGATCTTAACCAAGCTCTGATACCAATTGTTGGACCGGAAACGGCGACCAGAGGGGGGGTGAATGGGAGCTTTTAAAATTTCGGGCTAAAAACTAGCCTTCTGTTTCAATACTGTCTTCTGCGGAACAGGCTTCGAACACCACCTTCGAAGGTCTGGTTCAGAGGTACTTCGACACCTTCGAACACAGGCTTCGGAGTAGCTAAAGTTCGAAGCCAAGAAGACTTCGCTCCACTTACAACCCTCGGAAACCACTCTGCTAAGTCAGTGCAGGCTCCGCACACAGGGTGCTTCGAGCAGGCTTCGCACTTCACCCTTCGCAAGAGTGGACAGCCCTCTGAGGACTTCGACCAAGTACTTGGCGGCAGCAACTGGTGTTGGGCTTCGTACACGAAGGTCTACACGCACACAGAAGGACAATGCTAAGGGCTTCGACACAAGAAGCAAAACGGGCCTCGGTCAGGGCTACGCTAGTAAGCAGCGAGGTCTTGCCTCCTGTTACACAGAGCGAATGCACGCTGACAAAACACACACCTCGCACAAAATAGCCTTCGCCTCAACAGGCTTCGGTGCACAACAACAGGCGAGGTATGCAAAGCGAGCTCAAGCAAAAAGCACAGGAAAACAGGGCTTCGCCGCTTGAACAAGGAACACAGAAAAAGAACTCTCTGGATGTATCATAATCGAAGTGTGGCTACAGGAGCTCAACAGTAAATGCTCAAAGTGTTAAATGTTACCTACCGAGCCCCCATATTTATAGCCCACAGTTCATCCAAAGGAATTGACTACACTACCCCTAGGGTTTACATTCATTTTGTCTCTTCAGAACTAAGGGGTACAAAAGGTAGTCCACCTTTATTCTGGAGGCTTCTCTGTCAGCTGCAGAGGGGACAGTGTCAGCCTTTTTCAGAACAGACAGTGTCAGATTTTACAGTGTTGACTTCTGGAACCTCCCTTCGCACCGGAGGGTGCGGTAGCTTCGGCGAGAAGCCTGCAGCCTGTTGGCCTTCGCTCCGCCGAAGAAGTCTCCGATACACTGACGGTTTTGAGCCGAAGCCGTCAAAGCCCTTGGGCCTTCGCACCACCACCTCCGGAGTGGATCACCACGGCTTCGCAGCTACTCCCAGCTCGAACACCGTCCGTCCGTGTACCGAAGCCATGCATGGCTGAAGCACCTCAAGTCATCCTTACTCCGAACCCCCACCTTCGGAGTACCACCCTTCGAAGTCCATCCTTCGTCCAAGGCCTTCGCATGAAGCATTCCATGAGCACTCCGTCGCAGTGCCTCTCCCAAGCACACTCCTCGACGAGCCTCACCCGGACCATGCCTTCGATGCGCCTCGACTTCTGAGACCTTCGTCGGGCCACCTTCGAGTGTCTCCCTCCGGAGCACACTTCGAACCTTTGCCTCCGCAGAGGACTTGATCCACCAACTCCGAAGTCACTCCATTCGGAGTACCTTCGAAGTGCCTCACCTCCGAGGACTTTGTCTCGGAGTACCTTCAGCCGGAGCCACGCTCCGCACTCTCTGCCTTCACCTGGCACGTCTCGACCCGAGGACCGACCCGGACCACCTTCGCAGCCACCGTGACGGAGCTCCCTGCTCCCCTGGCATCAAGCCTCCCGCTTGACCCAGGTTCACCTGGCTCGAACCTTGTCCGTCGCCTCCGAAGTCCCTGCGCACCACAGACAAGCAAACAAGTGTATCCAGTACTCCGGAGACCTCTCCGGGTTAGCAACCTCTGGCACACACTCCGGTGTACCGCCCAAAGTACCGAAGCCATCGGTACGAACCTAGTCATCGTGTACTGCCGGACCCCTCCGACAGGCACACTCCGCTGCACAGCTGCAGCAAGCAAAACACCTCCGAACACCCTTCAGAGAAATCACCTCCGAACACCCTTCGGAGGTACCCTTCGAACAGAGGGTAAAATCCTGTCAATCACTCATCACAAAACACCGAAACCAACCCTTGGTTTCTCAACCTACTAAGACAAGGAAGTGCTATATGGGACATTGTTGATTCCCGATATGTGATTCTTGAAACTCGCACCACTCAGGCTAAGAAGGAAAACAATACGATTTTAATAGCAAGGCAAGAAACATACTATTCGTCAGTCTAAGTCGCAATGAGTTTGACAGGGTCCAGCACCTACGAACTGCACGTGAGATTTGGACAACTTTGAAAACTTTTCATGAGGGCACTACTCAGATTAAGGCTAGGCGACAAAGCACATATAATCAAGAATATCAAATGTTTGTGCAAGGCCCTAGCAAATCTGTAGATGTCATGTTTGCTCGATTTGATGGGATTGTGAGCAACCTGCGCTCCACTGGGACTTTAGCTTATTCGGACCATGATAGATCTATCAAACTTCTCTATGCTCTTGATCGTAGCATATGGGAGATGAAGATCTCTAGTATTGAAGAGTCGTCAAGCTAAGACACTTTGACTTGCGATGAACTCTTCAGTAAATTTAAGTCCACTGAGATTGCCAAGGCGTCTCATTCTGGAATTGGGAACTCTTTGCCATAATCCATGTTACTAGTTTCCGGTTCTAGAAGTGGCACCTCATCTGGAGATAATCTTTCTGGTGGTTCTAGAGTTTGTGCTTTCTCTAGAGGTTTTGCCTTGTCTTCTTTGGTCTCTATCACTAAAGAACAGGTGGACACATTGGACAATGAGGAGCTTGATCTCATAGTCAAAAAGTTCACCCGATTCTATAATGATAGATGGGATCAAAGGAGAGGAGGCTCTCGAGGATGTTTTGAGTGTGGATACCTTAATCATATCAAAGCTAATTTCCCAGAACTAAAACAAATAATGAACATGAACACAAACACCAAAAAGAGAAAAAACCTTCTTCAAAGGAAAGCGTGGAAAAGTGGCTAAAAGAGTAGCCAGACCATTTGTAGCCGCCCTCAGCGACATCAATAGTACTTCAAGTGAGGAGCCAAGCTCCGATGAAGAGGATCCATCCAAGAATGAAGAAAGAAGGAGAAGAAGACAAAAGACTTTACTGGCCTTTGCTTCATGGCTGACGACATACCTAGCAGCGATGAGCTAGACTCATCTGAGGTATGTCTATCCCGTGACTAGCTTCTTGTTCAAAACGATGAATTACATGATGATATCATCTCTCAGGATAGATTACTTAAACTTGCTGCTAAAGAACGAAAGGATCTAAAATTCAAACTCGAATCTCTTTCCACTGAACTTGTCTTGCTGAAGTCTATGTCTGAAAATGCTGAATGTGAGTCTTGTCTTGTTGTAATGAACGAACTTGCTCAGCTGCGTCTGATTCATACTCAAAATCTTGAAAAACTTAAAATTGTTCAGAAACAACTTTTGGAGGTGGAGTCTAGTCCTTGTGTCATCAATGAATACATGAATTGTTCTTTACTTGTTGAAAGCATTAATTTGAGGGATAAGCACGTTGATAAACTTAAGGCTAGATTGGAGAGTGCTGAGTGTTCTAAGGATGTGCAGCCGACATGTTCCACCTGCATCACCCTTAAGGACAACTCAACTTCGCTAGAGAGCAAGTTGAGAAACTTAAGTGTGAGAATGATTATCTTCTTTCTATGGTGGATAAGTGTACCGAAGGGAAGGGTAAAATGGATTTGCCTTTGGCTAAAACAAAAATGTGTGCTGACAGGACATGGTTAGCTCTAGGGTTGAGTTAGAGCATCTCCAGCAGCTCCCCTAAAACTCATCCCCTATACTTCACATATAGGGGATGACCCTAAAAGATTCCACCCCTATACAACTTCGGTCTCCAGCAGCTTCCCTAAAACTAATTCCCTATATTTTTGAATCATCTATTTTATTATTATCTAACGATAAAAATTCTAATGACTATATTTTCAACGGCTATATCTCTAACACATATACTATCATGTATGATCATTATTGTTATTGACGATTAATATATTTTTTATTATCATTCAACGGTAAAAATTAAAACGGTTATATTTTCAACAGTTATATTTTCGTTGTGAATTTTATTTTTTTCATGAATAAATAAATATCCTATAATTAGTCTAAATAGTTGATCTCAAAAACATCTTAAAAATTATAAAGAAAATAAGTTTTAGTTTTATTTTTATATTTTATATTTTCTATTTTTATTTTTTCTCTTTTATTTTTTATTTTATTTTTTCTTTTTTCCTTCTCTTCTTTCTCTTTTTTCCATTCTTTTTTCTTTCTTTCTCCCGATACTGATGTGGCATGGATAGGGGGAGGAGAGAGATTCCCCAGATTTGGGGGATGAGGAGAGAGGAGTAGGGGATGAGATAGGGTAGGGGATGGAATAGGGAAGCTGCTGGAGGACGAATTTCAGGATAAATTCCCTAAATTTAGCTATAGGGGATGAAGAAGGGGAGCTGCTGGAGATGCTCTTATGAGAGAACCACACCAAATACTCTGAGCAAAATTGTGTTCACTCCACCTACTACCCTTGAGAAAGAAAGAGCTATGTTAGACACCACTCAAAAAGCCAAGAATCCTACCCAACTTACAAAGAAAATCATTCCACCACCAAAGATAGACTCCAAGCAGAAACCTGGAAAAACTGTGAGATTTGCACCTAAAACCTATGCACCTACTCCCAAGAAAGTTTATCATTGCTCTTATTGTCAGCGAGTAGGTAATTTGATTAGGTTTTGTTTTCGACGTATCAAGGATAAACGTCGTGTTCATGCGATGAACTTTCAGGACATGTATCACCCATCTTTAGGTGTGCATGAGTATGATTATCGCTTTCATTCTGATTTTGAGGCTTCTCATGGTTACATGAGTGACTTTGCCCATCGTGGTTTACATCATACTTCATATGATGTTAGATCACGTGTAAGTGGTTTTGGTCCACGTCATTTTGGGAGACCTCATTGCTTTGCAGGCTCTTACTTTAAAACTAGACCTCACTTTTATCATCATGATTCATATTATGCACAATCTTCTATTTTGCCTGACTCTCAAGTTGTTCAGTGCTGGATTCCGAAACGTTTTGTTACTAACCCCAGCACTAAGTACTCGAGATCTTCTTGTTCTGTGTAGAGAAAGAATAGAGGCTTGGAGAACAAGTGGATCATGGATTCCAGTTGTTCGCGCCACATGACCGGAACGTCATTATGGTTCTCCAGCTTCACCTTGACAAAGCAACGAGAATACATCACTTTTGGAAACAATCGAAGAAGTAGAGTGAAAGGCCAAGGTGCGATTAAGATCAATGAAAACTTCACTCTCACAAATGTTGCTTTGGTTGAGGATTTGGGATACAACTTACTTTCCGTATCTCAGTTGCTTGAAGAGGGTTTTGAGGTACACTTTGGACGTGATACCTCTCATGTACTTGATTCTTCTAGCGCTTTTATTTGCAAGATTTCAAGAGTTGGGAGAGTTTTTGGAGCGGATTTCTCTAAGTCATTTGGTTCTTCTCATTGCCTTCTTGCTGAACCATCTTCTGAGCTCTAGATGTGGCATATGAGACTAGGGCACATGAGCTTTGATTTGCTTGCTCGATTGAGTGCCCTAGGACTAATCTGAGGATTGCCCAAACTCAAATTTGAGAATAACCTTGTTTGTGCTCCTTATCGACTTGGAAAGATGGTTGCAGCCTCTCATTCATCCATTAATATGGTGATGACTGAACAACCCGAAGAGCTTCTTCATATGGACACAGTAGGTCCTTTCCTGGTTAGTTCTTTAGGCGGTAAATGGTATGTACTTGTCGTGGTGGATGACTACTCCCGTTACTCTTGGATCTTATTTCTTGTAAGCAAGTATGAAGTGTTTACACACTTTCGGAGCTTAGCTTTAAGGCTATTCAATGAACTCCCCGATGCAATGAAAGCTATTAGAAGTGATAACGATAGCGAGTTCAAGAATAGTTGCTTTGCTGATTTTTGTCTTGAGCATGGCATTGAGCAACATTTTTCAGCTTCGTGGGTTCCTCAACAAAATGGAGTTGTTGAGAGGAAAAACCGCACACTTGTGGAGATGGCTAGGACGATGCTCAACGAGCATGAGACTCCTAAGAAATTTTGGGCTGAAGCCATGAGTACTGCTTGTTACATATCCAATAGGATTTTTTTGCGCTCATTATTGAATTTAACGTCATATGAACTACGTTTTGGATGGAAGCCCAAGGTTACTCACTTGAGAGTATTTGGATATCGGTGCTTCATTCCTAAACGTGGTAACCTTGACAAGTTTGAGTCGCGTGCATCTGATGGAATCTTTTTGGGCTATTCTTTGCATGATCACTCTTATCGTGTCTTCAATCTTGATACTAACACTGTTGTTGAATCGTGCGATGTAACTTTTGATGAGACATCTCCATGTGTTAGTCCCTCTTTTGAAGATTCATCAGATGTTGAAGATAATGAAAATGCACCGCAACCTCCTACTATGACAATTCTAGAAGCATCATCCACATCTACAAGATGGCCTGAAGCATCGACCTCAGGAAGCTTGGAGCAAACTTCGACAAGAGTTGAGGGGGATATTCTGTCACAAAGAGAAGCACCGCTTCGAATTAAGAGAATACATCCCCCTGAGCAGATCATCGGTGAGCTAAATGAAAGGGTAACACGATCTCAAGCTCACTTTGTTGATTCTGCGTTTGTTGCTACTTTTGAACCGTTAAATGTCAGTCATGCTTTATCTGATGCAAGTTGGATCAACGCCATGCACGAAGGGCTGGAAAATTTTGATAGAAATCGAGTCTGGATTCTTGTTGATCCACCCTCTAACATTCATATCATTGGAACAAAATGGATTTTCAAAAACAAACAGGGAGAGGATGGGGCTATAGTGAAAACAAGGCTAGACTTGTGGCTCAGGGTTATACTCAAGTTGAGGAGGTTGATTTTGGAGAAACTTTTGAACCGGTAGCTCGACTTGAGGCCATTAGGATTTTTCTTGCTTTTGCATCGTCTCGAGGTTTCAAGCTTTTTCAAACGGATGTAAAAAGCGCTTTCTATGAAACTATGTAAGGTCGCACTATGGTTTTTGTCTGTATGATGAGCGATTGACAAGGTTGAGCGATCTGGTGAGATGAGTGAGTGATGGCTTGATTGCATCGATGGGTTCGATGTGTGGATATGGATTATGTCGAGCGAATCGGTGTGCGTTGCGTCTCTTGTTTTGGCTTGTCTCATGTGTGCAGGGTGTAGATGCTAACCAACTATCAACGGCGGGTGATCAAGGGTCGAGCGGGGAGCTCGATGCTAAATGATCAAGGATGTCGGGTGAAATTGGAGATGATCTCTGGAGTGCACGAGGAGATAGAGAAAGACATAGACGGACGGATGATCAAGACAACATGACGGTCAAGTCAGCGAAAGGGAGGCCAGTGCAAGTGATCAGGCGACTCGAGGGGATCGAGAGCGGGCGAGACTTGCTGGCGGTCGAGTTCATGGATTTGCGTCACATGTCGGCGATCGAGGAGGCTTTGTCGGTTTTTAATGAAAACCGCCGCATCAGAAAATGTTTTTAATTCTAGTAATTAGGAGTCTATTTTTTATGTTTTGTCGTCTATATTAAGTGTAATTTTTTAGTATTTTTTGGAATTCTTAATTCTAAAAAAAATATTAAAAGAATATGGTCTATGATGTAATAAATTAGGAGTTTGCATTAATGGATTTTTTAGAATTTGTAATTCTAAAAATTCATTATGGCAATTAGGTAAATACCTAGAACATTTACCCTAATGGTATTTGGTGATTTCTTTAATGGGCTTGCCTATATAAAGGACCCAAAGGCTTAGGGTTTATGTGACTCTTTCAGCTGAATATTTTAGGGGCTACCAACTACAATTTCTATTTTGTTCTAGCTTTTTTTGTTGTTCTTAATTTGTGCCTACTGTTCATCATATTTTGTTGATCAAGCACAGAGTTTTTGCGCTCCCAGGAGCTTCCAGCGCAGGTACTGTTCATCATTTTGTGATTCACTTTTGGAGCTAAGTTTTGAACTATTTTGATGCAGTTTTTGGGTATGAATTCTTCACAACTTTTTTTACAAGTTTTCAGGGTTCCATTTTTGAAGTTTGCAGAAGTTTTTGACCACTACTACATATATTTTTCTATCCAACAAAGTGTCTAAAAAGTTCTAAAAACTTTTGATTTCTGCTGAGTGTTGTGTTCTGTTTTCATTCTGGATTTAATCTTTGAGGCGATTTTTGATCTGTTTTGGTACTGTTTTTGGACCTGAGTTCTACATAACTCTTGTTGTCCAAGTTTCAAGGGTTCCATGTTTGAAATTTGCAAAAGGTTTAGACCACTGCTGCATATATTTTCTGTCCAACAAAGTGCCTAAAAAGTTATGAAAACTTCTGATCTCTGCCAAGTTTTGTGTTCTGTTTTCAGTCTGGATTCAATCTTTGAGGCGATTTTTAATCTGTTTTGGTTTTGTTTTTGGACCTGAGTTCTACATAACTCTTTTTTTCCAAGTTACAAGGGTTCCATATTTGAAGTTTGCAAAAGGTTCTAAACACAACTACATATAGTTTTTGGCTCACTTTTATCAAACGAGAAATATATTTTCAGTATTAGTGTTGTGTTTGTGCTGAAGTTTTTGCTCTTTTTGCTGCTGAGAATTAATTGTGTACTTTGTTCTTTGTGTGTGCAAATTCAATGCTTGTGATCTCTTGATCTGTCGATTCACATTATATCAGATAGGAGGGTGATAGCACCTGTTGTATCGGAGAGTTTGTTGTGTTATTACATCCGCTTCTACTTGTTCATTTAGAGGCGCGCTGGGTGATTTGAACAGGCCATCTCATTCACGAGAATTTGTCGAGGCGTCTATTCACCCCCATATATTCGTCATTCCGATTCCACACTTTCCTTAATGGTTTCGTAGGAGAAGATGTGTACATCAAACAACCCCCAGGCTTTGAACATCCCATGTACCCACATAGAGTCTTTAAACTTCACAAAGCTTTATATGGGCTCAAGCAAGCTCCTAGGGCTTGGTGCGACCGTCTTAGGAACTTCTTAATTGACCACGGGTACAAAATGGGCTCTGTTGATAAAACCTTGTTCACTCTTATGCATCGCAAAGATTTCTTACTTGTTCAGATATATATTGATGACATAATTTTTGGTGGTTCATCTCATACTCTTGTGGTCGAGTTTGCTGATTCTATGAGCAGGGAATTCGAAATGTCGATGATGGGTGAGATGACCTTCTTTCTTGGTTTGCAACTCAAGCAAAGCAAATAAGGAACCTCTGTACATCAGACAAAATACACGAAAGACCTGCTAAAATGCTTTGACATGGCTAATGCAAAACCATTTGCTACCCCAATGGGTACTTCAGTTGTGCTAGACCCAAATGAAGATGGAGAAGAAGTGGACCAGAAGGAGTTCTGGAATATGATCGGCTCCCTCCTCTACTTGACGGCTGTAACATCCCAAGAATTAAAAAATAAAATAAAATGAGGGAAATAAATTTTCTGAAATAAAAGGATTATTTAATTAAAGAAAAGGTTAAAAGAACCCAGTTAAAGCTAGACAAGGGGAAATATACAAAATTTAAAGTTGAAAAATTTATGATGGAATCTATGAGTCAAGAAATATTATTGAGAATTTTTACAAAATTTTAGCAACAGTATTTCAAGCTCTAAATAAATGTATGAATTTATGAAATTATTTTAATCAGAAAAACAATTTAAATTCCTTTTGGGCCGCCCACCCTAAAACCTCCCTCGGGTCAGCCCAGTCCACGACCTGAGCCACCGCCAAGAGGGGCTCGCCCGTTGGCGCGCGCCCCCTCTCTGTCCCGCGCACCGCGCCAGCCCGGCCCCGCCCGTCAGTCCCCGCCCCACGCTCCTCAGCTGCTGGCAGCGTTGGCTTGCCTGTCGGCCCTTGTTCCCTCGCGCCCATCCACAGCCAGGTGGCCCCCACCTATCGGAGTCATCTTCTCTGATGGAAGGTGATCCCCCCTTCCATTCCTGGCAGCCCCCTTTCCAATCTCGCCGCCGCCGGCCGCCGATTGCCAAATTGAGCCCTTGCCGAGACTTGCCATACTCCGGTGATCGCTTTCCCCTGAAAACCCAACGCATTCCCGTCCTGGTTCAAGGTATCCGCGCGCATGGAAAGTTCACCCGGCGAGATATGGAATTCCTCCTCGGTTTCCCTCTTTATCCCTTCCTTTTTCACCACCGACGACCGCCCTATAAAGCCTAGCCTCCACTGCATCTCGGGCACGCACCAATTCACCCCCTTCCTCTCTTTCCCGAGCCCCCATGCCATTTTAGCGCCGCCACCTCTGCTCAACCTTCGTCTACCCCTTGCCATCGCTTCATGTCCCCATTGCCCTCGTCGCTGGCACCTCTAGAACCCCCGTAGCCCACCCGTCCTCGGCCCCTCCTCCCTTGGCCGTGAGGACCACCGGATCGCCTCGCCACCGTCGGACCCGAAGAGCCTCGCCGCCTCAGCTCGTCGCCGGTCACCTCCTGTACACCGTCGTCACCATCTCGGGTATGGTCGTACTCCTCTCCCTATCCTCTATCCATTTTCGTCGTCGCCTAGGGCATTAGGCCGCCGCTCGCCATCGTCGTGGCTCGCTGTCGCTCGGTCGGAGACAGGGACGAAGCCCCCTGGCTCCCCCGTGCCGCCGCCGTGCCGGTTTTGATCGTGGCTATTGGATACCGCGTGGACGACTGTGATTAGAACCCGGAATCAAGGGCCCAGATTGCCTTGACCGGAGTTGACCGGTATCGGCCAATCTGAGCCCTCCGATTTTTTAAAATCTCCCACCCCGCTCGCGGCCGCTCGATCCGGATCCTGCGGTCCAGATCATCTCGGTTCATGCCAATAGTGCCTGGTGCACGGTGGGTTCGGTCCACCGTGGACCAGAGACCGTTTTTAGTTTAAATAAAATTTCAGAAAATTGTTTAAACTTTAAAAATTCATAACTTGCTCAATTTAACTCCAAATTTGACCATTTTAATTCTGGAAAATTTGTCTTTTTATTCGCTACACTTATATGCAATAAAAACAATATGTTTATTTTTCACAAAATATTCTTATTAAATAATAGAGTAAAACCGCTTTAGGATTAAATTCATATTTCATTAAATAATTCAGAAGAACCCTTAATAATTTGTATATTAATTTCAGAGGACATAATAGCTTCATTTCACTATTTTAATGCAATAAAAACAGTAGGGTTGATTGGTACATTTTAATTCACCTTTAAATAGGAAAGTAAAAACCCCTTAGGGTAAATGCTTAATTCAATTTATAAAATTCAGAAACCTCTTTAAAATTAATCTTAAATATTTAGGAAATTATTTCATAGAATTTAAGGCTTTATTCCCTTTATTTAATACAACAAAAACATGTATGCTTGTCTTGGTGCTTCTGGATTGTTTATTGAATGTCGTATTTACTTTTTCGTATCGAGAAGACTACGACACCGTCGAAGATCCGGAGTCTTACCCCGAGGTCCCACCTTCATCGTTTGCGGAACAAGGCAAGTCACAACCCCCATTTTGATCATAATTGAGCCCATGTTTTAATAAATTATCGCTATAACTCATAGGATAATATTGCATTAGTCTAATATCAAGCCATAAATTATATTTATTAGATCCCCGTCCTTGTGTGTAAACCCAAGCCATGCTTATTTTGCCTAAACTCCTTGTCTCTCTACAATATTATATTAGCTAGTGTCCAATGTACCGACACAAATGCTATAGGATAAAAGAACGAGTCGTAGATAGTTGGATTCTACTATATGAATTCCCTGTTATTCTCGTATCTGGATTCTGTAGGAGCTGGGTATGTTATAAGTATGGTGGGTTCCGGGTGCAAGCTCGGGAATTAGTTGGTCGCACCCGAGGCGCTATAAGGACCGGTCCGCGGGATCTATTGCAAAACACTTCCGTACTAACCACAAGTCTAATGGGTAAGTCCTAACTGGAGGTATGTAACAAACCAACTTGATGCACCATAGTGGAGGGGGCAAGGGGCAACCTGCGGGTGACTTGTACGGACGTGGCTCAAGGGGGGTATGGTGTTGGCCCGAAGAGACTGGGGCACCATATGAAACCTATAAGAGGGTGTTAACAAATTGGGGTGTTCCATATAAAGGTTTTGGCACGAGTTCCCGTGGTATGGATCATCTCGTACACTTTGGTGTCCGTGGATGAGTGTGTGCCTTGTGGGTCATCTCATACATTTTCAACAATTAAATCTATTCAGAAAAGTATTTTAAACAGTAACGGGCCCCCTCCCCCTCTAATCCTTCCACCGGCCAGCCTAGCCCACTCCTCCCCGTGCCCCGTACTAACAACCAGGATCCACTGGTCAGTGACCCCCTCCCTCCACGCACGCGCGCCCAATGCCTCGTCCCCACCCATCGGTTGCGTCCCGTTGCCACACCCTCGCCCCGCGCCCGCTGACCTGTGGCCCCCGCCTGTCAGGACCGTCCTCCACCTCGTGCTCCCCCCAAACTCCGTCGGCCACCGATCCTGCCTCAGATCTGCCCCGCCAGCCCCCCTCACTTTATTTCATCACCGGCATTGAATCCCCTACGACGCACCGACCGTTTCCCCCATTAAACCACATGTAATCGCCCCGGCTGTCGCTCGCATGCATGGAAGGCCCTCACCGATGTTACTCTTGGCCTGCCCCAATTGTGACCCTCTGCACCCACCGGTACCCCTATTTAAACCCCTGGCCACCGCCACGCTCAACCCCTACGTATACTCGCTGCGAGAACAAACAGAACGCCCAAGACGCTCCCTTTAACGCCACACCGCCGCCCTCGCTCCAGCCGTCGCTCGCCGTCGCAGGAGTCCCCCTTTGTCCTCGACGATCGCACAGCCGTGACCACAGGCGCCACCCTGACCTCGGCCACCACTCCATCGCCAACGAACCCCGCCGGAACACCATCACCGATGAGGACACGAACGTCTTCGCCGCCCCCGCTCATCGCCGACCACGCTCCGACGACCATTCGTCCCGCCATCGGTACACTCATGATCCCCGTAGTCCCCCCTTTCCGTTTTAGTCCTTAGGATCCATCGCCGTCGCTCGCCGTGGCCCCTAGCCCATCACCGTCGCCGAAGAAGACGACCGGCACAGGTAGAGTACACGTGCCGTGTCGGATTCATCCCACACCGTGCGATCGTGATCCGACGGTCAGGATTAAATCGAACCCTCGGTTTGATCTGGTCCGTCAGATTGCGCAGGTTCACGGTGGATTCGGTTCACCGTGGACCAACGCCTATTTTAGGTTTAATTTAAATTCCAGAAATAGCTTTAAACTTCTAAAATTCATATCTTGTTCATTTTAACTCCAAAATTTACCATTTAAATTCCAGAAAATGTATAATTTTTATTTTCTACATGTTAATGCAATATAAACAGTAGGTTTATTTTGAGTATTTTATGTTTATTTAATAAAGTATTCAAATGCACTTTAGGATGAACCCAAAATTTGTTCATTTCCATTTCAGAAAAAATTATATTTTATTCTCTCCATATTAGTGTAATAGAACCACTAGGTTTACAGTGAACTTCTTATTTTAAATTAGTTAGAAATTTAAAATACAATAGTTTACATTTTTATTCCTTTTTAGAAAGGCTATAACTCCATTAAAGTTAATTTTAAAATATTCATAAAATAAATTTCAGAAACTTAATGACTTTATTTTCCTTGGTTCAAACCAATCAAAACTTATATGCCTGTTGTGTGGTTTTTGGATTGTTTAATTTATTTATATCAAGAAGACTATGACGCCACCGAGGAGCCGGAATATTACCCAGAGGTTCCCCCGTCGCCTTTCGCTGAACAAGGCAAGTCACCAAACTAAACTTTTGAGCATGTTGAACCCATGTTTTGTTAAATTATCGCTAAAACACATAGGTTATACATGCATTAGTCAAATGAAAGCCCTACAATATATTTATTTAGATCCCCGACCTTGATGTGCAACCCAAGCCATGCTATCTAGCCTAGACTCCTTGGCACCATACTATTAGATCGCCTTTCGCCTTTCGATGAATCTGCTATATGATCCCCGTTATTCTTATCTATGAAATTCTGTTGGTGATAGGGTTATGGTTATGAGTGTATGCATGGTGGGTTCCGGGTGCAAGCTGGGGCATTGGTCGGTAGCACCCGAGGCACTATAAGGACCGGTCTGCGGGATCCGTTGCAATACATTTCCGTACTAACCACAAGTCTTGTGGGTAAGTCCTAACTAAGGTATGGAGTGTTCCAATCCGAGGCACCACTTGGAGATGGGTCAAGCAGCACCTACGGGTGGCTTGTACCGACGTGGCGCAAAAGGGGGTGCGACGTTAGCCGGGATGCGGCTTGGCGCGCCGGCGAAACCTAGAGCGGGTGATTATCGCTTGGAGCATTTCATGCTGAGGTGTTGGCACGAGTTCCCATGGTATGGGTCATCTCGCTACACTTTGGTGTTTGGGATGAGTGCGTGCCTTGTGGGTACAGTGGTACACCTCTGATCAGAGTTTTAAATCTTTTCGAAAAACCGAGCCGACGATCAAGGGAGGGTTGCGTGACATCCCACAATTAGTTTACTTTAATGAATGTGCATGATGACTTGGCATGTAAGGACTGTTGAGCGAGGAGAGAAAATGTACTCCTCGAGTTAGATGATATTATGATGTTCATGTTTAATATTCCGCATGATTAAATTTGACTACACTAATGCAATAACTGAAAAATGTACTTTTCCGCGCTTTTAGCCATCATCCTTCCTTTGTTATTATCTTGCATTACTATTGCATTTGCTGTGGCTTGTTGAGTACTTTTTGTACTCATACCCATTGGACAAACACTTCAGAGACTGCTTACTATGAGGAGGATGGTCTGGAGTAGCGACCCAGTCAAGAAGAAGATCCTGAAGAAGATGTTCGTCATGCGTACCACGTATGATTGCCATATGTACGATGTCGCATGACCTCTTGTATTATTGTTTTTCTTTGGAAATTCAATAATGTTCTGATTTGGTAAATCGGGGCGTCACAAGATGGTATCAGAGCCGACTTGACTGTAGGAATCCAAACGGACCAGCCTAGCACTTAGTTGGATAAAATCTATTTCACGAAAACCTACTTTATAACTTTGTTCCTTCCCTCACTTTTCTTCAACTTGTCGTTTTTGTAGATGCCGGTCTATCAAGTCCACAGCTTCTGCCGCCACTTCGAGGGCTTCGTCGGGGAGCTCCGAATGATGGTCACCTTCCTTGGGTTCCTCTTCGAGCCCGAGTTCCATGGCGTGTACATGGAAGAATTCGTGGGACCGTGCGATGTCTCCCTCACCATCCATGGATCCGGTGAGCACCTGCCGTTTTTCACGGCAACACTTGGGGGCCCAACCTTCGACGTCGCGTGCCAACGCATCGCCCTCCAAGCCCTCATGGAGCTGAGAATGATCTACGATGATCGTATTCAGAACTCGTCCTTCCAGCTTGTGCTGAAGCGCACTCCCGGTGCCCACCGCAGCATCTACATCGGAGTCCACTCCGATCACGATCCGGTCATGGCTCACCAGACGCGTCTTCTTCAGGCCATGGATGACCTCCATACCGAGGCCGTGCTTGTCGCCGAGGAGCACCACGAGGCGGTCGAGTTCCTTCGTCAGGAGACGAAGAGCTTGATCCAACAAAATGGCGAGCTGCAGCGTAAGATAATATAGCTGCAGAAGGACATAGCGAAGATGATTCCCCTCGTTCCGAGGAGAAAGAAGCCCATCCATGAGTCCTCCCCTCATCCCAAGAGGATCCCACCACACCCCACGACCGTCGGACCGTCCAGCTCCAGCGCTCCTGCCTCGTGCTCCGCCATCGTCACCGATCCCATCATCGAGAACTTTCTCGCGCCCACCGTCCCCTAGGACCCACGTGGTTCTGAGAGCACGGAGACCGCCCCAAATGGCGAGTAGGCGATAGTTTTCGATGATTGCTTAATAATTATGTGATTGTGGTACCACCTGCAACGACTTGTGTTGTAGGTGGGTTAAATAAAAACATTGATGTAATAAACATTCTTTACCACTTATATATATATATATATGAGCCCCTCTGTGCTGTTTTGGCTAAAGATTTGTTTCAAAACCTTTCTCTTATGACTAAAAATATTGTGTGCTCAGAAGATGGCCGACAACCAGAACACCGGGTCCAACAACGGAGAAGGGGCAAGCAACGGTCTGCCCGGAAGTGTTGTGCCCAACTGGGGCGCAATGGGCCAACATCAGACTAGGCCACCATCCACCAACCATCCTAATTTGGCGGAGATGATGGCTAATCAGAACCAGCTGATAACCGCCCTCCTCACCCAGATGCAGCACCAACAGGCACAGTTGGACCGACTGCAATAGCAGGACGTGGAGCCTGCCCCTCGTGCACCAGCCCCTGCACCCGCGCCTCAACTCTTGGAGTTCTTGTGCGTACGACCCCCGATCTTCTCTAGCACAACAAACCCCATGGAGGCTGGAGATTGGCTTCGGACCATCGGGAAGAAGTTGGATCTCCTCCCCTGCACCGACCGGGAGAGAGTGGCTGTTCGCCACTCATCAGCTCCAGGGTCCCACCGCAGAATGGTGGGACAACTACCATGAGTCCCAGCCGAAGGACCACATGGTGACTTGGGCGGAGTTCACCATCGCCTTCCATGCCGCCCACGTCCCCGCCGGAGTCATCGTGGTTAAGTAGCAGGAGTTCCGTGACCTATAGCAAGGAAGCCAGACCTATCATGGAGTATCTCCATGAATTCAACCGTCTGGCCCGCTACACGTCGAAAGAGGTGCAGACTGACGCCCTCCGCCAGGCCAAGTTCCTCCGGGGACTTAAGGATGAGCTGTCCATTCAACTCGTCGCCACCGACTACACCGACTTTCAACGGTTGGTGAATAAAGCGCTCATCCAAGAGACTGAGCAAAATAAGTTGGACCTCAAGAAGAGGAAGATGATTGCATTCAAGCATCATCAGGCGAACCCTCAGAGGCCCAGCTTCGTCCCTCCGACATCGACGCCCGCCTACCATCCTCGGCCCGTCTATAGGCCACCTCACGCCGCCAGTGAATCCAACGTCGGGCATCCCTGCCCCGCTCCACCAACTCTGGCTGCTCAGCCGACGCTCGCCGCCAAGGCCCCGATCATGAGGGACCACCACGGGAAGCCGGTCGTTTGCTTCAACTGCTGGAAGGAAGGACACTACTCACACCAGTGTCCTCACCCCAAGCAGCCACAAGGCGTGGCACCCAACCAGGCAGTTCGTGCCCGCGTCAACCACATCAGTGCGGAGGAAGCTGAGGAAGCTCCTGAAGTCGTACTCGGTATGTTTACCGCAAATTCCATACCTGCAATAGTACTGTTTGACTCTAGGGCAACACACTCCTTCATCTAGGAGGACTTTGTGAAAACAAACGACTTGGAAGTACTCCCTCTACCCGCCCCCATGATGATTGCCACCCCCGACAAGAAAACCTTAGCTAACCTATTCAGCCCTAAGGTAAGGATAGAAATCCAAGGAGTATTATTCTGGGCCGAGCCAGTCCTCATTGAGTGCACCGGACTCGACCTCATCCTAGGGATGGATTGGTTGATGAAGCACAAAGGAGTGATCGACGGCGCCAACAAGTCCATCACTATGACCAACCTCGAAGGCGAAGCCGTCACTTTTTCAGATGACTAACCGTGAACCTCGCGAGGTGTCCCTTCACTCGCTAGCTCTAGAGGAAGTGCCCGTGGTCAAGGAATACATGGACGTCTTCCCGAAAGACCTACCAGGAATGCCTCCCAAGCGGGACATCGAATTCAGAATCGAGCTTGTCCCCGAGACCACTCCAATATCTAAGCGCCCATACCGGATGACCGCCCATGAACTAGCCGAAGTTAAGAGCAATATTGAAGACCTAGAACAAAAAGGATATATCCGACCGAGTACCTCACCCTGGGGTGCACCGGTTATCTTCGCCATGAAGAAGGACAAGACTAAAAGGATGTGCGTGGACTATAGAGCCTTGAACGACGTGACCATCAAGAACAAGTACCCACTGCCTTGGATCGACGACCTGTTCGATAAGCTGAAAGGATCCTCTGTGTTCTCTAAGATCGACCTCAGGTCAGGTTATCACCAATTGAGGATTAGAGAAGAAGACATCCCAAGACTGCCTTCACTTCTCGCTACAGACTTTACGAATATACTGTGATGTCGTTCGGACTCACGAATGCCCCGACCTTCTTCATGAACATAATGAACAATGTATTCATGGAGTTCTTGGATAAGTTCATCGTGGTGTTCATCGACGATATCCTCGTCTACTCCAAGACCAAGGAAGAACATGAAACCCACCTCCGTCTGACCCTCGGAAAGCTAAGGGAGCAGCAATTGTACACCAAATACAGCAAGTGCGAGTTTTGGTCATCTGAGGTGAAGTTCCTCGGTCATGTCATATCTGCCAAAGGAATAGCAGTGGACCCAACCACCATGGAAGAAGTGACCAATTGGTTACAACCCACGAACGTGACTGAGATCCGGAGTTTTCTTGGATTGGCTGGATACTACCGCCGGTTCATCGAGAACTTCTCAAAGATAGCCAAGCCCATGACCAGATTACTACAGAAGGAAGTAAAGTTTGAATGGACTCCAGATTGCGAAGAATACTTCCAGACCCTTAAGAAGAAGCTCGTGTCAGCCCCAATTCTAACCCTGCCAGACATCCGGAAGGACTTCCACGTCTACTGTGATGCCTCTCGCCAAGGGTTAGGGTGTGTCTTGATGCAAGATGGGAAGGTTATATCTTACGCCTCTCGTCAGTTGAGGCCACATGAGCTAAATTACCTGACCCATGACCTGGAATTGGCAGCCGTGGTTCATGCCTTGAAGATATGGAGACATTACCTTGTGGGAAATCGGTGTGAAGTCTTCACCGATCACAAGAGCCTCACGTACATATTCACCCAACTGGACTTGAACCTCATACAGAGAAGGTGGTTGGAGTTGATCAAGGATTATGACTTGGGCATCCACTATCATCCAGGCAAGACAAATGTGGTGGCAAACGCCCTGAGTCGAAAAGGGTATTGCAACGCCATCATGGTGGAAGACAAGGCCCCATTGCTATACAAGGAAATGGAAAGGCTGAATCTAGTGATCACTACCAGAGCATATCTCGCTGCCCTAGAGACTAGACCGGTCTTGATGGACCAGATCCATGAGACACAAAAGGAAGACCCGGACATCTTAGAGATCTAGCAGAACATGAGAAAAGGTAAAGCCCCCGGATTCTCCGAGGACAAGAACGATAACATCTGGTTCGGAAACCGGATATGCGTGCCCGACAAGTCAGAATTGAAGGCCCTCATCCTTCAAGAGGCCCATGATACCCTATACTCCATACACCCTGGGAGTACAAAGATGTACTAAGACTTAAAGGAAAAATATTGGTGGGTCAGTATTAAGAGGGAAATAGCTGAGTTTGTGGCCAAGTGTGACACATGCTGTCGAGTCAAGGTAGAGCACCAGAGACCTGCTAGATTATTGCAACCCCTTAAGGTCCCTGAATGGAAGTGGGAAGAAATAGGAATGGACTTCATCACGGGACTACCTAGGACCCAAGCCGGTCATGATTCTGTTTGGGTGATCGTCGACCGACTAACCAAGGTGGCCCATTTCATCCCCGTCAAGACGACTTACACCGTCACGAAGTTGGCTAAGTTGTACATGACCCGTATTGTGTGCCTGCACGGAGTTCCAAAGAAGTTCGTATCTGACTGAGGGAGTTAGTTTATCTCCAAATTTTGGAAGAATCTTCAAGAAGAGCTCGGCACCCGGCTAAACTTTAGCACCGCCTATCATCCATAGACCGATGGTCAAACCGAAAGGGTCAACCAGGTATTGGAGGATATGCTTAGAGCTTGCGCTCTAGACTTTGGAGGAATGTGGGATAAGAACTTACCTTATGCGGAGTTCTCCTACAACAACAGCTACCAAGTTAGCCTGCAGATGTCCCCGTTTGAAGCACTTTATGGGCGTAAGTGTAGAACGCTGTTACTCTGGGATCAGACCAGAGAGTCGCAGCTATTCGGCACAGACATATTGCGAGAAGACGAAGAGAAAGTCAAGATCATCATGGACAGATTGAAGATAGCCCAGTCCCGACAAAAGAGCTATGCCGATAATCGACGAAGATACCTAACCTTTGAGGAGGTTGACTATGTCTATCTCCGAGTCACTCCCCTCCGTGGCACCCAAAGGTTTAACATGAGAGTCAAGTTAGCACCTCGTTATGTCGGACCCTTTCAGATCCTCCGACGGCAAGGAGAAGTGGCATATCAGCTAGAACTACCTCCATCCTTGGCAGGAGTCCATGATGTGTTCCACGTCTCTCAGCTGAAGAAGTGTCTTCGTGTGCCCACCGAACAGACCAACCTCCAACAGCTCAATGTCCAAGAAGACTTGACCTACATTGAGAAACCCGTCCGGATTCTGGAAACTAAGGAGAGAGTAACCAGGAGCCGTGTGGTTCGCTTCTGCAAGGTTCAGTGGGACAACCACCCCGTTGAAGAAGCCACATGGGAAAAAGAAGATGAGTTAAAAGCCCAGTACCCCAAGCTATTCGAGTAGCTTTCCAATCTCGAGGACGAGATTCTTTGTAAAGGGGATAGGTTTGTAACACCCCAAATTTTCAGAGAAATAAAAATACCATTTATTATATTTTTCTAGAAATAATTAATTTTGAAATACCTTTAATACCCTTCTAAGCTTAATTGAACTAGAACCTAGATAAAATATCCAAACCAGAGGCTAGAAAATTGTGTATATGATCCCAAGGCCAAGATATATTTTTGAGAATATTTACCATTTTTTATCACTCTTGGAAGCAACCCAAATATTTTAAACTAATTTCAGCAATTAAATCTATTCAGAAAAGTATTTTAAACAGTAACGGGCCCCCTCCCCCTCTTCTCCCTCCACCAGCCGGCCCAGCCCACTCCTCCCCGCGCCCCGTACTGACAACTAGGACCCACTGGTCTGTGACCCCCTCCCTCCGCATGCGCCCGCCCGACGCCTCGGCCCCACCTGTCGGTTGCATCCCGTTGCCACACCCTCACCCCGCCCACTGACCTGTGGCCCCCGCCTATCAGGACCATCGTCCACCTCGCACTCCCCCCTAACTCCACCGACCACCGATCCCACCTATGATCCGCCCCGCCAGCCCCCTCACTTTATTTCATCGCCGGCATTTAATCCCCTACGACGCGCCGACCGTTTCCCCCATTAATCCACACGTAATTGCCCTGGCTATCGCTCGCATGCATGGAAGGCCCTCGCCGGCATTACTCTCGGCCTCCCCCAATTGCGCCCCCTCTGCCCCGCTGGTACCCCTATTTAAACCCTTGGCCACTGCCACGCTCAACCCCTACGTCTATTCGCTGTGAGAACAAACAGAACGCCCAAGACGCTCCCTTTAACGCCACACCGCCGCCCTCGCTCTAGCCATCGCTGGAGTCCCCCTCCGTCCTCGACAACCGCACCGCCGTGACCGCAGGCACCACCCCAACCTCGGCCACCACTCCATCGCCGACAAACCCCACCGGAACACCATCACCGACGAGGACCCGAATGTCTTCGTCGCCCTCGCTCGTCGCCGGCCATGCTCCGAGGACCATTCGTCCCGCCATCGGTACCCTCGTGATCCCCGTAGTCCCCCCTTTTCGTTTTAGCCCTTAGGATCCATCGCCATCGCTCTCCGTGGCCCCTAGCCCATCGCCGTCGCTGGAGAAGATGACTTGCACGGGTAGAGTACCTGTGTCGTGTCGGATTCATCCCGGACCATGCGATCGTGATCCGACGGTCAGGATTAAATCGAACCCTCGGTTTGATCTAGTCTGTCAAATTGCGGCGAAAGGGTATCGTGCGATCTCGCGCGTCCATTTTCACTTAAACCACCCGCCTCACCCTCGCCCGTCCGATCACGATCCAACGACTGATCTGGATCCGGCGCACGCGCACATTGCGCAGGTTCACGGTGGATTCGGTTCACCGTGGACCGACACCTGTTTTAGGTTTAATTTAAATTCCAGAAATATCTTTAAACTTCTAAAATTCATATCTTGTTCATTTTAACTCCAAAATTTACCATTTCAATTCTAGAAATGTATAATTTATTTTCTACATGTTAATGTAATATAAACAGTAGGTTTATTTTGAGTATTTTATGTTTATTTAATAAAGTATTCAAATGCACTTAGGATGAACCCAAAATTTGTTCATTTCCATTTCAGAAAATTTATATTTTATTCTCTCCATATTAGTGTAATAGAACCACTAGGTTTACATTGAACTTCTTATTTTAAATTAGTTAGAAATTTAAAATACATTAGTTTACATTTTTATTCCTTTTTAGAAAAGCTATAACTCCATTAAAGTTCATTTTAAAATATTCATAAATAAATTTCAGAAACTTAATGACTTTATTTTCCTTGGTTCAAACGAATCAAAACTTATATGCCTATTGTGTGGTTTTTGGATTGTTTAATTGAATATTACGTTTAATTTATTTATTTCGAGAAGACTACAACGCCACCGAGGAGCCGGAATATTACTCGGAGGTTCCCCCATCGCCTTTCGCTGAACAAGGCAAGTCACCAAACTAAACTTTTGAGCATGTTGAACCCATGTTTTATTAAACTATCGCTAAAACACATAGGTTATACATGCATTAGTCAAATGAAAGCCCTACAATATATTTATTTAGATCCCCCGACCTTGATGTGCAACCCAAGCCATGCTATCTAGCCTAGACTCCTTGTCACCATACTATTAGTACTATTAGCTAGTGTTCGAAGTATTGGCATAATCGCTATAGGCTAAAAATGAGTCGTAGCGATTTGGAATCTGCTATATGATCCCCGTTATTCTTATCTCTGGAATTCTATTGGTGATAGAGTTATGGTTATGAGTGTATGCATGGTGGGTTCCGGGTGCAAGCTAGGGCATTGGTCGGTAGCACCCGAGGCACTATAAGGACCGGTCTGTGGGATCCGTTGCAATACATTTCCGTACTAACCACAAGTGTAGTGGGTAAGTCCTAACTAAGGTATGGAGTGTTCCAATCTGAGGCACCACTTGGAGATGGGTCAAGCAGCACCTACGGGTGGCTTGTACCGACGTGGCGCAAAAGGGGATGCGACGTTAGCCGGGATGCGGCCTGGCGCGCCGGCGAAACCTAGAGCGGGTGATTATCGCTTGGAGCATTTCATGCTAAGGTTTTGGCACGAGTTCCCGTGGTATGGGTCATCTCGCTACACTTTGGTGTTTGGGATGAGTGCGTGCCTTGTGGGTACAGTGGTACACCTCTGATCGGAGTTTTAAATCTTTTCGAAAAGCCGAGCCCACGGTCAAGGGCGGGTTGCGTGACATCCCACAGTTAGTTTACTTTAATGAATGTGCATGATGACTTGGCATGTAAGGACTGTTGAGCGAGGAGAGAAAACATACTCCTCGAGTTAGATGATATTATGATGTTCATGTTTAATATTTCCCATGATTAAATTTGACTACACTAAATGCAATAACTGAAAAATGTACTTTTCCGCGCTTTTAGCCATCATCCTTCCTTTGTTATTATCTTGCATTACTATTGCATTTGCAGTTGCTTGTTGAGTACTTTTTGTACTCATACCCGTTGGACAAACATTTCAGAGGCTGCTTACTATGAGGAGGATGATCTAGAGTAGCGACCCAGTCAAGAAGAAGATCCTGAAGAAGACGTTTGTCATGCTGTTTATTTTTGTTGTTTATTTTGCTTTTACTCTTATGTAATAATGTGGTTTGCGTACCACGTATGATTGCCGTATGTACGATGTCGCATGATGAACCTCTTGTATTATTGTTTTTCTTTGGAAATTCAATAATGTTCCGATTTGGTAAATCGGGGCGTCACAAGTAGCGACCCAGTCAAGGCATGAGACTGGAAGAAGACGTTCATTTAGAGGATTTATTTTATTAGTTTCTCTTTCATTTAAATCTTTTGTAATAATATGGTCTACGGACCATGATTGATTGGCGTATTGTACGCAGTCGTGTGATGAACGTCTTGTATTTATTGATTTTCTATGGAATTTCAATAAAGTCCTGATTTTATTAAATCGGGGTGTTACAACGGCTACAAGGCCGGACATACACTTCGCAGTATGTTTGTGCGCTCGTTTTTAGGATTCTCCGAGGGCTTCACATCGTCAAGCTGTCAAGCGCATACTAAAGTATCTTAAGCACACTCTTGAATTTGGCATTTGGTATTCTGCATCATCTTCATTATGCTTGAGAGGTTTTTCAGATGCTGATTTTGCTGGTTGTCGAATTGATCTCAATAGTACATCTTGTACTTGCCATTTTCTGAGTTCTTCTCTTGTGTGTTGGTATTCTCACAAACAGTCTAGCGTTGCATAGTCTACATCCGAGGCTGAATATGTAGATACCGCTAGCTGGTGCGCACAGATTTTGCGGACAATTTCTACTTTGCGGGATTTTGGGTTGGATTTTAAGGGTGTTCCATTGTTTGTGAGAAGACAAGCGCGATTAGCTTAGCAAACAACCCAATACAGCATTCTAGGACCAAACACATTGATGTGCGTTATCATTTCTTAAGAGATCACAATGAGAAGGGTGATATTAATTTACGCTTTGTTGATACCTAGAACCAGCTTGTAGATATTTTTACCAAGCCTCTTGATGCTTCACGCTTTGCATTTTAAGAGAGCTTGGTATTTGTCATCCCTATGGCATCATGTGAGGGGGAGTTATGTAGCATTTCATAAGCTTCAATTATATGATTAATTGCATTTACAAGTAAATGCTTTATTATGCCTTTGTAATACTGTCTTTTAATACTATTGATTACACTAGGCTTGAATGCATCTGATATCTATTTTGAGCATGGTTTTTATTTGTGAAAATTTGAAAATGATCACTGCTTAATCTAGAAATTAGCATGAATAAGTTGAGTGCATTTGCTATCTTTTACATACTAGGTAGCTAGGTCCTTTTCACTTGGATGGTAATACAC
The DNA here is from genome assembly GCA_019279435.1 of Zizania palustris. Lineage (NCBI taxonomy): Eukaryota > Viridiplantae > Streptophyta > Magnoliopsida > Poales > Poaceae > Zizania > Zizania palustris. The sequence goes on along the minus strand of JAAALK010000285.1, from coordinate 53,699,405 downwards.
AACTTGATCATATCAACATATTGTGCTTAAAATTAAAAAATGAATGAAAAAAATGAAAATGAAATGAAAATATCTGATAGTCATGCTATCTTGTGCTAAAATTGAAAATATCTAGGTGAGTTTGCATTGTCGCACTCCTTTGTTCTAGACTACTTACCATAACACTTTGGTATGAACCGGGACATTCAGATGTATATCAAGACCAATGCTTTAAGGTTCTGATGGTTTCAACCTAGGCTTAGCTTGGTCGGTTAGCATAAGGTTGACATGTAAATAACTCCTGGCATAAAAAGTTTATAAAGCTGTTTGTAGTGGGATATGCTTATTTGGTTAGTATTTGATTAGATTTTGCATCTCTTGCCTTGCCATGTCTAGTATGCTAGTCTGAGTAGTGATGCTTTTATTTGCTAAAACTTAAAAAATGCTTGCTCATGTTGTTATGTGGATTGTATACATCTAAGTTGACCACATAGTACTTTTGACAATATTCGAGGCAAATGCTTATTTTGTACTGTAATTAGACTTAACCATATTCTAGAAGCTTGCTTTTACACTTCATCCTCACATCTCATGTTGCTATCTTGATGTCTCCATTGCCAATGGGGGAGAATTCATAGACCGTGTTCCTATTTTTGCTTGCTTCTGAGTTTGCTTGTCGTCTTACCAACAACTTTTATCAAGTGACATGCTTATTTTTGCTCTTTTCCAAATATTCATGGTCACTTGTGTGCTGAATATGCATTTTCCTTCTTTTTATCTTTGATTTGTCAATGCACTCATTAAGGGGGAAATTGAGAAACAAGTGAGGCTTTCACTGTGGTTCTATATTTATGATGAGTGATTGACATGATTGTCTGGCTAATTTGGTTGTTTGTGTGAGTCATGGTATGGGTTGCATGGAGTTGCGTGTTTTGTTTGTCTCGTGTGTGCAGGGTTGAGATGCTTGTCAACTATCGATGGCGGGTGATCAGGGTTAGATAGGGAGTCTAATGCCAGATGGTCGAGGATGCCAATTGAAGTTGAAGGTGATCTCAGGTGTACGCATGGAGATAAGGCAAGACATGGACGAACTGATGATCGAGACGAAGTGTTGATCAAGTCAGCGAAAGGGAAGCCAGTGCAAGTGACAAGGCGACTCGAGGGATAGAGAGCGAGAGAGACTTGCTGGCAGTCAAGTTCGCGGACTGACGACACATGTCGAAGATCTAGAGGCTTTGTCATTTTTTGCTGAAAACCGTCATATCAGAAAATGTTTTTAAATTCCAATAAATAGGAGTTTATTTTTCTGTTTGGTAGTCTAGATTACGTGTAATTTTTTAGTATTTTCGGAATTTTCAAATTCTGAAAAAATATTAAAAGAATAGGGTCAATGATGTAATAAATTAGTAGTATACATTTGTGTATTTTTCAAATTGATAATTCTGAAAATACATAATGGCAATTAGGTAAATACTTCGACTTTTAACCCTAATGGCATTTTGGGGAATACCTTGATAGGCTTGCATATATAAAGGGCATCATGCCCAAGGGTTAGGAGACTTTTATGCTGTGATTTTGGGGGCTACCAACCACAAACTGTTCATTTGTTTTGCTGTAAATTTCATACTGTTTCTATGCGTTGATTTGTGTATGCACTGTTCATGATATTTCACACTGTTTGTTGTTGCTGGATTTGACACAGTGCAGCACCGAAAGAAGCAGTTGGCTACTAGATTCATGTTCATCCTGAAATAGCTAGCGCCGCCACTTCTTGGAGATCATGCCATCGCCAACATGTTCCACTTCAAGTGCACAATATGATTTTGTGCTTGTGCAAGTATTTTTCAGAGTTTTATTGAGGAGTTTTTGTTCTGCCTTAATTGGTTCTTTGCTGATTTCTTTCGGAAGTTCCTCTTTGCCTGAAGCCTGAGACTAGAACACCACTAGATGTTTTAATTTTCTGCCGTAGGACTAACAGAACAACACAACTAGAGGTGTGTTTTCTTGTGATCCGATACAATGCTCAGTTTTTGTCGCTAGTTTTTTTCTTGATCTTATGCAGTCCCGACACAACACAAAATCTGAAGCAGTTTTGTCGGCCACAGCCTGAAATTGAATAGAGCCTGTTCTACATTCTAGAATCGAAATAGTGTTGCTGTCTATAGCTTTTCTTCTTCGCTGGTTTCATCACAAGAGTAAAGAAGGTTCATTTTCTAGTTGATTGTGTTTTGATATACTGTTGAGTTTTCGGTGGTGCTACAAAACCTTCAACCAAGAGTTGTTCTAGAGCCATGGATGTGTACTGATCCTTTGATCTGATTGCTCATGAACTTTTGAAGTTTATTTTGTTCATCATCATATGGCGGATCTTGTACTGATCATCATCAGCAACAAGAGTTGTGATGAGTTGTTTGTCTGAAAATCTACAACGACTTAATGTTTTTTACCATGATACAAACCTCTTTCTGAACTGCTACAACGGTGGCTGCTTTTTGTCAAATTGCTACAACAAAAGCTACCACCTGCTAGCATCAGATTCTTGCTATTCTGATTCAACTTTGGGACTAGTTTCTCTAATGAGTAAATGTTTCAGTGATGCCAATGCTTGTTGATTCTGCTGTTTAGTGTGTTTAGCTTTGAGTACTTCATATCTGAATGATAAACTTTCTCATGGAACTTCTCTCTGTTTCTCTGAAATTGTCATATGTTTCAGATGTTTAGTTGAAGTTCATTATTCTTGTGAAAAATGCTTGTAACTGTTCTGTTATTAATGTTTTACTCTCTGTTCTAATTCAAGTGAGTTTACAACAACTAAAGGTGTCTCTTCTTAACACTCAATTGTGAATTCTGAATCTCTGAACACTGTCGACCATTCAAAGGCCGATAGCCTCCTGTCGGAACTTCATTTGCCGAACTAGAAACTCTAAATCGGAAAATCAATTATCGATAGAGCAGATTAGCATTTCAAACTCCGATCTAGAAGGAAATTTCAATTTGGGTTGATTTTTGTTCTGGATTTGTACTATGATTCTCAATTTTGCTTCTATAATCTTTTAGAGTTGTGTTGGGTGATCTAAACAAGCCATCTTATTCACGAGAATTTGTCGAGACGCCTATTCACCATCCTCTAGTCGCCTAATCTGATCCCACACTAATAGAGACTCAAAACAATAGCTGCAATAGCAGCATGTCAAAACAAGTGGGGTTTAGGGGACGATTTAATCCATTAACCTTTCGTTGAAGGTGGAAGAAGCAAAAAATGTGTAAGTACCTTGATGTCTCTAATTATGACCAAGACAGATGCATTTGTATCAGAGTGAAGCGGTTTATCTCTAATCACCTGATCTCCAAGTGTATGGATGGTTGGAATATGGCACCGGCGTGATCTAACGGTTCGAGAAGGCATGCCACATGTCAATCATCCAGATAGGTCCGATTTAATTCGACGATGTATGATCTGTGTTGTGCTGAGATCAGCAAAAAATGTGTAAGTACCTTGCCGTTCCTAATTATGTCCAAGACAGATGCATTTATATCTGGGTGAAGCGGTTTATCTCTAATCATCTGATCTCGATGGATGGTTAGAATATGGCATCGACGTGATCTCTCGGTTCGAGAAGGAGTGCCACGTGTCAATCAATCCAGTTAGGTCCGGTTTAATTCGACGATATATGATCTGTGCTGTGCTGAGATCAGCGCTTTCCCGCAATGCCGAGGGTTTTGGGCTTTTCTCCCGTGTGGGCTGCTCCTCAGGGTCACCGCTGTCCGCTGCCGTCAACGGGACACGCGCGCCATCAAAGGGGAACGAGCAGACCATGCTGCGGGTGGCGGCGTCGAGGTGCGCCCGCGGCGCCATCCGGCGCCTGTCGGCGGCCGCATCTCCAGCTGCCGTCGCGGGCGCTCAGCGTCTGTCTCCCCTGGACGAGGGGGACTGGTCGTACTACCGGGAGTGGTGGGGAGAGGACGAAGGCCCCGGCGAAGGGGCACACACCGTCTTCCGTCGCCACTCCGAGCACGGCAACGGCGTCGTATCCGTCACCGGATACCCCGCCTCCCGTCCGGTAACCCTCCGTTCTCATTTCCCCCGCTTCGTTTGCTTTTCTTTTTGTTGAATTTGAAGAATTGTGGAGAATAATTATTTGTCGTAATGTCATCCAAGCATCACACCTTGCTCGCTGGACTACTCGTGCCAATGTTAGCGACGCCAGAAACAAATTTAGGTTTTTACCAATTGCTCAGTTGCTTAAGCGGGGAGGGACCTCATGAGCGAGGCACTGGAGCTGCTACTCATGAAACATTTGTGACTTTGATTTCTCTCTAGAGATATTTCCAGGCAAAATTTTGCTCTTTTGCTGTAGTTTCACTTTCGAGCTAAATGGTGTTGCGGTTCAGGACATTAGAGAGCTCTTGTTTAGTTATTTTCCAAATGTGCCTATGCTATTTATAATGATGGTCACTGTGGGCTGTGGCAACATGACCATTTTTACATACTTACAGCTAGTAGATTTGTAATCGTTGATGAAGATTCAGTTTCTTACTCGATATCTGTTTTTTTGAGACCTATTCGGTTCAGGTCAGTGACCAGTGGGCAGTAACAGAGAGATGGCTTCAAGAAAGAATGGCAATAATATACCCAAATTCAATTGATGCCGGTCAGTTTAAGATACTAGGCTACCAGTGGCGAGTCATGCGGTTTAACGATCATACGCGGCAAAGTACTGCAAAAGTACTGGCCTGCTACAGGTCTTTGGGTGATGACGTAGCAATGTACTTGATGCAGCAACCTCACTGTTTATCTGTTCCTTGTGAGTTCACTTCCATCTTTTCACAAAATCCTGATAAAGATAGTAGGTCAGTGTTAGTTTTCACTCTATGGTATCACTTATATCTGTCAATCGATAATACAAAATCCATTGATACGCCCAACACAAGTATACAGTATACACAGACTTGATAGCAGTAAAATGATATCAGTAACATGATTCCCCTGATTATTTCTTTGTTACGAGACTGCTGCAAGTGTCAGTTACTTTCATCATCAACATCGCAATATGGTTTCCTGCAGATGCATCTAACTTTTTAGTGCTGACTGCTGAAGTAAAGCAATTGTGTTGACTTCTGCATTTTATCTTTTGCTTCCATACCATCATGCACATCTGACAGCAGATATTTACAGATGTTAAGAGTATGGTATCAGCAGGGTTGACCACATTAACATGTTGTTCTTATGATCTCCATCAAGCATTTTGTGGGCAGAACAATATGAAAATACTTTGTATCGGTCATGGTGGTGGCAGCTTGCCATTGTTTGTGGCTAGCAAATTCAGAGGTAAATATAACTACTAGCTTCAGTTTTTCATTGTTCCAGTTTTGTGATTTCCTGCATTATGTAGTCAAGGGCTTAGTTGGTTGACTAATCCACCTGGCTTGTTTTGCTGCAGAATAATAACTTACTTTAGTTGATAAAAAATGCATCTGTTGTGTAAAACCACTTGACGTCAGATCATCGATGAGAGTTTTAGCCTGATACATTCCCCTACTGGAGTTCAACCTTAAAATTCTGCAGTTTTGCACTTGATTCAAATGTTTGATCACATATCGTCTCTTTCAGGTGCTGCTGTTCACATTGTGGAAATTGATCCAGTTGTTGCTTCAGCTTCAGTTGATTATATGGGTTTCCCCTCATTGCCAGCCAAAGGGTTACCACCTCAGTCGAAGCTGCCTGCTGACAGCAATGAGCTGTTATGGGAAGGCATCCATGACCGGCTTTTCCTCCATATAACAGATGCGGAAGATTATGTTGCGAATGACAGCAACATATACGATATAGTCTTCATCGACGCATATGATGGGGATGACATATTTCCTCGCAAGCTCTGGGATGCAGATGAGACATTTCTCAAGAACCTAGAGAAGAAAGTCCACCCTGTTCATGGTACCGTGGTGGTGAACCTACATTCTGACTCAGACTCATCTGTTGCTGACACAGAGAGCAACTATCATGCCAAACACATACTTCCACTGGGCAAGCATGTCTCCCAGGTCTGCAGGGCTTACAAGCAGCATTTCGGGCTAGCCTTCACATCTGCTGTTCCTTGGCTCTGCAACATCACCCTCGTTGCCTGCCGTGACAAGGCGATAACAAGCGGTCCACGGCTAGGGCTTAGCCGTAGGGATTTTCTTCTTGGCAAGCTTCTGTCGAAATCAGGCATGGTTGAGCATGCGTTGGACTTGCCATTCCCTTGTCGGCAGTACATCAAGAATGGTTTCATGCTGGTTGAATGATGTACCGCTTTTTTATCTCGTCAGCACAACCTTACTTTTACCTTCTGGCTTGTGGTACCATTTGGTTTACAAAATGTATTCGAGTAATCTTTTTTGCTCCAAGCTTGTGCAGTGCTGCCGTTGTTTCGTGATCCCGTTGTCTCGGAGATGTCCGCGTTACACGGCGTTAACATAGAACGTGGAGGTGGATTTAACCTGACGTCGGTGTCATTGATTGTTTGTTTAGCCGGATGTCCGTGCCACTGGGAAATGTGATCGTATAGAGATTGCACATCTCTCACTTATATGTGAGATTGACATGGTAAAAACGCTACTCGATACGGTGCACTTACATTGTTAAGTGACCAGTAATTTTACCCTTTTAGTTTTTTCTCCATTTTCATTTTTTTAAACCAAAAAAAATAACATCAAATACCTAGAATGTCCTTGTATTTACAGTTTTTTTAGTCTTTTTTTTCCCTCGTGACCTCTCCATCTTCACGCTCGCAACCTAGCCACCACGGAGAACCACCGCAACCGCTGCCATCTCCCGTCGATCACTGCTGATGTTCCATCGTCGACGTCCTGTCATCGTCTCGCCGACCTTACCAGTCGGAGCCCATAGATCATGGCTGAGCCCTATGTTGGTATACTTTTTGGTCACACTTTAACACATGTGTGGCCTGGAAGATCTTCTTAACTTCAGTGTAGATCCTACGTACTCATGATTACCTTTTTCCCAATGTTGCAGGTGGCCCCACCAAATCCGGTGGAATCAGCTTGATCCGGCCGCCGAGGAGTTTCTTTTTGCTTTATAAGTACCCGGTCATTCAGCCTTTCTTCTTCACGCTTTCTGCTTCACTGTTCGTTCTTGCCCTTTGAGCTTGCCGCCGTGTTCTTGCGACCATCGCCGCTCGCTGTTTCCTTCTTCTTTACCGGCCCCGTGCTTCCGGCATCACCAGCGATGGCCACCGTCGATGCAGTCCCCGAGGTAAACTTTTTTGGCATCCACCGCTTTCTTCGGTTCTTCTTGGTTCGTCTGCTGCCTTTACTCACTGTTCCCTTTTCTTTATTTGCTTCTTTTTCCCTTTTGCAGAATCTGCAGAACCAAATTCTGATCCCCATTGGCACTCATCTGTCTTGTTTTTTTAGGTCCTATGATTAATCTTGACCCTACGGATTTTATTAATGCCGAATCCTGCCGAATTCCTTTCAAATTCTCTTCTATGCTTTCTTCAGTCTAGCAATCCGGGTTTGAACCCTTTCCTCCTTCTTTCCCCCAGCTAGCGTTACTGGTATATTAGGGTATCAGCCTCATACCGTGTAGATTGGGAGGAAAATGACATCGGCCATTGTATCGGTCATTCCCTTGCCAAACCATACCAAAATGAGCCGATGTTGGCCACCGCTTGTTATTTTTGGTCTGATACCTTAAATGCTTTCTGTTGGACCGGAAATGGCGACCAGAGGTGGGGGGGTTTGAATGGGAGCTTTTAAAATTTCGAGCTAACAACTAGCCTTCGGTTTCAGTTCTGTCTTCTGCGGAACAGGCTTCGAACACTACCTTCGGAGGTCTGGTTTGGAGGTGCTTTGACAGCTCCGAACACAGGCTTCGCAGGAGCAAAAGTCGAAGCCAAGAAGACTTCGCTCCACTAACAAACCTCGAAAATCTACTCTGCTAAGTCAGTGCAGGCTCCGCACACAGGGTGCTTCGAGCAGGCTTCGCACTTCACCCTTCGCAAGAGTGGACACCCCGCTGAGGACTTCGACCTAGTACTTGGCAGCAGCAACTGGTGCTGGGCTTCGTACACGAAGGTCTAAATGCACACTAAAAGACTTCGCTAGGGGCTTCGACACAAGAAGCAAAACAGGCTTCGATCAGGGCTTCGCTAGTAAGCAGCGAGGTCTTGCCTCCTGTTACACAGAGCGACAGCACACTGAAAAACACACTTCGCACAAAACACCCTTCGCCTAAACAGGCTTCGGTGTACTACAACTAGCGAGGTATGTAATGCGAGCTCAAGCAAAAAGCACACAGAAGCAGGGCTTCGCCGCTTAAACAAGGAACACAATAAAATTGAACTCTGGATGAATACAACGAAGTGTGTGGCTACAGGAGCTCAACAGTAAATGCTCAAAGTGTTAAATGTTACCTACCGAGCCCCCATATTTATAGCCCACAGTTCACCCAAAGGAATTGACTACTTTACCCCTAGGGTTTACATTGGTTTTGTCTCTACAGAACTGAGGGGTACAAAAGGTAGTCAACTTTATTGGAGGCTTCTCTGTCAGCCTTTGCAGATGGGACAGCGCCAGCTTTTTGCAGAGCAGACACTGTCAGACTTGCAGCCTTTGACCTTTCCGAAGCCCCCCTTCGCACGTGAGGGGTGCGGTAACTTCGGTGAGAAGCCTTGAGCTAGATGGCCTTCGCTTCACCGAAGTCATCCTTCGATACAGTGACGGTTTTGAGCCGAAGCCGTCAAAGCCTTTGGGCCTTCGCACCAACACCTCCGGAGTGGACCACCACGGCTTCGCAGCTACTCTCAGCTCGAACTCCGTCAGTCCGTGTACCGAAGCCATGCAGGCCGAAGTACCACAAGACAACCACACTCCGAAGCCCCATCTTCGGAGTACCACCCTTCGAAGTCCCTCCTTCGTCCAAGGCCTCCGCACGAAGCATTCCATGAGCACTTCGTCGTAGTGCCTCTCCCCGAGCACACTCCTCGACGAGCCTCACCCGGACCATGCCTTCGATGCGCCTTGACTTCTGAGACCTTCGTCGGGCATCTTCGAATGTCTCCCTCCAGAGCACACTTCGAACTCCTTGCCTCCGCAGAGGACTTGTTCCGTCCAACTCCGAAGTCACTCCATCCGGAGTACCTTCGAAGTGCCTCAACTCCGAGGACTTTGTCTCGGAGCACCTTCACCCGGAGCCACGCTCCGCACTCTCTGCCTTCACCTGGCACGCCTCGACCCGAGGACCGACCCGGACCCCTTCGCAGCCATCGTGACGGAGCTCCCCGCTCCCCTGGCATCAAGCCTCCCGCTTGACCCAGGTTCACCTGCTACGAACCTTGTCCGTCGCCTCTGAAGTCGCTGCGCACCACAGACAAACAGACAAGTGTATCCAGTACTCCGGAGACCTCTCCGGGTTAGCAACCTCCGGTACACACTCTGGTGTACCGCCCAAAGTACCGAAGCCTTCAGTACACACCCAGTCATCGTGTACTGTTGGACCCCTCCGACAAGCACACTCCGCTGCAACAGCTGCAGCAACCAAACCACCGAACACACTTCGGTGAAACCACCTCCGAACACCCTTCGGAGGTACAACCTCCGAAACCCCTTCGGAGGTACCCTCCTCCGAACACCCTTCGGAGGTACAACCTCCGAAACCCCTCCGGAGGTACCCTCCTCCGAACACCCTTCAGAGGTACAACCTCCGAACACCCTTCGAACCAGAGGGTAAAAAGCCTGTCAATCACTCATCACAAGCACTGAAACCAGCCCTTGGTTTCTCACTTTCGTCTTTGGTCATGGTCCGATGAGTCCTTCCTTACTCGACATCGTTTTCCTAACTTGCCTCAACATAGACTCATCGTCCAACCCCTCTTTTTTCCGTTCCAAGCCATGCCATCGTTTTGGCACCAAATCTCTTGATAGGTTGAGCCGATACATCGCCAGGCACAACAAGAAAACTGGCCCGGTGGATGTCCGTGAACACGCAGCCTTTCTTACCCTATGGTTGGAAAAGTTTATCTTTTGTGTATCGGCCTTGGGCCCAACTTTCCAATTCCAATTTATGGTCGAACACTTTGTTGCCTGTGCGAGGATTCCCCTTGGCCGATACCTCCTTGGATCCGCTTATCATCATCTTTATCTCACATTGACCAAACTCTTAGCTGGTGACCCTATCGGTCACCTTAACGGCCCATGGTGGTTTATCCAGCTCTAGCTCAATGTGTACACGACCGATGTCGTGGGAGGACCTCCTCTTACTCACATGCATTTTCCTACTGCTGTTCCAGAATCGGCTACTCCCGTCTATCGCCATTGTTCTTCCTTAGGCAAGGCGACAACACGCCATTCTGCTTTTCCTTTATCTCCTGCTTCTTTGGCCACTTGCTTCAGAGGTTTTTACCTTGGGTTTTCTGATCGGAACCTCTGGTATCCCTTTGAACACCATTCAGAATATGAGTGCCCTCATCGGCTAATCCTCCCCGAGGTATTCCGGGACAAAGAGTCCCTTCATATTTTTATGGCCGTGATCTTCCCTTGTCTTCTGCCCGTCAATTTCATCGATGACCATCTTCAAAATGGCTCTTAATTATGAATTCTATCATTCGTCGGTCTTCGCTAGACAGTTGGCTTCGGTCAACTCCCTCCCCACATGTTTTTCATTGATTGGATCCAAACTCGTGGGAGGTCAAGAATACCCTAGAGTGGGACCCGCCTCTCTCATATGGCCGATGAGATCCTTGCTGGTGATTTTGCCTCTTGGACTCCCTGCCAGACACCTTCCATTGCTTTCTACTGATGGTGGGACAAGTTGAAGCAACACATCTTTAACTGCCCTTCGATGCTCTATCGGCAGCAGTTTTACCTAGGCAAAGCTGATGTAGTGCCCGAGGTGGGTATTTCAATTCTTTCATTAGCTTTCATTATCTTCCTCTCGTATGTTTAACTTTGCTTCTCGCAGGAGGATGATCTCGACACGCCTTCAGTGAGTTCTAGTGGCCGGGCAATACGATATGGACCAGTATCGACCATCACAAATTTTGAAACCGGTGCCCCTACTCCCACGGCCTGGGTAAGTGGGAGACATTCCAAGGGTTTGGTGTAGAAACGTCAAGCGTTGGCCCCGATCATACGTCGGTCCACCAGGGCTCGTGCTGATCAGACTAACCCGACTCCTTTGGCACCGCCTGTCTCTTCAACTACATCGGCCCCTGCCGTTTGTACTCCATCGGCGACCGAAATCTCGTCTCCCATCCAAGTTTGTCCTTGTCTTTAGCACCATCATTCCTTATTTTGTAACCGTGACGTTGGACACCCGTTTTTACTTTTCATCCCCCGTCATCTTCTTTTGACGTCGATTCCCTCTACATGGCATTTGATCATATGCTAGATGATCCCGCCTATTCTCGTTAAGCGAAGGCTGCCGGAGTTACTACAGATGTTGCTGATATGCTGGAGGTTGCCACCACTAGCCTAGATGCATCGTCTGTTGCTGATGTCATTGCTGTGGGCATGGCTGTTGCTAGGGCAGCACCTGAAGTGAGGTAGGACTTCTGCTTCTACTTCAAGTATAAATGTTATTGAAATTAATCTTGCGACTCATCCAAGTGATTCATTGGTATTTGATACTGGTTCAATGATTCACACTTGCAAATCGTTGCAAGGACTAAGTAGGTCAAGAAAGTGTGCAGTAGGTGAACTGGATATTCGTGCCGGAAATGGTGTAAAGGTTGCAGCACTGACCGTTGGCATTTATTCTTTGTCACTACCCTCAGGATTAGTTTTGTAATTGAATAATTGTTATTATGTTCCAGCATTGGGGAGAAACATTATCTCTTCCTCATGTTTGGAGGAAGAAGGTTATGAGTTCATGATAAAGAACAAATGTTGTTCGATATTCTCGAATGGTATGCTCTATGGTGTTTGTCCACTGGTAAATGGATTATACATTCTAAGTCTTGAGGATGCATATGTATATAATATTAGTACTAAGAAACAATGACTCAATGATTTGAATCCTACCTACGTTGGCATTGTCATTTAGGTCATATAAATGAGAAGCACGTGCGGAAGCTCCATAGTGATGGACTTTTGGAGTCATTTTGTAACACCCAAATTTCCAAAAGAAATAAAAATACATTTTATTATATTTTTCTCTGGAAAAGATTATTTTTGAAATTCCTTTAATGCCATTTATGCCTAAATGAACTAGAACCTAGAGGAGGTGTTCAAACCAGGGGCTATAAAATTTTGTATATGATCCCAAGGCCAAGATATATTTTTGAGAATTTTTACAAATTTTTATCACCCTTGGAAGCAACCCAAACATTTTAAAACCAATTTCAGAAATTAAATTTATTCAGAAATGAGTTTAAACAGTAACAGGCCCCTTTCCCCCATTCTCCCCCAACCAGCCGGCCCAGCCCACTCCCCCCCCCGCGCCCCTCACTGACAGCCAGGCCCCGCTCGTCAGCGACCCCCTCTCCTCCGCGCGCGCGCCCGACACCTTGGCTCCACCTGTCGGCGCCAATGCCCCCCACGCGCCCGACGCCTCGGCCCACCCGTCAGTGCATCCCGTTGCCATGCCCTCGCCCCGCGCCTGCTGACCGGTGGCCCCCACCTGTCGGACCCATCGTCCACCTCGCGCTCACCCCCAAATTCCGCCGATCGATGACACCCTCCGCGATCCGCTCTCCCGCCGACCCCGTCCTATTCAATTACCGCAAATTTAATGCACCCTGAGGCCCACCGGCCGTTTCCCCACGTTAAGCCTCACATTTACGCAATGGGATCACGCTGCGCGTGCATGGCCAAGCCCCACCGGCGCCATTGAAGACCTCCCCTCGGCTTTCCATGCATGCGCCCCCCTCTGACCCTGTCGGAGCCCCTATATAAACCCCCGGCCACCGCCGCGCTCAACCCCCATGTCAATTCGCGTTTAGACCAAGCAGAGCACCTGAAATCCAAACTTTAGGGCCACACTGCCGCCCGCGCTCAAGCTGCTGTTCGCCGTTGCTGGAGTCCTTCTCCACCCTCGTCAACCGCACCTGTGTGATCACCGACGCCACCTCAACCTCGTCCATCCCTCCGTCGCCGCTGAAGACTGCTAGAACCGCATTGCCGATGAGGACCCGAGGAGCTTCATCGCCCCTCTTCGTCGCCAGTCGCCGCCAACTCACCGCCACCACCACCGCCGCCGGTACCCTCGTGTTCCTCGTGGTCCTCTCTTTCCGTTTTTAGCCCTAGCTAGGCCGGGTAGCCCTCACCGTCGCCGGAATCGCTCGCCGATGCACCGTCGGAGTCAGGGAAGAAGGGTACTTTACCCCTCCCGACGCGTGCTGTGCCGGATTCATTTCTAGCCGCACGATCATGATCAGATGGCAGGGATTAATTCTCTGAGGGATTTAATCCCGAGCGTCCGTCTAGTCAAAGGGGTATCAGGCGTTGTGGGCCGTTGATCGCCACTTAACGCCCCCGCCTCGCTTCCAAGCGTTAGATCTGGATCCAACGGTCCAGGATGGGTTGGACCACGCGCACAGTGCGTGGGTTCACGGTGGATCCGGTTCACCGTGGACCCGGTCCTGTTTTCTGTTTAAATAAAATCTAGAAATTAGTTTTAAACTTCTAAAATTCATATTTTGCTCATTTTAACTCCAAATTTAACCATTTCATTTCCAAAAAATTTATAATTTATTCTCTACATGTTAATGCAATAAAAACAGTAGGCCTACTTTGAGTATTTTATGTTTATTTAATAAAGTATTCAAATGCACTTTAGGAGATATTCATAATTCCTTTTTTTTAAAATTTACCTTTATCCTCTTAATATTGGTGTAATAAAAACCATAGGTTTATTCTGAACTTTTTATTATTAATGCATTGGAAGTTTAAAATACATTAGAATACATTTTTATTCCTTTTTAGAAAATTCCTAACTCCATCAAAGTCCATTTTAAAAATTCATATAATAATTTCAGAAGCTTAATAACTTTATTTTCCTTAGATTAACCCAATCAAAACCTATATGCTTGTTGTGTGATTTTGGATTGTTTAATTGAATGGTATGCTTACTTTATTCATATCGAGAAGACTACGACGCCGTTGAGGAGCCGGAGTACTTCACGGAAGTTCCCCCGTCGCCTTTCGCTGAACAAGGCAAGTCACCAAACCAATCTTTTGAGCATATTGAACCCAGTTTTGTTAAACTATCGCTAAAACACATAGGTTATACATGCACTAGTCAAATGAAAACCCTACGTTATATTTATTTAGATCCCCTACCTTGATGTGCAACCCAAGCCAAGCTATCTAGCCTAAACTCCTTGTCACCCTATTATTAGTACTATTAGGTAGTGTCCGATGTATTGACACAATTGCTATAGGTTAAAAATGAGTCGTAGCAATTTGGAATCTACTATATGATCCCCGTTATTCTTATCTCTGGAATTCTGTTGGTGATAGAGTTATGGTTAAGTGTATGCATGATGGGTTCCGGGTGCAAGCTAGGGCATTGGTCGGTAGCACCCGGGGCACTATAAGGACTGGTCTATGGGATCTATTGCAATACATTTCTGTACTAACCACAAGTCTAGTGGGTAAGTCCTAACTAAGGTATGGAGTGTTCCAATCCGAGGCACCACTTGGAGATGGGTCAAGCAGCACCTGCGGGTGGCTTGTACCGACGTGGCGCAAAAGGGGTGCGACGTTAGCCGGGATGCGGCCCAGCGCGCCAACGAAACCTAGAGCGGGTGATTATCGCTTGGAGCATTTCATGCTGAGGTTTTGGCACAAGTTCCTATGGTATGGGTCATCTCGTTACACTTTGTTGTATGGGATGAGTGTGTGCCTTGTGGGTACAGTGGTATATCTCTGATCAGAGTCTTAAATCTTTTCGAAAAGCCGAGCCCACGGTCAAAGGCGGGTTGCGTGACATCCCACAGTTAGTTTACTTTCATAAGTGTGCATGATGAATTGAAATGTAAGGACTGTTGGGCGAGGAGGTAAAACATACTCCTCGAGTTAGATGACACTATATTGTTCATGTTTAATATTCCACATGATTAAATTTGACCACACTAAATGCTATAACTGAAAAATGTACTTTTTCGCACTTTGAGCCATTACTATTCATTTGTTATTATCCTGCATTATTATTGCATTTGTGGTGGCTTGTTGAGTACTTTTCATACTCATACCCGTTGGACAAACACTTCAGAGGCTATTTACTATGAGGAGGATGGTCTGGTGTAGCGACCCAGTCAAGAAGAAGATCCTGAAGAAGATGCTCGTCATGCTATTTATTTTCATTGTTTATTTTATTTCTACACTTATGTAATAATGTGGCATGCGTACCACGAATGATTGCTCGTATGTACATTTTCACATGATGAACCTCTTGTTATTATTGTTTTTCTTTGGAAATTCAATAATGTTATGATTTGGTAAATCGGGGCGCCACAAGATGGTATGAGAGCCGACTTGATTGTAGGAAGCCAAACGGACCAGCCTAATACTTAGTTTTGGTAAAATCTATTTTGCGAAAACCTACTTCATCACTTTGTTCCTTCCCTTATTTCTTTTCAACTTGTTGTTTTTATAGATGCTAGTCTACCAAGTCCACAGTTTCTACCGTCACTTCGAGGGCTTCGTCCGGGAGCTCCGGATGATGGTGACCTTCCTCGGGTTCCTCTTCGAGCCCGAATTCCATGGCGTCTACATGGAGGAGTTCACGGGGCCATGTGACGTCTCCCTCACCATCCATGGGTTCGGCGACCACCTGTCGTTCTTCATGGCAGCACTTGGGGGCCTGACCTTCGATGTCGCGTGCCAACGCGTCACCCTCCAAGCCCTCATGGAGCTGAGGATGATCTACGACGATCGACTTCAGAACTCGTCCTTCCAGCTTGTGTTGAAGTGCACTCCCGTTGCCCACCGCAGTATCTACATCGGAGTCCACTCCGACCGCGATCCGGTCATGGCCTGGCAGACACACCTTCTCTAGTCCATGGATGACCTCCATACCGAGGCCGTGCTTGACGCCTTTGAGCACCACGAGGCGGTTGAGTTCCTTCGTCAGGAGATGAAGAGCTTGATCCAACAGAATGGCGAGCTGCAGCGTAAGATTATATAGCTGCAGAAGGACATCGCGGAGATGATCCCCCTCGTTCCGAGGAGGAAGAAGCCCATCCGCGAGCCCTCCCCTCGCCCCAAGAGGATCACACCACACCCAACGCCCGCCGGACCATCCAGCTCCAGCGCCCCTGCTTCTCGCCCCGCCATTGTCACTGACCCTATCATCGAGAACTTTCTCAAGCCCACCGTCCCTCAGGACCCTCGTGGTTCTGAGAGCACGGAGATCGCCCCCGATGGCGAGTAGACGATAGTTCTCATTTATTGATTTTAATAATTTTTGTGAGTGTGGTACCAACTGCAACGACTTGTGTTGTGGGTGGATTAAAAATAAGAACTTTGATATAATAAACATTTTTATACCACTTGTATATATGAGCCCCTTTGGACGTTTTTGAGTAAAGTTCATTTTAAAGGTTTTTCCCTTACGTTTGACAATATTATGTGCTCAGAAGATGGCCGGCAACTAGAACACCGGGTCCAACAATGGAGAAGGGGCAAGCAACGGTCTGCCCAGAAGTGTTGTGCCCAACTGGGGCGCAACAGGCCAACGTCATACTGGACCGCCATCCGCCAACCACCCCACCTTGGCAGAAATGATGGCGAATCAAAACCAAGTGATCACCGCCCTTCTGACACAAATGCAGCACCAACAGGCTCAGTTGGACCGACTGCAACAGCAGAACGTGGAGCCAATCCCACGTGCACCATCCCCCGCTCCCATGCCTCAACTCTCAAAGTTTTTGCGTGTGTGACCCCCTATCTTCGCCAGCACTACGAACCCCATGGAGGCCGGCGATTGGCTCCGGACCATTGGGAATAAGTTGGACCTCCTCCCCTGCACCGACCGGGAGAGAGTGGCGTTCGCCACTCACCAACTCCAGGGTCTCACCGCGGAGTGGTGGGACAACTACAATGAGTCCCAGCTGGAGGACCACGAGGTGACTTGGGCGGAGTTCACCATCGCCTTCCGCGCCGCCCACGTCCCCACCGGAGTCGTCGTAGTCAAGCAGCAGGAGTTCTGGGACCTGCAGCAAGGAAGCCAGACTGTCATGGTGTATTTCCATGAATTCAATTGTCTGGCTCGCTATGCGCTAGAGGAAGTCCGGACCAACGCTCTCCGCTAGGCTAAGTTCCTCCGGGGACTTAAGGATGAGCTCTCCATTCAGCTCGTCGCCACCGACTACGCTGAGTTCCAGCGGTTGGTGAACAAGACGCTCATCCAAGAGACTGATCAGAACAAGCTGGACCTCAAGAAGAGGAAGATGATCGCGTTCAAGCATCATCAAGCGAACCCCTAGAGGCCCCGCTTCGTCCCTCCGCCACCGGCACCCGCCTACCATTCTCGGCCCGTCTACAGGTGAGGAGCCATGCTGAATAGCGTGGGCCTCATGGCTCTAGAAGTGATGAGTCATTGTCAACGATAGTCAACGAGGACTGAAGAGAAGAAGAGATCTGCTGTTTCATGGGCCGCGTGTGACTCAGGTACACGGGCAGCGAGCGACTGTCGGGCAGAGGAGGCTGCGAAGTCGGGCTGGCCCAATCCGGGTGCATGGGCCAGAAGCAGTAGAAGACCCACTGGGCTGTTGACCAGGACTGACTCAGGTACACGGGCGGTGAGCGATTGCCGGGCTGAGAGAGCTGCGGAGTCGGGCCGGCCCAATCCGGGTACCTGGTGCAAAGCTGGTGGAGGCTTTGTCAGTTTCGGCGTAAAACTGACAACCGTTGATTCTGTATCCGACTGTCCAGAAGAATAGCTTCAGGATATGTCATCTGTTACTCCGGGCCCACAGTCAGTCAGTTGTGTTTGTAAAAATACCTAAGGGCAGTAGAGTCTTTTTCTGTATTTTTGAGTCTGTAAAACCCTAAGGGGCTGGTAGAATATTCCTAGTGTTGGGCTGCCTATAAATAGCACCCCAATCCCTAGGGTTTGGACTACCCTTTTGTGCTGAAATCAAATCCACCCATTGGGTCATTTTCCCCACTGCCTTCTCTCTCCTGTGTGCGCCGCCAGGGGCTTCCCTCTCCCTGTTCTTGCATTATTTTGTCTCAAATCAGTTGGATGTATTTAATCCTTGGTCTCCTGTGAATTTATTGCTTGCATCCTGTTCGGTTTGGGAAGTTAATGCTTTGGGCACGAGCTGGTGATTTTATTTCTTGGGGAGAAGCTTCTTCTGTTGCTTGTGTTCTTCACGGAGGGAGTACTAGTTCTTGCTGTTGCAAGTAGTACTGCTTTGCTGTAGCTACAGCGTTCTGTAGCAGCTTTTCACCTTCTTTTGCCCAGTTTTTTGATCGAAGCTGACAGTCCTTTTACCTTTTTCTGGGTGTGTCTGGCGAAGCTCGTTTCAGTGCGAAGCCTCTCAACTCCGTGAGACAGGCTTCGATCGAACCTCTTTAAAGGCTTCGCTCAGACTTCGAACTTCGGTTTTTGTGTCTGAGTTGCTAGTTTCGAAGTTCCTCTTGTATGGACAGCATCGCATACTTCGAACGAGCATACTCCGAGTCTATCTGTTCGAAGTGCACACTTTGTTAGGCTTCGAAGTTGGGTTCGAAGTCTGTCTTTTCTGATAGACTTCGCTTGGTTTTCTTTGTGGAGTGTCAGCCTTCGATTCTCCTTCCGAAGCTTTCCCTGTTCGAAGATAGAGTGTAGGCTTCGGACTTGCTTTTCTGTTGCGTGACAGACTTCGCTTCTTTGTTCGAAGGTAGTCCGTCTGTTTTGTGTGTTCGAAGTTTTCTGTTCGAAGGTTGTGCTTCGAAGCTCTCGGTTCAAGGTGTGTTCGAAGTTTTGTCTTCGAAGTCCTCACTTCGAAGCAGGCTCCGACTTTGTCACCTTGCTCCGAAGCTTTTGGTTCGAAGCTGTGTTCGAAGTCCTGTCTTTGAAGTACACACTTCGAACCAGGCTCCGGCACTATTTTACTTCGCTCCGAAGTACACTCCGCTTTTTCTACTTCGAACTAGGCTAGACAGCGACACCTTCGGCGTTTCGGACAGACTCCGTCACTGACCTCCGAAGGAGACTTCGACGTGCGAAGGGGACTTCGCCGAGTCTCGAACAGGAGACAACTTTGGACAGTAACTTCTCTTTCACTTTATACACACTTAGATCTTTTCATTGAGAAGTTTAGGCCTGTTATAACTTGTTCATCTGCCTAGATTGCACTGCTTCAGATTTACACTGTTTATAATCAATTGCATCTAGGTTAGAAACCTTTAGACTTAGGCCTTCTGTTTATTTTCTGCTGCATAGTATTTTGAGGTGCGTTGGGTATTGGGACCAGGCCATTGATTCGAAAGAATTTTAAGGCGCCCATTCACCCCCCCTGGTCGCTACTTTCGGTCCTACAAGTGGTATCAGAGCGAGGTTAGGGTTTTTCCATACCTTAACCGGTTCTAAACCCCAGTAGTGACTATGACGTCTCCTGGCAAAGTCCCGTCCTTGGAAGCCTATGGCTATAATTATTGGAAGACTCGCATGCGAGCCTATCTCATGAGCCAGGGTTCGGACATATGGGACATTTGCGTTCACACCACATTTGTCATTCTGCCAGTTACTGAGCAAGGTACTGCTGGTATCATTGCTCAGCATCTGAGCAACAGTAAGGCTGTGAACATTTTATTTTCTGGTTTAGGTCCCACTGAATTTGAGCGAGTGAGTCATCTCTCCACTGCGAGAGAGATCTGGGCTACCCTCAAGGCACACCATGAGGGAACAGCACAGGTCAAGGCTCGGCTCTATCAGACCTACCGGCGTGAATATGAGAATTTCACACAGAAGCCGGGTGAATCTGTTGAGGCTTTGTTTGGTCGCTTTCAGTCGATCATTAACAAGCTTCGGGACAACAAGGCTGAGGGTGCTCAGTTAGTCTCAGATCACGAGCAGGCGCTCAAGGTTCTTCATACCTTGGACCCAAAGATCTGGGAGATCAAGGTATCATCTATCGTTGAGAGTACTTCTTACGATACCTTGACCATTTCTGAGTTATTTAGCAAGCTAAAGGCCACTGAGGTAGATATCCAGTTGAGATCAAATCTCACTGGCTCTGGATCAAAATCCCTGGCCCTTGCTACACCTTCTGTTGATCCCTCTGCTGTGAGCTGTGCTGGGTTCTCCTTGATGTCTATCACTGAGGACCAGCTTGAGTTGTTGGGAGATGATGATTTGTGTCTCTTTAACAACCGGGTGCGTCGTGTCTATGATAAGAGAATGTTCAAAAGACACGGCACAAAATCCGGATGCTTTGAATGTGGTGATCCAGGACACTTCATCGCCGACTGCCCCAAGCGCGGTGGATACAAGAAGGGCACCGGCAGCAGCTTCCACGACTCCGGCAAACATGAGAATCCTTCCTTCACTAAGGGCAAGCCGAAGACCCGATTCTTCAAGAAGGCTCTGAAGGACTACCGGCGAGAGAACAAGAAGCGCGACAAGGCCTTCTTCGCCGAGATGGAGAAGAGCTACTCCAAGAGATCCACGTCTTCTTCCTCTTCATCGAGCTCAAGCGATGAGGAGATCGCCATCAAGAAGGGGAAGGACAAGGATGATCCGGCAGGCCTCTGCTTCATGGCTTTCGGAGACAAGCCGAAGAGCCGCTCACACCAGCGCCGAAGATCCCGCAAGAGCTTCTGCTCCATGGCTCTTGGGGATAGAGAAGAAAAGAGCTCCTCCGACGACTCCGACGACGACGATAGCAAGGTATCATCTTATGAGCGCGAAATTGTCGATTTACTTGAGAGCAATCGTCAGGAGTTGAAGTATCGGGAGAAATTGCTTAGGGGGGCTAAGAAAAGGATAGACCAGTTAGAGAGTGAGCTTGCCGTGGCCAACAGTAGAATAGAAAGTCTATCTTCTTCCCCTTGCTTGGGTGATAGCAGTGAGTGCCCGAAGTGTGAGGTGCTTTTGTGTGACCTGTCGACTTTAAAGTCCAGGTACACAGAAAGGGTTGATGAGAGGGACGCTTTGGCCACTGAGCTTGAAAGCGCTCAGCAGGAGCTAAAAGATGCTCAAGCCACTGTCGTCGCACCCTGTGTTGATTGCCCATCTCATCTAGCTGCATTAGCTGAGCTGAAATCCAAGGGCAATGAGCATTTGGGTGATTTGGAGAAGTTGAGAGCTGAGCTTGCGCAGACTAGGCTAGAGCTTGAGACATTGTCAGTTCCACCCACTGTCTGTGAGAACTGCCTGTCTCTTAGAATGGAGTTAATTAAGCTAAAAGCCGGGAAGTCTGTCCAAAAGGAAGTTGAGTGTGAGACCTGCTTGTCTCAGGTGGAGGGTTCTAGCTTCCTTGAGAGAGGAGCTAGCAGATTCTCAGAATGAGAACTTTTACCTCGTTCTATCCTGAGTTGGATCAGTGCCAGAGAGCCACAGCTTGGCATGATGATCCAGCAGTTCAAGAGGAAGGATGGGTTTGGAGTAGGTTACACCTACACCAAGGCTGACTTTGAGAGTGCCCTCAGCCGGGCAGTGGAGTGGAGTAAAATGACTCCAGAGCAGAGGTATCCCAAGACTCACTCCACTGAGACCTCTCAGGCTTGTCA
Organism: Zizania palustris; assembly: GCA_019279435.1. Lineage (NCBI taxonomy): Eukaryota > Viridiplantae > Streptophyta > Magnoliopsida > Poales > Poaceae > Zizania > Zizania palustris. The sequence continues at coordinate 53,677,760 of JAAALK010000285.1, read as the reverse complement.
GCCCAAGGATGGAGTGATCCATGAACCACCCAAAGCTCCACCCAAGAAGCCTATCTGGGTTCCTAAGCCCAAACACCTCCACTCTTCTCTAGACTCTCTTCCTGGACCCTCTAAGCCCATGAAAACCACACCAAACACTACCAAGCCCAAGAATCCCAAGCCTCAACCACATCCCAAGAAGCCTACCTATCATTGTGAGTATTGTCAGAGAGACGGGCATCTTGCGGAGTTTTGCTTCAGGAGGAAGCGGGTTGAGAGAGCAAAGAGGGCTCGTAGTGATCAGGTGCAGTTCTATCAGCAGGGTGGTAGACTGCGTGTTCCTCGACGCGGGGAGAGGCTGGAGGTCAGGCCGCGTCGTGTAGGTGGTGGTAGAGGAGACGGCTTTCTTTCCCGTGCTCCAGTTGGTGGTGTTCGTTCCGGCAGAGTTCCAGACCGAGTTGGCTATGGTTCTGGACCTCGTGGCCGTAGGGTTAGGAAGAACCGTGGACCGCGCTTTGAGCCGCGTTTTGGTCCAAACTCGTTTGATGGTTTTCGCTTTCCATCTTTTGAGCAGATGGCTCGACACTGGTTTAGTTCTTTTGCTAAACCTGGTGCCGGACCATTTGCTCCCACTTACAGACATTGATTGTGCAGGACCGGGGACTGGAGGATGTTTGGATCATGGACTCAGGATGCTCTCGCCACATGACGGGACATCGCAGGTGGTTCTCCAGTCTCACTCCCCCGAGCTCCAAAGAATATATCACGTTCGGGAACAGCGGTCAAGGGAAAGTAAGTGGCATAGGCTCAATTAGCATTTCAGATCAGTTCTCTTTAAAGAATGTTGCTCTGGTTAAAAATCTGAATTTCAATTTAATATCTGTTTCGCAACTTCTTGAGGATGGTTTGGAAGTGCGTTTTAAGAAGGGCAATTCTTCTGTGATTGACTCTAGAGGGTCTTTGGTTTGTCAGATTTTACCCTTCGGTAAAGTTTTTTCGAATTGATTTCTCTAGTTCTTTTGGCCCTTCTCGCTGTTTGATTGCTGGATCTTCTTCTGAGCTCTGGAAGTGGCATAGGAGGTTAGGTCATTTTGAGTTTTGATCTGCTAGTCAGGTTAAGCTCTATGGACCTCATCGAGGATTGCCCAAGCTTAAAATGGAGAAGGATCTAGTTTGTCATCCCTGTCGTCATGGGAAAATGGTTGCCGCTTCTCACTCACCTGTGACTCAGGTGATGACTACGTATCCAGGCGAGCTTTTACATTTGGACACTGTAGGTCCAGCTCGAGTACGCTCAGTCGGTGGGAAGTGGTATGCACTTGTGATTGTTGACGACTTTTCTCGTTTCTCGTGGGTTTTCTTTTTGGAGGTCTAAGGATGAAACTTTTCAATTGTCCATGACCTGATTTTGAAGCTGAAGAATGAGAACAATGGCCGGATGCGAGCAATTCGCTCCGACAATGGCTCTGAGTTCAAGAACTCTCAGTTCGTCAGCTTCTGTGGTGATCAGGGTCTGGACCATCAGTTTTCTTCTCCTTACACCCCCCCACAGAACGGCGTTGTGGAACGAAAGAACCGCACGGCTAGTTGAGATGGCCAGGACGATGCTCGACGAGCACAGGACTCCTAGGCGTTTTTGGGCTGAAGCCATGAACACGGCTTGCTATCTTGCCAACCGTATTTTTCTTCGAGCTTACATTGGTAAGACTTCATATGAGTTGCGGTTTGGCAGACAACCCAAGGTGACCCACTTGCGAGCGTTTGGCTGCAAGTGCTTTGTGCTCAAGAAGGGAGGGCATTTGGACAAGTTTGAGTCTCGTTGCTGGGATGGTATTTTCTTGGTTATGCATTGCATTCTCGAGGCTTCCGTGTTTGGAACCTCGAATCCCAGCTGCTTGTCGAGACGTGTGAGGTTTCTTTTGATGAGTCCTTGCCTTCTTTAACTCCTTCTTTTGAGCTTTCTGGTGATGATGAGCTCGGAGAGTCCATCTTCGAGGAAGATGAGGATACTCCAGCTGCTGTTGAGGGCGGGCCTTCTGCATCCCCCGCAGAGCCCACACCCTCTGTGACTTCGACTGATGATGAAGGCGGACCTCTGATCACTTCTTCCACTTCAGATCGAGCCCCTTCAGTCGAGTCCAGAGGTGCCAGCTGCTGACTCCGGTGAGGTGACTTCAGATCACCAGGGAACCCGAGCAGTTCAGCGTGACCACCCCTCAGAGCTCATCATTGGTGATTTGACTGAGAGGACTTTGCGGTCTTCTGCCTCTCTCGCTGTGTTTGCTGAATCTGCGTTGTTGCATCTTTTGAGCCCAGAGACATTTCTCATGCTCTCTCTGATTCTAATTGGATAAATGCCATGCAAGAAGAGCTTGAGAATTTTGTCCGCAATCGGGTTTGGACACTAGTTGAGCCGCCACCAGGATGCAACCCCATAGGCACCAAGTGGGTATTCAAGAACAAACAAGGTGAAGATGGGGTTGTGGTGCGCAACAAGGCTCGACTAGTTGCCCAGGGTTATTGCCAGAAGGAAGGAATTGACTTCGAAGAAACCTTCGCTCCTGTTGCTCGTCTTGAGTCCATTCGTATTCTTCTAGCTTTTGCCGTTTCGAAGGGTTTTAAGCTTTTTCAAATGGACGTTAAGAGTGCTTTTCTGAACGGGTTCATAGAAGAGGAGGTGTATGTTAGGCAACCCCCCGGTTTTGAGAACCCTAAGTTCCCTCGACATGTTTTTTAAATTGCACAAAGCTTTATACGGGTTGAAGCAAGCCCCCGGGGCTTGGTATGACCGGTTAAAGCAATTTTTGTTGGGGAAGGGCTTTGTGATGGGTTCTGTGGACAAAACTCTTTTCTTGTTCAGAGATGCTTCAGATTTTTTAGTTGCTCAGATTTATGTGGACGATATTATCTTTGGCGGTACTACTGATTCTCTTGTGTCCAAGTTTTCTGAGCAGATGCACAGTGAGTTTGAGATGAGCCTCATGGGTGAGCTTAAGTATTTCTTAGGGCTCCAGATCAAGCAGACCAAGGACGGCACCTTCATCCACCCAAGGTAAGTATACTCGTGACATGCTTAAGAAATTTGACTTTGGTGGTGAATTGAAGCCGCAGATGACCCCGATGGGTACCTCTGGAGGTTTGGACAAGGACGAGAGCGGGTGTCAAGGTCAATGAGAGAGAATTTCGAGGGATGATCGGTTCGCTGCTGTACTTAACTGCAACAAGACCAGACATACAGTTCGCCGTGGGACTTTGCGCGCGTTTTCAAACTTCACACACGCGCGTCTCACCGGCAGGCTGTCAAGCGCATTTTCAGGTATCTCACCTATGCGCATGATCTTGGTCTTTATTATCAGCATCATCATCACTTGATTTATCTGGCTTTTCGGACGCCGACTTTGGTGGGTGCCGGTTGGATCGCAAGTCGACTTCCGGTACTTGTCAGTTTCTTGGTTCTTCCCTTGTATCTTGGTCTTCTCGAAAGCAATCTGGAGTTGCTCTTTCGACCACAGAAGCCGAGTACGTAGCTGCTGCCAGCTGCTGCTCACAGATGGTTTGGATGATTTTACTCTACGAGACTTTGGGTTGCTCTTTCCTACCAGGGTTCCATTGTTTTGTGACAGCACGAGTGCTATTAGTGTAGGGAAAAACCCATGTCTCTCCACTCAAAAACCAAACATATTGATGTGCACTTTCACTTCTTACGGGATCAATATGAGAAAGGTGTCATTGACCTTATTCATGTTGATACCCATCATCAGTTGGCTGACATTTTTACCAAACCCCTAGATCAGTCTACATTTGAGCGTTTACGAGGGATTTGGGTGTTGTGTATCCTTTCTAGGATATTTTGCGTCAGTTTTCCTTCCTTTTTTACTCTTTTCTTGAGTCTTTTTGTGTGTGTTCATATCATACATATTCACATATCACACTTCTGAGTCTGCTTCTGTTATATGATTGAACTGCTTTACTTATTCTAGCTGGTACATGCTTTTGATTACTTGTCAATGATCATGCTTTGATTCAGTTCGCTTGACATGTTTGATATCTGTCATATGCATGGCTTTTACGCTTTCAACGTGAAAAATGATCACCATTGCTTCTGGTAACTAGCATGTGTAGGCTGAATGCTTTTGCTATTTGTTACATGCCTTGTAGCTAGTTCATCACATAGATGCAGATATGCAACTTGGACATCTTTATGCTTTAACATGGAAAATGTGCTATAAAAATAATAAAAATCAAAAATGAATGAAAATTCCATGCCTTTTTATGCTTGAATTGAAAAGATCCAAGTGGGTTTGCTTTGTCGCATTATATTGTTCTGGACTGCTTACCATAGCACTTTGGTATGAACTAGGACAGTGTAGTGTATGCCGAGACCAATGTCTTAAGCTTCTGATGGCCCATTTCTGGCCTAGGCTTGACTTGGTCGGTTTGCATAAGGTTTGACATGCAAATAACCCTTGGCAAAAAATGAAAAGGAAAATTGAAAAAGCCTGACCATTTAAAAGATAACAAGTTTGCTGAAGCACTTGTTTTTGGACAATGCTTATCTTGTAGATATCAGTTAGCTTTTGCATCTCATGTTTTACCTTGCTTGTTTACTAGAAAATGTGGGTGATGCTTTTGTTTGCAAAAACTGAAAATGCGTGCTAAATGACTTTCTTTAGATATCATCTTTTGCACTAATCATTGCCATGTGTCCTAGACAGTATTTCTCTTGCTATACCTGTTAGACACTGTATTTGCAGTCAATCATATCTGAGAAGCATGCTCT
>JAAALK010000285.1:53528329-53672001 GCA_019279435.1 Zizania palustris | reverse complement strand
GTCGCCGAGACCTAGCCTTGAAGAGGAGATCATGTCTACCTTCGAGTTACCCTCTCCGTGGTACTCAACGGTTTAACATGAGAGGGAAGTTGGCCCCTCGATATGTTTGGACCATTCCCCATTATCCGACGCCAAGGTGAAGTTGCTTATCAGTTGGAACTACCGACCCTCATTGGCTGGAGTGCAACGATGTATTCCACGTATCTCAACTCAAGAAGTGTCTCCGCGTCCCCACAGAACAAGTGGATCTTCAGCAGTTGGATGTTCAAGAGGATCTGACCTATGTGGAAAAGCCGGTCAAGATATTGGAAGTAAAAGAAAGGACCACCAGGAGTCAAGTCATCCGTTTCTGTAAAGTACAGTGGAGCAATCATCCGGTAGAAGAAGCTACATGGGAAAAAGAAGATGAACTCAAGGCACAGCATCCTGAGCTATTCGAGGATTGATCCGAATCTCGAGGACGAGATTCTCTGTAAGGGGGATAGATTGTAACACCCCAGAAATTAAAAAGGATTAAAATAAAAGAAAAATATTATTTAAATCATTTCTGGATTTATTAGTAAAGGAAAAATCACAAAAGAACCCAAATAAAACCAAACAGGGAGAAATACTCAAAATCTGGACTTGAAAATTTTATGAGATGAACTAGAGACCAAAATATAAATTTTAGGAATTTTTACAAATTTTTATCAATAGTGATTCAACCCTTAATCAATAGTTTGATTTTCTGGAATTAAATTTAATCAGAAAACAATTTATAATCTTATTGGGCCGAAACCCTGAAACTCCCTCCAAAGGCCTTTTGGCCCAGCCCATTACCGCCCTCCCACTGACAGGCGGGGCCCGCCTGTCGGCGCTCGCCTCCCCTCTCTCCTCCCGCCCGTGCCCCGCCTGGCCCCACGTGTCAGCCTCCACGCGCTCCCCTTCGCCCGCTGACAGCCGTGGCCCGCCTGTCGGGCTTTCCTTTTCTGTTGCGCCCGCTGACAGGTGGGGGCCACCTGTCAGATCCTTCGTCTTCGATGGAAGGGATCGCTCCCCTTCCCTTCCCCGGCGATTGCTTTCTGCTTCCACGCCGCCGGCCACCGGATCGCCTCGGATTCGTCTCGGATCTCCTTCCCCGACCGCCCCGACCTCCTTCCATCAAACTCGACGCGTTTTTTGCGCTTATAGAAGCCAATCCGAGGTAAAGGGAAGCTCACCGGAGTTAGGAAATAAACCCTCGGGTTCCCCGGCTTGGCTTGCCATCTAGACGCCAGCGACCCCCTATTTATACCCCTGTGATCGCCACCCTCTGCCCACACCGTAGCAGCCCGAGCCCAACCGCACCAGAGCGCCCCGACAACCTTTTTTCGAGGTTCTCCCCTGCTCCACCTCCGGCGAGCCACCACCATCGACCCCGGCCTCCCCTGCCCTAGCCACCGCCCCCATCTGGTCCGCCGTCATCCACCCGTCCTCGGCCGCGCCTCCATCGGTCGTGAAGACCACCGGATCGACGTCGCCGACGACCACCCGAACGACTCCTCGCCGTCTACCCTCGCCGCCGTCGCCGTCCGTCGCCCGTCGTCGCCACCAAAGGTATGGCCAAGACCGTCTTGACCTCCGCGTTCCATTTTTGGCCGTAGCATCACCGCTCCACCTCCGCCGTCGCCGGGATTCCTCGCCGTTGGACCGCCGGAGCCGAAAACGAAGGGGGTAATCGCCCCTTAGCTCGTGCCGTGCCGGACGAACCCCTGGCCGTCCGATCCAGATCGGAGGGCTAAGATTAAATCCCTTCGGGATCTAATCCAAGCGCTCGGATCCGGTCAAAACGGTACCATGTGATCTCGGCCGTCAGATTTAACTTAAAAATGTGACTTAATCCCGTGCGTCCACGTATACCCTTCGCCACGTTTTAATCTGGACCGTCCATCTTCACTTAAGGGATCCCGCCCCGCGCCCGGCCGCTCGATCTGGATCGGACGATCCAGATCGGTTCGGTCCACGCGCACAGTAGCGCGGTCCACCGTGGGCCTGGCTCACCGTGGACCAGAGCCCATTTTCCAGTTAAATAAAATTCAGAAAATTGTTCAAACTTTGAAAATTCATATCTTGCTCAATTTAACTCCAAATTTCACCATTCAAATTTTGTTAATTCAGTAAATTATTCTCTACACATTAATGCCATAAAAACAGTATGTTACTGTTACCCAAAATATTTTAGCAAATAAAAGAATAGAAACCCCTTAGGGATAAATTATTAATTCAGCAAAATGAATTAGGGAAAAATCCTAAAAAGTTAAACTTTACTGTTTTATGCAAAAACTCAGAATAATAAAATATTACTTCACATAAAAACACCCACAACTATGTATGTTCTTTTATTTGGTGAATTTTATCTGTTTATTGAATGTATTATTTATTTTCCGTATCGAGAAGACTACGAGTTCGTCGAGGAGCAGGAGCTCTACCCCGAGGTTCCTCCATCCCCCTTTGCTGATCAAGGCAAGTCATCGACCACCTCTGTGGAAACAGTTGATCATGTTGAGCCCATGTTTTAATAAATTATTGCTATAACACATAGGTTAATATTGCATTAGTCAAAGATCAAGCCCTACACTTATATTTATTAGATCCCCGTCCTTGTGTGCAAACCCAAGCCATGCTTATTGAGCCTTAACTCCTTGTCACTCTACAAATATTATATTAGCTAGTGCCCAATGTACCGGCACAACTGCTATAGGATATAAAGAATGAGTCATAGATTAGATGGATTCTGGTATATGAAATACCCTGTTATTCTTGTCTCTGGACTCTGTTGGAGTTAGGCATGTCATAAGTATGGTGGGTTCCGGGTGCAAGCTCGGGTTTTGGTATGTCGCACCCGGGGCACTATAAGGACCGGTCTGCGGGATCTGTTGCAAAGCACTTCCGTACCAACCACAAGTCTAATGGGTAAGTCCTAACTGGAAGTGTGGAACACTCCGTCTCACGGCACCATAGTGGAGGGGGCAAGGGGCTAGCCCTCAGGGCGCCTTGTACCGACGATGGCTCAAGGGGGGGGGGTATTGTGGAAACTCGACATGGCGAGACACGGTACGAAACCTATAAGAGGGTGCTGTTGAGTCGGGGGAGACCATATGGAAGGTTTTGGCACGAGTTCCCGTGAAATGGGTCATCTCGTTACACTTTGGTGTAAGTGATGAGTGCGTGCCTTGTGGGTACAGTGGTACATCTCTGATCAGAGTAATTTAAATCTTTTCGAAAAGCCGAGCCCACGGTCAAGGGCGGGTTGTGTGACTACTCGCAGTTAGTTTACAATTGTTTGAATGGATGAGTTATTCATGACATGTAAGGACTGTTGTGCGAGGAGGTAAAACGTACTCCTCGAGTTAGAAGATGATGATGCATTCACATGTTTACTTTTCCGTACTAATAAATTGCTCACATTTAATGCTTTACAAATATGCTGCTTCCGCAAAACTAGCCACTATCTCCCTTGTTATTATCTTGCATTATATTTGCATTCGGTGGCTTGCTGAGTACATCTGTACTCACCCCGTTGACTTACACCATCAGAGCCCGTCTACTACGAGGAGGATGAAGGTCTGGAGTAGCGACCCAGTCAAGGCGAGACTGGAAGGAGACGTTCATCTAGGACCCTTGATTTTATTAGTTTCTCTTCACTTTCATTCACTTTTGTATTAATGCGGTCTACGAACCGTGAATGATTGCTCGTCTTGTACGTGGTCGTGTGATGAACGTCTTGTTTTATTGATTTTCTATGGAATTTCAATAAAGTCCTGATTTATTAAATCGGGGCGCGACAGCCCAGTCCCGACAAAAGAGCTATGCCGATAATCGACGGAGATACCTAACCTTTGAGGAGGTTGACTATGTCTATCTCCGAGTCACTCCCCTCCGTGGCACCCAAAGGTTTAACATGAGAGGCAAGTTAGCACCTCGTTATGTCAGACCCTTTCAGATCCTCCGACGGCAAGGAGAAGTGGCATATCAGCTAGAACTACCTCCATCCTTGGCAGGAGTCCATGATGTGTTCCACGTCTCTCAGCTGAAGAAGTGTCTTCGTGTGCCCACCGAACAGACCAACCTCCAACAGCTCAATGTCCAAGAAGACTTGACCTACATTGAGAAACCCGTCCGGATTCTGGAAACTAAGGAGAGAGTAACCAGGAGCCGTGTGGTTCGCTTCTGCAAGGTTCAGTGGGACAACCACCCCGTTGAAGAAGCCACATGGGAAAAAGAAGATGAGTTAAAAGCCCAGTACCCCAAGCTATTCGAGTAGCTTTCCAATCTCGAGGACGAGATTCTTTGTAAAGGGGATAGGTTTGTAACACCCCAAATTTTCAGAGAAATAAAAATACCATTTATTATATTTTTCTAGAAATAATTAATTTTGAAATACCTTTAATACCCTTCTAAGCTTAATTGAACTAGAACCTAGATAAAATATCCAAACCAGAGGCTAGAAAATTGTGTATATGATCCCAAGGCCAAGATATATTTTTGAGAATATTTACCATTTTTTATCACTCTTGGAAGCAACCCAAATATTTTAAACTAATTTCAGCAATTAAATCTATTCAGAAAAGTATTTTAAACAGTAACGGGCCCCCTCCCCCTCTTCTCCCTCCACCAGCCGGCCCAGCCCACTCCTCCCCGCGCCCCGTACTGACAACCAGGACCCACTGGTCTGTGACCCCCTCCCTTTGCATGCGCCCGCCCGACGCCTCGGCCCCACCTGTCGGTTGCGTCCCGTTGCTAGACCCTCACCCCCGCCCGCTGACCTGTGGCCCCTGCCTGTCAGGACCATCGTCCACCTCGCACTCCCCCCTAACTCCACCGGCCACCGATCCCACCTATGATCCGCCCCGCCAGCCCCCTCACTTTATTTCATCGCCGGCATTTAATCCCCTAAGACGCGCCGACCGTTTCCCCCATTAATCCACACGTAATTGCCCTGGCTATCGCTCGCATGCATGGAAGGCCCTCGCCGGCATTACTCTCGGCCTCCCCCAATTGCGCCCCCTCTGCCCCCGCTGGTACCCCTATTTAAACCCTTGGCCACTGCCACGCTCAACCCCTACGTCTATTCGCTGTGAGAACAAACAGAATGCCCAAGACGCTCCCTTTAACGCCACACCGCCGCCCTCGCTCTAGCCATCGCTGGAGTCCCCCTCCGTCCTCGACAACCGCACCGCCGTGACCACAGGCACCACCCCAACCTCGGCCACCACTCCATCGCCGACAAACTCGACCGGAACACCATCACCGACGAGGACCCGAATGTCTTTGTCGCCCTCGCTCGTCGCCGGCCATGCTCCGAGGACCATTCGTCCCGCCATCAGTACCCTCGTGATCCCCGTAGTCCCCCCTTTTCGTTTTAGCCCTTAGGATCCATCGCCATCGCTCTCCGTGGCCCCTAGCCCATCGCCGTCGCTGGAGAAGATGACTTGCACGGGTAGAGTACCTGTGTCGTGTCGGATTCATCCCGGACCATGCGATCGTGATCCGACGGTCAGGATTAAATCGAACCCTCGGTTTGATCTAGTCTGTCAGATTGCGGCGAAAGGGTATCGTGCGATCTCGCGCGTCCATTTTCACTTAAACCACCCGCCTCACCCTCGCCCGTCCGATCACGATCCAACGACTGATCTGGATCCGGCGCACGCGCACATTGCGCAGGTTCACGGTGGATTCGGTTCACCGTGGACCGACACCTGTTTTAGGTTTAATTTAAATTCCAGAAATAGCTTTAAACTTCTAAAATTCATATCTTGTTCATTTTAACTCCAAAATTTACCATTTCAATTCTAGAAAATGTATAATTTTATTTTCTACATGTTAATGTAATATAAACAGTAGGTTTATTTTGAGTATTTTATGTTTATTTAATAAAGTATTCAAATGCACTTTAGGATGAACCCAAAATTTGTTCATTTCCATTTCAGAAAAATTTATATTTTATTCTCTCCATATTAGTGTAATAGAACCACTAGGTTTACACTGAACTTCTTATTTTAAATTAGTTAGAAATTTAAAATACATTAGTTTACATTTTTATTCCTTTTTAGAAAGGCTATAACTCCATTAAAGTTCATTTTAAAATATTCATAAAATAAATTTCAGAAACTTAATGACTTTATTTTCCTTGGTTCAAACGAATCAAAACTTATATGCCTATTGTGTGGTTTTTGGATTGTTTAATTGAATATTACGTTTAATTTATTTATTTCGAGAAGACTACAACGCCACCGAGGAGCCGGAATATTACTCGGAGGTTCCCCCATCGCCTTTCGCTGAACAAGGCAAGTCACCAAACTAAACTTTTGAGCATGTTGAACCCATGTTTTGTTAAACTATCGCTAAAACACATAGGTTATACATGCATTAGTCAAATGAAAGCCCTACAATATATTTATTTAGATCCCCCGACCTTGATGTGCAACCCAAGCCATGCTATCTAGCCTAGACTCCTTGTCACATACTATTAGTATTATTAGCTAGTGTTCGAAGTATTGGCATAATCGCTATAGGCTAAAAATGAGTCGTAGCGATTTGGAATCTGCTATATGATCCCCGTTATTCTTATCTCTGGAATTCTGTTGGTGATAGAGTTATGGTTATGAGTGTATGCATGGTGGGTTCTGTGTGCAAGCTAGGGCATTGGTCGGTAGCACCCGAGGCACTATAAGGACCGGTCTGTGGGATCCGTTGCAATACATTTCCGTACTAACCACAAGTGTAGTGGGTAAGTCCTAACTAAGGTATGGAGTGTTCCAATCTGAGGCACCACTTGGAGATGGGTCAAGCAGCACCTACGGGTGGCTTGTACCGACGTGGCGCAAAAGGGGATGCGACGTTAGCCGGGATGCGGCCTAGCGCGCCGGCGAAACCTAGAGCGGGTGATTATCGCTTGGAGCATTTCATGCTGAGGTTTTGGCACGAGTTCCTGTGGTATGGGTCATCTCGCTACACTTTGGTGTTTGGGATGAGTGCGTGCCTTGTGGGTACAGTGGTACACCTCTGATCAGAGTTTTAAATCTTTTCGAAAAGCCGAGCCCACGGTCAAGGGCGGGTTGCGTGACATCCCACAGTTAGTTTACTTTAATGAATGTGCATGATGACTTGGCATGTAAGGACTGTTGAGCGAGGAGATAAAACATACTCCTCGAGTTAGATGATATTATGATGTTCATGTTTAATATTTCCCATGATTAAATTTGACTACACTAAATGCAATAACTGAAAAATGTACTTTTCCGCGCTTTTAGCCATCATCCTTCCTTTGTTATTATCTTGCATTACTATTGCATTTGCAGTTGCTTGTTGAGTACTTTTTGTACTCATACCCGTTGGACAAACATTTCAGAGGCTGCTTACTATGAGGAGGATGGTCTAGAGTAGCGACCCAGTCAAGAAGAAGATCCTGAAGAAGACGTTTGTCATGCTGTTTATTTTTGTTGTTTATTTTGCTTTTACTCTTATGTAATAATGTGGTTTGCGTACCACGTATGATTGCCGTATGTACGATGTCGCATGATGAACCTCTTGTATTATTGTTTTTCTTTGGAAATTCAATAATGTTCCGATTTGGTAAATCAGGGCGTCACAAGTAGCGACCCAATCAAGGCATGAGACTGGAAGAAGACGTTCATTTAGAGGATTTATTTTATTAGTTTCTCTTTCATTTAAATCTTTTGTAATAATATGGTCTACGGACCATGATTGATTGGCGTATTGTACGCAGTCGTGTGATGAACGTCTTGTATTTATTGATTTTCTATGGAATTTCAATAAAGTCCTGATTTTATTAAATCGGGGTGTTACAACGGCTACAAGGCCGGACATACACTTCGCAGTATGTTTGTGCGCTCGTTTTTAGGATTCTCCGAGGGCTTCACATCGTCAAGCTGTCAAGCGCATACTAAAGTATCTTAAGCACACTCTTGAATTTGGCATTTGGTATTCTGCATCATCTTCATTATGCTTGAGAGATTTTTCAGATGCTGATTTTGCTGGTTGTCGAATTGATCTAAATAGTACATCTTGTACTTGCCATTTTCTGAGTTCTTCTCTTGTGTGTTGGTATTCTCACAAACAGTCTAGCGTTGCATAGTCTACATCCGAGGCTGAATATGTAGATACCGCTAGCTGGTGCGCACAGATTTTGCGGACAATTTCTACTTTGCGGGATTTTGGGTTGGATTTTAAGGGTGTTCCATTGTTTTGTGAGAAGACAAGCGCGATTAGCTTAGCAAACAACCCAATACAGCATTCTAGGACCAAACACATTGATGTGCGTTATCATTTCCTAAGAGATCACAATGAGAAGGGTGATATTGATTTACGCTTTGTTGATACCTAGAACCAGCTTGCAGATATTTTTACCAAGCCTCTTGATGCTTCACGCTTTGCATTTTTAAGAGAGCTTGGTATTTGTCATCCCTATGGCATCATGTGAGGGGGAGTTATGTAGCATTTCATAAGCTTCAATTATATGATTAATTGCATTTACAAGTAAATGCTTTATTATGCCTTTGTAATACTGTCTTTTAATACTATTGATTACACTAGGCTTGAATGCATCTGATATCTGTTTTGAGCATGGTTTTTATTTGTGAAAATTTGAAAATGATCACTGCTTAATCTAGAAATTAGCATGAATAAGTTGAGTGCATTTGCTATCTTTTACATACCAGGTAGCTAGGTCCTTTTCACTTGGATGGTAATACACAACTTGATCATATCAACATATTGTGCTTAAAATTAAAAAAATGAATGAAAAAAATGAAAATGAAATGAAAATATCTGATAGTCATGCTATCTTGTGCTAAAATTGAAAATATCTAGGTGAGTTTGCATTGTCGCACTCCTTTGTTCTAGACTACTTACCATAACACTTTGGTATGAACTGGGACATTCAGATGTATATCAAGACCAATGCTTTAAGGTTCTGATGGTTTCAACCTAGGCTTAGCTTGGTCGGTTAGCATAAGGTTGACATGTAAATAACTCCTGGCATAAAAAGTTTATAAAGCTGTTTGTAGTGGGATATGCTTATTTGGTTAGTATTTGATTAGATTTTGCATCTCTTGCCTTGCCATGTCTAGTATGCTAGTCTGAGTAGTGATGCTTTTATTTGCTAAAACTTAAAAAATGCTTGCTCATGTTGTTATGTGGATTGTATACATCTAAGTTGACCACATAGTACTTTTGACAATATTCGAGGCAAATGCTTATTTTGTACTGTAATTAGACTTAACCATATTCTAGAAGCTTGCTTTTACACTTCATCCTCACATCTCATGTTGCTATCTTGATGTCTGCATTGCCAATGGGGGAGAATGCATAGACCGTGTTCCTATTTTTGCTTGCTTCTGAGTTTGCTTGTCGTCTTACCAACAACTTTTATCAAGTGACATGCTTATTTTGCTCTTTTCCAAATATTCATGGTCACTTGTGTGCTGAATATGCATTTTCCTTCTTTTTATCTTTGATTTGTCAATGCACTCATTAAGGGGGAAATTGAGAAACCAAGTGAGGCTTTCACTGTGGTTCTATATTTATGATGAGTGATTGACATGATTGTCTGGCTAATTTGGTTGTTTGTGTGAGTCATGGTATGGGTTGCATGGAGTTGCGTGTTTTGTTTGTCTCGTGTGTGCAGGGTTGAGATGCTTGTCAACTATCGATGGCGGGTGATCAGGGTTAGATAGGGAGTCTAATGCCAGATGGTCGAGGATGCCAATTGAAGTTGAAGGTGATCTCAGGTGTACGCATGGAGATAAGGCAAGACATGGACGAACTGATGATCGAGACGAAGTGTTGATCAAGTCAGCGAAAGGGAAGCCAGTGCAAGTGACAAGGCGACTCGAGGGATAGAGAGCGGGAGAGACTTGCTGGCAGTCAAGTTCGCGGACTGACGACACATGTCGAAGATCTAGAGGCTTTGTCGTTTTTTGCTGAAAACCGTCATATCAGAAAATGTTTTTAAATTCCAATAAATAGGAGTTTATTTTTCTGTTTGGTAGTCTAGATTACGTGTAATTTTTTAGTATTTTCGGAATTTTCAAATTCTGAAAAAATATTAAAAGAATAGGGTCAATGATGTAATAAATTAGTAGTATACATTTGTGTATTTTTCAAATTGATAATTCTGAAAATACATAATGGCAATTAGGTAAATACTTCGACTTTTAATCCTAATGGCATTTTGGGGAATACCTTGATAGGCTTGCATATATAAAGGGCATCATGCCCAAGGGTTAGGAGACTTTTATGCTGTGATTTTGGGGGCTACCAACCACAAACTGTTCATTTGTTTTGCTGTAAATTTCATACTGTTTCTATGCGTTGATTTGTGTATGCACTGTTCATGATATTTCACACTGTTTGTTGTTGCTGGATTTGACACAGTGCAGCACCGAAAGAAGCAGTTGGCTACTAGATTCATGTTCATCCTGAAATAGCTAGCGCCGCCACTTCTTGGAGATCATTCCATCGCCAACATGTTCCACTTCAAGTGCACAATATGATTTTGTGCTTGTGCAAGTATTTTTCAGAGTTTTATTGAGGAGTTTTTGTTCTGCCTTAATTGGTTCTTTGCTGATTTCTTTCGGAAGTTCCTCTTTGCCTGAAGCCTGAGACTAGAACACCACTAGATGTTTTAATTTTCTGCCGTAGGACTAACAGAACAACACAACTAGAGGTGTGTTTTCTTGTGATCCGATACAATGCTCAGTTTTTGTCGCTAGTTTTTTTCTTGATCTTATGCAGTCCCGACACAACACAAAATCTGAAGCAGTTTTGTCGGCCACAGCCTGAAATTGAATAGAGCCTGTTCTACATTCTAGAATCGAAATAGTGTTGCTGTCTATAGCTTTTCTTCTTCGCTGGTTTTCATCACAAGAGTAAAGAAGGTTCATTTTCTAGTTGATTGTGTTTTGATATACTGTTGAGTTTTCGGTGGTGCTACAAAACCTTCAACCAAGAGTTGTTCTAGAGCCATGGATGTGTACTGATCCTTTGATCTGATTGCTCATGAACTTTTGAAGTTTATTTTGTTCATCATCATATGCCGGATCTTGTACTGATCATCATCAGCAACAAGAGTTGTGATGAGTTGTTTGTCTGAAAATCTACAACGACTTAATGTTTTTTACCATGATACAAACCTCTTTTTGAACTGCTACAACGGTGGCTGCTTTTTGTCAAATTGCTACAACAAAAGCTACCACCTGCTAGCATCAGATTCTTGCTATTCCGATTCAACTTTGGGACTAGTTTCTCTAATGAGTAAGGTGGCGTTTGGTTCGAGGGACGAGGTGGGATGGGATAGGACGGTCCCGTTTTTTACAGTGTTTGATTTGGAGTCAGGTGGGACAGAGTCGTCCCACTAAGGAATATTCCTCCAATATTCGGGATGAACTCGTCCCCCAAAAATAAAGGGACGAACTCATCCCACCTCATGCTCGGAGGCTCCGAGACCGAGTTAGAGGTTCCATGGCGGACCGGAGGTTCCAATATAAAGGTTTTAGGGATGGGACGGAGATTTTGAAACAGACGGAAGATGTTTCGGTGCGGGGCGGAGGTTCCGGGGTAGAATCCCGTTTCTCTCAACCCACCAACCAAACATTAAACTAGAACATTCTCATCCCTCGTAACCAAACACGAGATGGGACGATTCCATCCAAAAAACTGGGACAAAACCATCCCATCCCACTTTGTCTCCGAACCAAACGGCACCTAAATGTTTCAGTGATGCCAATGCTTGTTGATTCTGCTGTTTAGTGTGTTTAGCTTTGAGTACTTCATATCTGAATGATAAACTTTCTCATGGAACTTCTCTCTGTTTCTCTGAAATTATCATATGTTTCAGATGTTTAGTTGAAGTTCAT
This sequence comes from Zizania palustris, assembly GCA_019279435.1. NCBI lineage: Eukaryota > Viridiplantae > Streptophyta > Magnoliopsida > Poales > Poaceae > Zizania > Zizania palustris. Next base: position 53,660,104 of record JAAALK010000285.1, on the reverse strand, counting down.
TATTCTTGTGAAAAATGCTTGTAACTGTTCTGTTATTAATGTTTTACTCTCTGTTCTAATTCAAGTGAGTTTACATCAACTAAAGGTGTCTCTTCTTAACACTCAATTGTGAATTCTGAATCTCTGAACACTGTCGACCATTCAAAGGCCGATAGCCTCCTGTCGGAACTTCATTTGCCGAACTAGAAACTCTAAATCGGAAAATCAATTATCGATAGAGCAGATTAGCATTTCAAACTCCGATCTAGAAGGAAATTTCAATTTGGGTTGATTTTTGTTCTGGATTTGTACTATGATTCTCAATTTTGCTTCTATAATCTTTTAGAGTTGTGTTGGGTGATCTAAACAAGCCATCTTATTCACGAGAATTTGTCGAGACGCTTATTCACCATCCTCTAGTCGTCTAATCTGATCCCACACTAATAGAGACTCAAAACAATAGCTGCAATAGCAGCATGTCAAAACAAGTGGGGTTTAGGGGACGATTTAATCCATTAACCTTTCGTTGAAGGTGGAAGAAGCAAAAAATGTGTAAGTACCTTGATGTCTCTAATTATGACCAAGACAGATGCATTTGTATCAGAGTGAAGCGGTTTATCTCTAATCACCTGATCTCCAAGTGTATGGATGGTTGGAATATGGCACCGGCGTGATCTAACGGTTCGAGAAGGCATGCCACATGTCAATCATCCAGATAGGTCCGATTAATTCGACGATGTATGATCTGTGTTGTGCTGAGATCAGCAAAAAATGTGTAAGTACCTTGCCGTCCCTAATTATGTCCAAGACAGATGCATTTATATCTGGGTGAAGCGGTTTATCTCTAATCATCTGATCTCGATGGATGGTTAGAATATGGCATCGACGTGATCTCTCGGTTCGAGAAGGAGTGCCACGTGTCAATCAATCCAGTTAGGTCCGGTTTAATTCGACGATATATGATCTGTGCTGTGCTGAGATCAGCGCTTTCCCGCAATGCCGAGGGTTTTGGGCTTTTCTCCCGTGTGGGCTGCTCCTCAGGGTCACCGCTGTCCGCTGCCGTCAACGGGACACGCGCGCCATCAAAGGGGAACGAGCAGACCATGCTGCGGGTGGCGGCGTCGAGGTGCGCCCGCGGCGCCATCCGGCGCCTGTCGGCGGCCGCATCTCCAGCTGCCGTCGCGGGCGCTCAGCGTCTGTCTCCCCTGGACGAGGGGGACTGGTCGTACTACCGGGAGTGGTGGGGAGAGGACGAAGGCCCCGGCGAAGGGGCACACACCGTCTTCCGTCGCCACTCCGAGCACGGCAACGGCGTCGTATCCGTCAACGGATACCCCGCCTCCCGTCCGGTAACCCTCCGTTCTCATTTCCCCCGCTTCGTTTGCTTTTCTTTTTGTTGAATTTGAAGAAATTGTGGAGAATATTATTTGTCGTAATGTCATCCAAGCATCACACCTTGCTCGCTGGACTACTCGTGCCAATGTTAGCGACGCCAGAAACAAATTTAGGTTTTTACCAATTGCTCAGTTGCTTAAGCGGGGAGGGACCTCATGAGCGAGGCACTGGAGCTGCTACTCATGAAACATTTGTGACTTAGATTTCTCTCTAGAGATATTTCCAGGCAAAATTTTGCTCTTTTGCTGTAGTTTCACTTTCGAGCTAAATGGTGTTGCGGTTCAGGACATTAGAGAGCTCTTGTTTAGTTATTTTCCAAATGTGCCTATGCTATTTATAATGATGGTCACTGTGGGCTGTGGCAACATGACCATTTTTACATACTTACAGCTAGTAGATTTGTAATCGTTGATGAAGATTCAGTTTCTTACTCGATATCTGTTTTTTTGAGACTATTCGGTTCAGGTCAGTGACCAGTGGGCAGTAACAGAGAGATGGCTTCAAGAAAGAATGGCAATAATATACCCAAATTCAATTGATGCCGGTCAGTTTAAGATACTAGGCTACCAGTGGCGAGTCATGCGGTTTAACGATCATACGCGGCAAAGTACTGCAAAAGTACTGGCCTGCTACAGGTCTTTGGGTGATGACGTAGCAATGTACTTGATGCAGCAACCTCACTGTTTATCTGTTCCTTGTGAGTTCACTTCCATCTTTTCACAAAATCCTGATAAAGATAGTAGGTCAGTGTTAGTTTTCACTCTATGGTATCACTTATATCTGTCAATCGATAATACAAAAATCCATTGATACGCCCAACACAAGTATACAGTATACACAGACTTGATAGCAGTAAAATGATATCAGTAACATGATTCCCCTGATTATTTCTTTGTTACGAGACTGCTGCAAGTGTCAGTTACTTTCATCATCAACATCGCAATATGGTTTCCTGCAGATGCATCTAACTTTTTAGTGCTGACTGCTGAAGTAAAGCAATTGTGTTGACTTCTGCATTTTATCTTTTGCTTCCATACCATCATGCACATCTGACAGCAGATATTTACAGATGTTAAGAGTATGGTATCAGCAGGGTTGACCACATTAACATGTTGTTCTTATGATCTCCATCAAGCATTTTGTGGGCAGAACAATATGAAAATACTTTGTATCGGTCATGGTGGTGGCAGCTTGCCATTGTTTGTGGCTAGCAAATTCAGAGGTAAATATAACTACTAGCTTCAGTTTTTCATTGTTCCAGTTTTGTGATTTCCTGCATTATGTAGTCAAGGGCTTAGTTGGTTGACTAATCCACCTGGCTTGTTTTGCTGCAGAATAATAACTTACTTTAGTTGATAAAAAATGCATCTGTTGTGTAAAACCACTTGACGTCAGATCATCGATGAGAGTTTTAGCCTGATACATTCCCCTACTGGAGTTCAACCTTAAAATTCTGCAGTTTTGCACTTGATTCAAATGTTTGATCACATATCGTCTCTTTCAGGTGCTGCTGTTCACATTGTGGAAATTGATCCAGTTGTTGCTTCAGCTTCAATCGATTATATGGGTTTCCCCTCATTGCCAGCCAAAGGGTTACCACCTCAGTCGAAGCTGCCTGCTGACAGCAATGAGCTGTTATGGGAAGGCATCCATGACCGGCTTTTCCTCCATATAACAGATGCGGAAGATTATGTTGCGAATGACAGCAACATATACGATATAGTCTTCATCGACGCATATGATGGGGATGACATATTTCCTCGCAAGCTCTGGGATGCAGATGAGACATTTCTCAAGAACCTAGAGAAGAAAGTCCACCCTGTTCATGGTACCGTGGTGGTGAACCTACATTCTGACTCAGACTCATCTGTTGCTGACACAGAGAGCAACTATCATGCCAAACACATACTTCCACTGGGCAAGCATGTCTCCCAGGTCTGCAGGGCTTACAAGCAGCATTTCGGGCTAGCCTTCACATCTGCTGTTCCTTGGCTCTGCAACATCACCCTCGTTGCCTGCCGTGACAAGGCGATAACAAGCGGTCCACGGCTAGTGCTTAGCCGTAGGGATTTTCTTCTTGGCAAGCTTCTGTCGAAATCAGGCATGGTTGAGCATGCGTTGGACTTGCCATTCCCTTGTCGGCAGTACATCAAGAATGGTTTCATGCTGGTTGAATGATGTACCGCTTTTTATCTTGTCAGCACAACCTTACTTTTACCTTCTGGCTTTGTGGTACCATTTGGTTTACAAAATGTATTCGAGTAATCTTTTTTGCTCCAAGCTTGTGCAGTGCTGCCGTTGTTTCGTGATCCCGTTGTCTCGGAGATGTCCGCGTTACACGGCGTTAACATAGAACGTGGAGGTGGATTTAACCTGACGTCGGTGTCATTGATTGTTTGTTTAGCCGGATGTCCGTGCCACTGGGAAATGTGATCGTATTGAGATTGCACATCTCTCACTTATATGTGAGATTGACATGGTAAAAACGCTACTCGATACGGTGCACTTACATTGTTAAGTGACCAGTAATTTTACCCTTTTTAGTTTTTTCTCCATTTTCATTTTTTTAAACCAAAAAAAAATAACATCAAATACCTAGAATGTCCTTGTATTTACAATTTTTTTAGTCTTTTTTTCCCTCGTGACCTCTCCATCTTCACGCTCGCAACCTAGCCACCACGGAGAACCACCGCAACCGCTGCCCATCTCCCGTCGATCACTGCTGATGTTCCATCGTCGACGTCCTGCCATTGTCATCGTCTCGCCGACCTTACCAGTCGGCGCCCATAGATCATGGCTGAGCCCTATGTTGGTATACTTTTTGGTCACACTTTAACACATGTGTGGCCTGGAAGATCTTCTTAACTTCAGTGTAGATCCTACGTACTCATAATTACCTTTTTCCCAATGTTGCAGGTGGCCCCACCAAATCCGGTGGAATCAGCTTGACCCGGCCGCCGAGGAGTTTCTTTTTTGCTTTATAAGTACCTCGGTCATTCAGCCTTTCTTCTTCACGCTTTCTGCTTCACTGTTCGTTCTTGCCCCTTGAGCTTGCCGCCGTGTTCTTGCGACCATCGCCGCTCGCTGTTTCCTTCTTCTTTACCGGCCCCGTGCTTCCGGCATCACCAGCGATGGCCACCGTCGACGCAGTCCCCGAGGTAAACTTTTTGGCATCCACCGCTTTCTTCGGTTCTTCTTGGTTCGTCTGCTGCCTTTACTCACTGTTCCCTTTTCTTTTATTTGCTTCTTTTTCCCTTTTGCAGAATCTGCAGAACCAAATTCTGATCCCCATTGGCACTCATCTGTCTTGTTTTTTTAGGTCCTATGAGTAATCTTGACCCTACAGATTTTATTAATGCCGAATCCTGCCGAATTCCTTTCAAATTCTCTTCTATGCTTTCTTCAGTCTAGCAATCCGGGTTTGAACCCTTTCCTCCTTCTTTCCCCAGCTAGTGTTACTGGTATATTAGGGTATCAGCCTCATACCGTGTAGATTGGGAGGAAAATGACATCGGCCATTGTATCGGTCATTCCCTTGCCAAACCATACCAAAATGAGCCGATGTTGGCCACCGCTTGTTATTTTTGGTCTGATACCTTAAATGCTTTCTGTTGGACCGGGAAATGGCGACCAGAGGGGGGGTGAATGGGAGCTTTTAAAATTTCGAGCTAACAACTAGCCTTCGGTTTCAGTTCTGTCTTCTGCGGAACAGGCTTCGAACACTACCTTCGGAGGTCTGGTTCGGAGGTGCTTTGACAGCTCCGAACACAGGCTTCGCAGGAGCAAAAGTTCGAAGCCAAGAAGACTTCGCTCCACTAACAACCCTCGAAAATCTACTCTGCTAAGTCAGTGCAGGCTCCGCACACAGGGTGCTTCGAGCAGGCTTCGCACTTCACCCTTCGCAAGAGTGGACACCCCGCTGAGGACTTCGACCTAGTACTTGGCAGCAGCAACTGGTGTTGGGCTTCGTACACGAAGGTCTAAATGCACACTAAAAGACTTCGCTAGGGGCTTCGACACAAGAAGCAAAACGGGCTTCGATCAGGGCTTCGCTAGTAAGCAGCGAGGTCTTGCCTCCTGTTACACAGAGCGACAGCACACTGAAAAACACACTTCGCACAAAACACCCTTCGCCTAAACAGGCTTCGGTGTACTACAACTAGCGAGGTATGTAATGCGAGCTCAAGCAAAAAGCACACAGAAGCAGGGCTTCGCCGCTTGAACAAGGAACACAATAAAATTGAACTCTGGATGAATACAACGAAGTGTGTGGCTACAGGAGCTCAACAGTAAATGCTCAAAGTGTTAAATGTTACCTACCGAGCCCCCATATTTATAGCCCACAGTTCACCCAAAGGAATTGACTACTTTACCCCTAGGGTTTACATTGGTTTTGTCTCTACAGAACTGAGGGGTACAAAAGGTAGTCAACTTTATTGGAGGCTTCTCTGTCAGCCTTTGCAGATGGGACAGCGCCAGCTTTTTGCAGAGCAGACACTGTCAGACTTGCAGCCTTTGACCTTTCCGAAGCCCCCCTTCGCACGCGAGGGGTGCGGTAACTTCGGTGAGAAGCCTTGAGCCAGATGGCCTTCGCTTCACCGAAGTCATCCTTCGATACAGTGACGGTTTTGAGCCGAAGCCGTCAAAGCCTTTGGGCCTTCGCACCAACACCTCCGGAGTGGACCACCACGGCTTCGCAGCTACTCTCAGCTCGAACTCCGTCAGTCCATGTACCGAAGCCATGCAGGCCGAAGTACCACAAAACAACCACACTCCGAAGCCCCATCTTCGGAGTACCACCCTTCAAAGTCCCTCCTTCGTCCAAGGCCTCCGCACGAAGCATTCCATGAGCACTTCGTCGTAGTGCCTCTCCCCGAGCACACTCCTCGACGAGCCTCACCCGGACCATGCCTTCGATGCGCCTTGACTTCTGAGACCTTCGTCGGGCATCTTCGAATGTCTCCCTCCAGAGCACACTTCGAACTCCTTGCCTCTGCAGAGGACTTGTTCCGTCCAACTCCGAAGTCACTCCATCTGGAGTACCTTCGAAGTGCCTCAACTCCGAGGACTTTGTCTCAGAGCACCTTCACCCAGAGCCACGCTCCGCACTCTCTGCCTTCACCTGGCACGCCTCGACCCGAGGACCGACCCGGACCCCTTCACAGCCATCGTGACGGAGCTCCCCGCTCCCCTGGCATCAAGCCTCCCGCTTGACCCAGGTTCACCTGCTACGAACCTTGTCCGTCGCCTCCGAAGTCGCTGCGCACCACAGACAAACAGACAAGTGTATCCAGTACTCCGGAGACCTCTCCGGGTTAGCAACCTCCGGTACACACTCCGGTGTACCGCCCAAAGTACCGAAGCCTTCGGTACACACCCAGTCATCGTGTACTGTCGGACCCCTCCGACAAGCACACTCCGCTGCAACAGTTGCAGCAACCAAACCACCGAACACACTTCGGTGAAACCACCTCCGAACACCCTTCGGAGGTACAACCTCCGAAACCCCTCCGGAGGTACCCTCCTCCGAACACCCTTCGGAGGTACAACCTCCGAACACCCTTCGAACCAGAGGGTAAAAAGCCTGTCAATCACTCATCACAAGCACTGAAACCAGCCCTTGGTTTCTCACTTTCATCTTTGGTCATGGTCCGATGAGTCCTTCCTTACTCGACATCATTTTCCTAACTTGCCTCAACATAGACTCATCGGCCAACCCCTCTTTTTTCCGTTCCAAGCCATGCCATCGTTTTGGCACCAAATCTCTTGATAGGTTGAGCCGATACATCGCCAGGCACAACAAGAAAACTGGCCCGGTGGATGTCCGTGAACACGTAGCCTTTCTTACCCTATGGTTGGAAAAGTTTATCTTTTGTGTATCGGCCTTGGGCCCAACTTTCCAATTCCAATTTATGGTCGAACACTTTGTTGCCTGTGCGAGGATTCCCCTTGGCCGATACCTCCTTGGATCCGCTTATCATCATCTTTATCTCACATCGACCAAACTCTTAGCTGGTGACCCTATCGGTCACCTTAACGACCCATGGTGGTTTATCCAGCTCTAGCTCAATGTGTACACGACCGATGTCGTGGGAGGACCTCCTCTTACTCACATGCATTTTCCTACTGCTGTTCCAGAATCAGCTACTCCCGTCTATCGCCATTGTTCTTCCTTAGGCAAGGCGACAGCACGCCATTCTGCTTTTCCTTTATCTCCTGCTTCTTTGGCCACTTGCTTCAGAGGTTTTTACCTTGGGTTTTCTGATCGGAACCTTTGGTATCCCTTTGAACACCATTCCGAATATGAGTGCCCTCATCGGCTAATCCTCCCCGAGGTATTCCGGGACAAAGAGTCCCTTCGTATTTTTATGGCCGTGATCTTCCCTTGTCTTCTGCCCGTCAATTTCATCGATGACCATCTTCAAAAAGGCTCTTAATTATGAATTCTATCATTCGTCGGTCTTCGCTAGACAGCTGGGCTTCGGTCAACTCCCTCCCCACATGTTTTTCATTGATTGGATCCAAACTCGTGGGGAGGTCAAGAATACCCTAGAGTGGGACCGCCTCTCTCATATGGCCGATGAGATCCTTGCTGGTGATTTCGCCTCTTGGACTCCCTGCCAGACACCTTCCATTGCTTTCTACTGATGGTGGGACAAGTTGAAGCAACACATCTTTAACTGCCCTTCGATGCTCTATCGGCAGCAGTTTTACCTAGGCAAAGCTGATGTAGCGCCCGAGGTGGGTATTTCAATTCTTTCATTAGCTTTCATTATCTTCCTCTCGTATGTTTAACTTTGCTTCTCGCAGGAGGATGATCTCGACACGCCTTCAGTGAGTTCTAGTGGCCGAGCAATACGATATGGACCAGTATCGACCATCACAAACTTTGGAACTGGTGCCCCTACTCCCACGGCCTGGGTAAGTGGGAGACATTCCAAGGGTTTGGTGTAGAAACGTCAAGCGTCGGCCCCGATCATACGTCGGTCCACCAGGGCTCGTGCTGATCAGACTAACCCGACTCCTTTGGCACCGCCTGTCTCTTCAACTACATCGGCCCCTGCCGTTTTTACTCCGTCGGCGACCGAAATCTCGTCTCCCATCCAAGTTTGTCCTTGTCTTTAGCACCATCATTCCTTATTTTGTAACCGTGACGTTGGACACCGTTTTTACTTTCATCCCCCGTCATCTTCTTTTGACGTCGATTCCCTCTACATGGCATTTGATCATATGCTGGATGATCCCGCCTATTCTCGTTAAGCGAAGGCTGCCGGAGTTACTACAGATGTTGCTGATATGCTGGAGGTTGCCACCACTAGCCTAGATGCATCGTCTGTTGCTGATGTCATTGCTGTGGGCATGGCTGTTGCTAGGGCAGCACCTGAAGTGAGGTAGGACTTCTGCTTCTACTTCAAGTATAAATGTTATTGAAATTAATCTTGCGACTCGTCCAAGTGATTCATTGGTATTTGATACTGGTTCAATGATTCACACTTGCAAATCGTTGCAAGGACTAAGTAGGTCAAGAAAGTGTGCAGTAGGTGAACTGGATATTCGTGCCGGAAATGGTGTAAAGGTTGCAGCACTGACCGTTGGCATTTATTCTTTGTCACTACCCTCAGGATTAGTTTTGTAATTGAATAATTGTTATTATGTTCCAGCATTGGGGAGAAACATTATCTCTTCCTCATGTTTGGAGGAAGAAGGTTATGAGTTCATGATAAAGAACAAATGTTGTTCTATATTCTCGAATGGTATGCTCTATGGTGTTTGTCCACTGGTAAATGGATTATACATTCTAAGTCTTGAGGATGCATATGTATATAATATTAGTACTAAGAAACAATGACTCAATGATTTGAATCCTACCTACGTTTGGCATTGTCATTTAGGTCATATAAATGAGAAGCACGTGCGGAAGCTCCATTGTGATGGACTTTTGGAGTCATTTTGTAACACCCCAAATTTCCAAAAGAAATAAAATACATTTTATTATATTTTTCTCTGGAAAAGATTATTTTTGAAATTCCTTTAATGCCATTTATGCCTAAATGAACTAGAACCTAGAGGAGGTGTTCAAACCAGGGGCTATAAAATTTGTATATGATCCCAAGGCCAAGATATATTTTGAGAATTTTTACAAATTTTTATCACCCTTGGAAGCAACCCAAACATTTTAAACCAATTTCAGAAATTAAATTTATTCAGAAATGAGTTTAAACAGTAACAGGCCCCTTTCCCCCATTCTCCCCCAACCAGCCGGCCCAGCCCACTCCCTCCCCGCGCCCCTCACTGACATCCAGGCCCCGCTCGTCAGCGACCCCCTCTCCCTCCGCGCGCGCGCCCGACACCTTGGCTCCACCTGTCGGCGCCAATGCCCCCACGCGCCCGACGCCTCGGCCCACCCGTCAGTGCATCCCGTTGCCATGCCCTCGCCCCGCACCTGCTGACCGGTGGCCCCCACCTGTCGGACCCATCGTACACCTCGCGCTCCCCCCAAATTTCACCGACCGATGACACCCTCCGCGATCCGCTCCCGCCGACCCCGTCCTATTCAATTACCGCAAATTTAATGCACCCCGAGGCCCACCGGCCGTTTCCCCACGTTAAGCCTCACATTTACGCAATGGGATCACGCTGCGCGTGCATGGCCAAGCCCCACCGGCGCCATTGAAGACCTCCCCTCGGCTTTCCATGCATGCGCCCCCCTCTGACCCCGTCGGAGCCCCTATATAAACCCCCGGCCACCGCCGCGCTCAACCCCCATGTCAATTCACGTTTAGACCAAGCAGAGCACCTGAAATCCAAACTTTAGGGCCACACTGCCGCCCGCGCTCAAGCTGCTGTTCGCCGTCGCTGGAGTCCTTCTCCACCCTCGGCAACCACACCTGTGTGATCACCGACGCCACCTCAACCTCGTCCATCCCTCCATCGCCACTGAAGACTGCTAGAACCGCATTGCCGATGAGGACCCAAGGAGCTTCATCGCCCTCTTCGTCGCCAGTCGCCGCCAACTCACCGCCACCACCACCGCCGGTACCCTCGTGTTCCCCGTGGTCCTCTCTTTCCGTTTTTAGCCCTAGCTAGGCCGGGTAGCCCTCACCGTCGCCGGAATCGCTCGCCGACGCACCGTCGGAGTCAGGGAAGAAGGGTACTTTACCCCTCCCGACGCGTGCTGTGCCGAGTTCATTTCTAGCCGCACGATCATGATCAGATGGCAGGGATTAATTCTCTGAGGGATTTAATCCCGAGCGTCCGTCTAGTCAAAGGGGTATCAGGCGTTGTGGGCCGTTGATCGCCACTTAACGCCCCCGCCTCGCTTCCAAGCGTTAGATCTGGATCCAACGGTCCAGGATGGGTTGGACCACGCGCACAGTGCGTGGGTTCACGGTGGATCCGGTTCACCGTGGACCCGGTCCTGTTTTCTGTTTAAATAAAAATCTAGAAATTAGTTTTAAACTTCTAAAATTCATATTTTGCTCATTTTAACTCCAAATTTAACCATTTCATTTCCAAAAAATTTATAATTTTATTCTCTACATGTTAATGCAATAAAAACAGTAGGCCTACTTTGAGTATTTTATGTTTATTTAATAAAGTATTCAAATGCACTTTAGGAGATATTCATAATTCCTTTTTTAAAATTTACCTTTTATCCTCTTAATATTGGTGTAATAAAAACCATAGGTTTATTCTGAACTTTTTATTATTAATGCATTGGAAGTTTAAAATACATTAGAATACATTTTTATTCCTTTTTAGAAAATTCCTAACTCCATCAAAGTCCATTTTAAAAATTCATATAATAATTTCAGAAGCTTAATAACTTTATTTTCCTTAGATTAACCCAATCAAAACCTATATGCTTGTTGTGTGATTTTGGATTGTTTAATTGAATGGTATGCTTACTTTATTCATATCGAGAAGACTACGACGCCGTTGAGGAGCCGGAGTACTTCACGGAAGTTCCCCCGTCGCCTTTCGCTGAACAAGGCAAGTCACCAAACCAATCTTTTGAGCATATTGAACCCAGTTTTGTTAAACTATCGCTAAAACACATAGGTTATACATGCACTAGTCAAATGAAAACCCTACGTTATATTTATTTAGATCCCCTACCTTGATGTGCAACCCAAGCCAAGCTATCTAGCCTAAACTCCTTGTCACCCTATTATTAGTACTATTAGGTAGTGTCCGATGTATTGACACAATTGCTATAGGTTAAAAATGAGTCGTAGCAATTTGGAATCTACTATATGATCCCCGTTATTCTTATCTCTGGAATTCTGTTGGTGATAGAGTTATGGTTAAGTGTATGCATGATGGGTTCCGGGTGCAAGCTAGGGCATTGGTCGGTAGCACCCGGGGCACTATAAGGACTGGTCTATGGGATCTATTGCAATACATTTCTGTACTAACCACAAGTCTAGTGGGTAAGTCCTAACTAAGGTATGGAGTGTTCCAATCCGAGGCACCACTTGGAGATGGGTCAAGCAGCACCTGCGGGTGGCTTGTACCGACGTGGCGCAAAAGGGGGTGCGACGTTAGCCGGGATGCTGCCCAGCACGCCGGCGAAACCTAGAGCGGGTGATTATCGCTTGGAGCATTTCATGCTGAGGTTTTGGCACAAGTTCCTGTGGTATGGGTCATCTCGTTACACTTTGTTGTATGGGATGAGTGTGTGCCTTGTGGGTACAGTGGTATATCTCTGATCAGAGTCTTAAATCTTTTCGAAAAGCCGAGCCCACGGTCAAGGGCGGGTTGCGTGACATCCCACAGTTAGTTTACTTTCATAAGTGTGCATGATGAATTGAAATGTAAGGACTGTTGGGCGAGGAGGTAAAACATACTCCTCGAGTTAGATAACACTATATTGTTCATGTTTAATATTCCACATGATTAAATTTGACCACACTAAATGCTATAACTGAAAAATGTACTTTTTCGCACTTTGAGCCATTACTATTCATTTGTTATTATCCTGCATTATTATTGCATTTGTGGTGGCTTGTTGAGTACTTTTCGTACTCATACCCGTTGGACAAACACTTCAGAGGCTGTTTAGTATGAGGAGGATGGTCTGGTGTAGCGACCCAGTCAAGAAGAAGATCCTGAAGAAGATGCTCGTCATGCTATTTATTTTCATTGTTTATTTTATTTCTACACTTATGTAATAATGTGGCATGCGTACCACGAATGATTGCTCGTATGTACATTTTCACATGATGAACCTCTTGTTATTATTGTTTTTCTTTGGAAATTCAATAATGTTATGATTTGGTAAATCGGGGCGCCACAAGATGGTATGAGAGCCGACTTGATTGTAGGAAGCCAAACGGACCAGCCTAATACTTAGTTTTGGTAAAATCTATTTTGCGAAAACCTACTTCATCACTTTGTTCCTTCCCTTATTTCTTTTCAACTTGTTGTTTTATAGATGCTAGTCTACCAAGTCCATAGTTTCTACCGTCACTTCGAGGGCTTCGTCCGGGAGCTCCGGATGATTGTGACCTTCCTCGGGTTCCTCTTCGAGCCCGAATTCCATGGCGTCTACATGGAGGAGTTCACGGGGCCATGTGACGTCTCCCTCACCATCCATGGGTTCGGCGACCACCTGCCGTTCTTCATGGCAGCACTTGGGGGCCTGACCTTCGACGTCACGTGCCAACGCGTCACCCTCCAAGCCCTCATGGAGCTGAGGATGATCTACGACGATCGACTTCAGAACTCGTCCTTCCGGCTTGTGTTGAAGTGCACTCCCGTTGCCCACCGCAGTATCTACATCGGAGTCCACTCCGACCGCGATCCGGTCATGGCCTGGCAGACACACCTTCTCTAGTCCATGGATGACCTCCATACCGAGGCCGTGCTTGACGCCTTTGAGCACCACGAGGTGGTTGAGTTCCTTCGTCAGGAGACGAAGAGCTTGATCCAATAGAATGGCGAGCTGCAGCGTAAGATTATATAGCTGCAGAAGGACATCGCGGAGATGATCCCCCTCGTTTCGAGGAGGAAGAAGCCCATCCGCGAGCCCGCCCCTCGCCCCAAGAGGATCACACCACACCCAACGCCCGCCGGACCATCCAGCTCCAGCGCCCCTGCTTCTCGCCCCGCCATTGTCATTGACCCTATCATCGAGAACTTTCTCAAGCCCACCGTCCCTCAGGACCCTCGTGGTTCTGAGAGCACGGAGATCGCCCCCGATGGCGAGTAGACGATAGTTCTCATTTATTGATTTTAATAATTTTTGTGAGTGTGGTACCAACTGCAACGACTTGTGTTGTGGGTGGATTAAAAATAAGAACTTTGATATAATAAACATTTTTATACCACTTGTATATATGAGCCCCTTTGGGACGTTTTTGAGTAAAGTTCATTTTAAAGGTTTTTCCCTTACGTTTGACAATATTATGTGCTCAGAAGATGGCCGGCAACTAGAACACCGGGTCCAACAATGGAGAAGGGGCAAGCAATGGTCTGCCCAGAAGTGTTGTGCCCAACTGGGGCGCAACAGGCCAACGTCATACTGGACCGCCATCCGCCAACCACCCCACCTTGGCAGAAATGATGGCGAATCAAAACCAAGTGATCACCGCCCTTCTGACACAAATGCAGCACCAACAGGCTCAGTTGGACCGGCTGCAACAGCAGAACGTGGAGCCAATCCCACGTGCACCATCCCCCGCTCCCATGCCTCAACTCTCAAAGTTTTTGCGTGTGTGACCCCCTATCTTCGCCAGCACTACGAACCCCATGGAGGCCGGCGATTGGCTCCGGACCATTGGGAATAAGTTGGACCTCCTCCCCTGCACCGACCGGGAGAGAGTGGCGTTCGCCACTCACCAACTCCAGGGTCTCACCGCGGAGTGGTGGGACAACTACCATGAGTCCCAGCTGGAGGACCACGAGATGACTTGGGCAGAGTTCACCATCGCCTTCCGCGCCGCCCACGTCCCCACCGGAGTCGTCGTAGTCAAGCAGCAGGAGTTCTGGGACCTGCAGCAAGGAAGCCAGACTGTCATGGAGTATTTCCATGAATTCAATTGTCTGGCTCGCTATGCGCTAGAGGAAGTCCGGACCAACGCTCTCCGCTAGGCTAAGTTCCTCCGGGGACTTAAGGATGAGCTCTCCATTCAGCTCGTCGCCACCGACTACGCCGAGTTCCAGCGGTTGGTGAACAAGACGCTCATCCAAGAGACTGATCAGAACAAGCTGGACCTCAAGAAGAGGAAGATGATCGCGTTCAAGCATCATCAAGCGAACCCCTAGAGGCCCCGCTTCGTCCCTCTGCCACCGGCACCCGCCTACCATTCTCGGCCCGTCTACAGGCCGCCACATGCCGCTAGTGGCTCCAACGCCGGGCATCCTCGCCCCGCTCCACCAGCTTCGGCCGGTCAACTGGCACCCGCCGTCAAGGCCCTGATAATGAGGGACCGCAACAGAAAGCCGGTCATCTGCTTCAACTGCCGGAAGGAAGGGCACTACTCCCACAAGTGTCCTCACCCCAAACAGCCCCAAGGCGCAGCGCCCAACCAAGCAGTGCATGCCCGCATCAACCATATCAGCACGGAGGAAGCTCAGGAGGCTACTAAAGTCGTACTCGGTATGTTCACTGTGAATTCAATACATGCAATACTATTATTCGACTCCGGGGCAACACATTCCTTCATATCCGAAGGCTTTGTGAGAACAAATGACTTGGAAGTACTCCCTCTGCTCGCCCCCATGATGATTGCCACCCCCGACAAGAAGACCCTAGCTAACCTGTTCAGCCCGAGGGTAAGGATAGAAATCCAGGGAGTGTTATTCTAGGCCGAGCCAGTTCTCATCGAGTTTACCAGACTCGAACTCATCCTAGGGATGGACTGGTTGATGAAGCACAAGGGAGTAATTGATTGCGCCAGCAAATTCGTCACTATGACCAACTCCGGAGGCGAAACCGTCACTTTTCAGATGACCACCCGTGGTACTAGCCGGGTATCCCTTCACTCACTGGCCCTAGAAGAAGTGCCCGTGGTGAGAGAATACATGGATGTCTTCCCGGAAGACCTACCAGGAATGCTTCCCAAGCGGGACATCGAATTCAGAATCGAACTTGTCCCCGGGACCACCCCAATATCCAAGCACCCATAACGGATGGCCGCCAATGAACTAGTCGAAGTTAAGAGCAATATTGAGGACCTGGAACAGAAAGGGTATATCCGACCGAATACCTCACCCTAGGGTGCACCAATCATCTTCGCCATGAAGAAAGACAGTACCAAAAGGATGTGCGTTGACTATAGATCCTTGAACGAGGTGACCATCAAGAACAATTACCCACTGCCTCGGATTGACGATCTATTCGATCAACTGAAGGGATCCTTAGTGTTCTCCAAGATCGACCTCAGGTCAGGCTATCACCAGCTGAGGATTAGGGAAGAAGACATCCCCAAGACTGCCTTCACGCCCCGTTATGGACTTTATGAGTATATTGTGATGTCGTTCGGACTCACGAATGCCCCGACCTTCTTCATGAACATGATGAACAATGTATTCATGGAGTTCTTGAATAAGTTCATCGTGGTGTTCATCGACGATATCCTCGTCTACTCCAAGACCAAGGAAGAGCATGAAACTCACCTCCGGCTGACCCTCGGAAATCTAAGGGAGCAGCAATTATATGCCAAATACAAGAAGTGCGAGTTTTGGTCGTCCGAGGTGAAGTCCCTCGGCCATGTCATATCTGCCGGAGGAATAGTAGTGGACCCAACCACCGTAGAAGCAGTGACCAACTGGCTACAACCCACAAACGTGACCGAGATCCGGAGTTTTCTCGGATTGGCCGGATATTACCGCCGGTTAATCGAGAACTTCTTGAAGATAGCCAAGCCCATGACCAGACTACTGCAGAAGGAAGTAAAGTTCGAATGGACTCCAGATTGCGAAGGATGCTTCCAGACCCTTAAGAAAAAGCTCGTGTCAGCCCCGATTCTGACCTTGCCAGACATCTGGAAGGACTTCCACATCTACTGTGATGCCTCTCGTCAAGGGTTAGGGTGTGTCCTGATGCAAGACGGGAAGGTGATATCTTACGCCTCTCGTCAGCTGAGGCCACATGAGCTAAATTACCCGACCCATGACCTGTAATTGGCAGCCGTGGTTCATGCCTTGAAGATATGGTGACCTTACCTTGTGGGTAATCGGTGTGAGGTCTTCACCGACCACAAGAGCCTCAAGTACATATTCACCCAACCAGACCTAAACCTCAGACAAAGAAGGTGGTTGGAGTTGATCAAAGATTATGACTTAGGCATCCACTATCATCCAGGCAAGGCCAACATAGTGGCAGACGCCCTAAGCCTAAAAGGGTACTGTAATGCCATCATGGTGCAAGACCAGGCCCCATTGTTATACAAGGAGATGGAACGATTAAATCTAGGGATCACTACTAGGGCATATCTCGCTGCCCTAGAGACCAGACCTGTCTTGATGGACCAGATCCGTGAGACACAAAAGGAAGACCCGGACATCTTAGAGATCCAGCAAAACATGAGGAAAGGTAAAGCCCCAGGATTCTCCGAGGATGAGAATGGTACCGTCTGGTTCGGAAACCGGATATGCGTGCCCGACAAGCCAGAGTTGAAGGCCCTTATCCTTCAAGAGGCCCATGAAACTCTATACTCCATACATCCCGGGAGTACAAGGATGTACCAGGACCTAAAAGAGAAATATTGGTGGGTCAGCATGAAGAGGGAAATAGCTGAGTATGTGGCCAAGTGCGACACATGCCGGTGAGTTAAGGCAGAGCACCAGAGACCTGCCGGACTATTGCAACCCCTCAACGTCCCTGAATGGAAGTGGGAAGAAGTAGGGATGGACTTCATCATAGGTCTGCCTAGGACCCAAGCCAGTCATGACTCTATCCGGGTGATCATCGATTGACTCACCAAGGTGGCTCATTTCATCCCCGTCAAGATGACATACACAGTTGTTAGATTGGCTGAGTTGTACATGACCCATATCGTCTGCCTGCACGGGGTTACAAAGAAGATCATATCTGACCGAGGGAGTCAGTTTACCTCCAAGTTTTGGAAAAATCTTCAGGAAGAACTTGACACCCGACTGAATTTCAGCACCGCCTATCATCCACAGACCGATGGTCAAACTGAAAGGGTAAACTAGGTGTTGGAAGGTATGCTTAGAGCATGCGCTCTAGACTTTGGCGGAATGTGGGATAAGAACTTGCCATATGCGAAGTTCTCCTATAACAACAGCTACCAAGTCAGCCTGCAGATGTCCCCTTTTGAAGCACTTTATGGGTGCAAGTGCAGAACACCACTACTTTGGGATCAGACCGGAGAGTCGCAGCTATTCAGGACAAACATATTGCGAGAAGCAGAAGAGAAGGTTAAGATCATTAGGGATAGATTGAAGGTAGCCCAGTCCCGACAGAAGAGCTATGCCGATAACCGACGGAGAGACCTAACCTTTGAGGAGGGCGACTATGTCTATCTCCGAGTCACTCCCCTTCGTGGCACCCAAAGGTTCAACATGAGAGGAAAGTTAGCGCCCCGTTATGTCGGACCCTTTCAGATCCTTCGATGGCAAGAAGAAGTAGCATATCAGTTGGAACTACCACCATCTTTGGCAGGAGTCCATGATGTGTTCCAGATCTCTCAGCTAAAGAAGTGTCTCCGTGTGCCCACCGAGCAAGCCGATCTCCAACAGCTCAATGTCCAAGAAGACTTGACCTACATCGAGAAACCCGTCCGGATCCTAGAAGTCAAGGAAAGAGTAACTAGAAGCCGTGTGGTCCACTTCTGTAAGGTTTAGTGGGACAACCACCCCATCGAGGAAGCCACATGGGAAAAAGAAGACGAGATAAAAGGCCAATAACCCGAGCTATTCGAGTAACTTTCTGAATCTCAAGGACGAGATTCTTTGTAAGGGGGATAAGTTTTTAACACCCCAAATTTCCAAAAGAAATAAAAATACATTTATTATATTTTCTCTGGAAAAGATTATTTTTGAAATTCCTTTAATGCGATTTATGCCTAAATGAACTAGAACCTAGAGGAGGTATCCAAACCAGGGGCTAGAAAATTTTGTATATGATCCCAAGGCCAAGATATATTTTGAGAATTTTTACAAATTTTTATCACCCTTGGAAGAAACCCAAATATTTTAAACCAATTTCAGCAATTAAATTTATTCAGAAATGAGTTTAAACAGTAACGGGCCCCTTTCCCCCATTCTCCCCCAACCAGCTGGCCTAGCCCACTCCCTCCTCACGCCCCTCACTGACAGCTGGGCCCCGCTCATCAGCGACCCCCTCTCCCTCCGCGCGCGCGCCCGACACCATGGCCCCACCTTTCGGCGACAATGCCCCCGCGTGCCCGACGCGTCGGCCCCACCCATCAGTGCGTCCCGTTGCCACGCCCTCACCCCACGCCTGCTAACCGGTGGCCCCCACCTATCGGACCCGTCATCCACCTTGTGCTCCCCCAAATTCCACCGACCGACGACCCCCTCCGTGATCCGCTCCCGCCAACCCCCTCCTATTAAATTGCCGCCAATTTAATGCACCCTGAGGCCCGCCGGCCGTTTCCCCGCGTTAAACCTCGCATTTACGCCCCGGGATCACGCTACGCGTGCATGGACTAGCCCCACCGATGCCATTGAAGACCTCCCCTCAGCTTTCCATGCATGCGCCCCCCTCTGACCCCGTTGGAGCCCCTATATAAACCCCCGGCCACCGCCGCACTCAACCCCCACATCAATTCGCGTTTAGACCAAGCAGAGCACACGGAATCCGAACTTTAGTGCAACACCGCTGCCCGTGCTCCAGCCGCCGTTCACCGTCATCGGAGTCCTTCTCCACCCTCGGCGACTGCACCTGTGTGATCACCGACGCCACCTCAACCTCATCCACCCCTCCGTCGCCGCTGAAGACCGTCGGAACCGCATCGCCGACGAGGATCCGAGGAGATTCATCACCCCTCTTCGTCGCCGGTCACTGCCAACTCGCCGCCACCACCACCGCCGGTACCCTCGTGTTCCTCGTGGTCCCCTCTTTCTGTTTTTAGCCCTAGCTAGGCCGGGTAGCCCTCGCCGTCGCCAGAATCGCTCGCCGACGCACCACCGGAGTCGGGGAAGAAGGGTACTTTACCCCTCCTGACACGTGCCATGCCGGATTCATTTCTAGCTGCACGATCACGATCAGATGGCAGGGATTAATTCTTTGAGGGATTTAATCCCGAGTATCCATCTAGTCAAAGGGGTATCAGACGTTGTGGGCCTTTGATTGCCACTTAACGCCCCCGCCTCGCTTCCAAGCGTTAGATTTGGATCCAATGGTCCAGGATGGGTTGGACCACGCGCACAGTGCACGGGTTCACGGTGGATCCGGTTCACCGTGGACCCGAGCCTATTTTCTGTTTAAATAAAAATCTAGAAATTAATTTTAAACTTCTAAAATTCATATCTTGCTGTGCATATTGAACCCAATTTTGTTAAACTATCGCTAAAACACATAGATTATACATGCACTAGTCAAATGAAAGCCCTACGTTATATTTATTTAGATCCCCTACCTTGATGTGCAACCCAAGCCATGCTATCTAGCCTAAACTCCTTGTCACCCTATTATTAGTACTATTAGGTAGTGTCCGATGTATTGACACAATTGCTATAGGTTAAAGATGAGTCGTAGCAATTTGGAATCTACTATATGATCCCCGTTATTCTTATCTCTGGAATTCTGTTGGCGATAGAGTTATGGTTAAGTGTATGCATGGTGGGTTCCGCGTGCAAGCTAGGGCATTGGTCGGTAGCACCCGGGGCACTATAAGGACCGGTCTACGTGATCCGTTGCAATACATTTCCGTACTAACCACAAGTCTAGTGGGTAAGTCCAAACTAAGGTATGGATTGTTCCAATCCGAGGCACCACTTGGAGATGGGTCAAGTAGCACCGGCGGGTGGCTTGTACCGATGTGGCACAAAAGGGGGTGCGATATTAGCTAGGATGCGGCCCGGTGCGCCGGCGAAACCTAGAGCGGGTGATTATCGCTTGGAGCATTTCATGCTGAGGTTTTGGCATGAGTTCCCGTGGTATGGGTCATCTCGTTACACTTTGGTGTATGGGATGAGTACGTGCCTTATGGGCACAGTGGTACATCTCTGATCAGAGTCTTAAATCTTTTCGAAAAGCCGAGCCCACGGTCAAGGACGAGTTGTGTGACATCCCACAGTTAGTTTACTTTCATAAGTGTGCATGATGAATTGACATGTAAGGACTGTTGGGCGAGGAGGTAAAACGTACTCCTTGAGTTAGATGACACTATATTGTTCATGTTTAATATTCCGCATGATTAAATTTGACCACACTAAATGCTATAACTGAAAAATGTACTTTTTCTCACTTTAAGCCATTACTATTTATTTGTTATTATCCTGCATTATTATTGCATTTGCGGTGGCTTGTTGAGTACTTTTCATACTCATACCCATTGGACAAACACTTTAGAGGCTGTTTACTATGAGAAGGATGGGTTTGAGTACCGACCCAGTCAAGAAGAAGATCCTAAAGAAGACGTTCATCATGCTATTTATTTTCGTTGTTTATTTTATTTTTACACTTATGTAATAATGTAGTCTACGTACCACGAATGATTGCCCATATGTACGTTGTCGCATGATGCACATCTTGTTATTATTGTTTTTCTTTGGAAATTCAATAATGTTCCGATTTGGTAAATCGGGGCGCCACACATTTGATTTTGAATCGTATGACACTTGCGAGTCTTGCTTATTTGGAAAAATGACTAAGACGTCGTTCATTGGACAGAGTGAGAGGGCGAGTGAGTTATTGGCCATAGTACATACCGATGTGTGTGGTCCAATGAGTCACACGACTAGGAAGGGCTTTCAATACTTTATCACTTTTACCGATGACTTTAGTAGTTATGGCTATGTCTACTTGATGAAGCATAAGTGAGAATCCTTCGAAAAGTTCATGGAGTTCTAGAATGAAGTACAAAATCATACGAGAAAGACAATTAAATTTCTATGATCTGATCATGGGGTTGAATATTTGATCCATGAGTTTAGTGATCATCTGAAGCAGTGTGGAATTATTCCACAGCCGACTCCACTCGACACTCCTTAATGGAATGGGGTGTCCGAGCGGAGAAACCACACTTTGTTGGACATGGTGAGGTCCATGATGAGTCACACTGATATTCCATTATCCTTTTGGGGTCACGCTCTAGAAACCACAACTTTCGCGATTAATAGAGTTTCATCTAAGTCAGTAGAGAAGACACCATATGAGATGTAGTATGGGAGGTGTCTCAGTTTGTCTTTTCTAAAGATTTGGGGATGTTAGGCGTATGTCAAACGTATGATGTCTAACAAGCTTATTCCTAAGTCTGACAAGTGCTTCTTTGTGGGGTATCCTAGGGAAACCAAAGGATACTATTTCTATAATAGAGAAGAGGACAAAGTGTTTGTCACTCGAAATGGTGTATTCCTTGAGAAAGAGTTTCTCTCAAAAGGAGTTAGTGGGAGGATAATTGTAGCGCCCGAATTTAAGAAAACCCAAACTTTATTGAAATTTCATAGAAAATCAATAATCACAAGACAATGCACATACGTCAAACATTCGTGGCTTGCAGGCCACATTGTTACACAAAGGTTAAAATAAAAGAAACTATGAAAATAATAAACTCGATGAACATCTTCTCCAGGGTCGCTTCCTTGACTAGGTCGCTACTCCAGACCATCCCCATCATAGTACGCCTTTGAAGTGTTTTTTCCAATGGGTGAGTACAAACGTACTCAACAAGCCACCGAGAAAAATGCAATAATAATGCAAGGTAATAACAAAGGGAGGTAATGGTTTAAAGTGCGGAAAAGTACATTTTTATCTGGCAGCCTTTAATGTGAGTCAGGTTTATTCATATAGAATATTTAAATCATGGATGATGCAACATCTTCTAACTCGAGGAGTACAGTCAGCCCTCCTCGCTCAACAATCCTTACATGCCCAAACAATCATGCAACATTTCTCAAACATAGACTAATTGTGGGATGTCACTCCACTTGCCCTTGACCGTGGGCTCGACTTTTCGAAAAGATTTAACTCTGATCAGAGGTGTACCACTATACCCACAAGGCACTCATCCCCGCACACAACAGTGTGTCAAATGACCCAAGTCACAGGAACTTATGCCAAAACCGTTAGCATGAACCGCTTCAACTCGATGACACACACTATAGGTTTCACCGGCGTGCCGGCGCACCGGACCAACGTCGCACCCCCTTTTGTGCCACATGGCCCAAGCCACCCGCAGGTGCTGCTTGCCCCTCTCCACATAGTGTCTTAGGTTGGAACGACCCATACCTCTAATTAAGACTTACCCACTAGACTTTTGGTTGGTACGGAAGTGCTTTGCAACGAATCCCGTATACCGGTCCTTATAGTGCCCCGTGTGCGACTAACCAATGCCCTCTCTTGCACCCGAAACCCATCATGCTAACTTATCAAACAAATTCCAAGACCAACAGAATACTAGGGGTGAGAGACAAAGGGGATCATATATCAGAATCCAAGTACCTATGACTCATTTTTAAGCCTATAGCAGTTGTGTCGATACATTGGACACTTCTAATATTAATAAGTATACTGGTGACAAGGAATTCAGGATAGATAGCATGGCTTAGGTTTGCATATCAAGGTCGCGGATTCGATAATTATAATGTAGGGTTATCCATTTGACTAATGCAAATATAACCTATGAGTTTTAGCGATATTTAATTGAAAACTGGGCTCAAAATGCTCAAAATGGGGTTGGTGACATGCCTTGTTCAGCGAAAGGATAAGGGTGAGCTTCAGGATAGTATTCCGGCTCTTCGATGGCGTCGTAATCTTCTCGGTACGAAAATCGAGAAATACAATCAATCAAAACAATATAAATCACAACACAAGCATATAAATTTGATTGGGTCAAATTGAAGGGGATAAAATATAAAGCCTCTGGAATTAAAATAGGGATTTTTAGAGTTAATTTAAGGAAGTTATGGATTATTGAAAGTATAAAATGATTTCTTAAATCCTATTCTAATCTCCAATTAAACAATGTAAAATGTTTAGTATAAACATACAAATTTTATTGGATGAATCTGAAGATAACAAAAGACAAGTTTTCTGGAGTTGGAATGGAAATTTTTAGAGTTAATTCCAAGGAGTTATGAATTTTTGAAGTTAGGAATTCACTTCTGCAATTTTATTTTAAATCCAAATTAAATAAAATAAATATCTAGTGTAAACATATAAATTTTATTGGATGAACAGGAAGAGAATAAAAAGATAAACTTTCTAAAATTTGAATGGTCAAATTTGGAGTTAATTTGAGGAAGTTATGAATTTCTAAAGTTTAAACTAATTTCTGGAATTTAATTTAAATCATAATTCAGTCTTCGGTCCACGGTGGATGGGGTTCACGGCACTGTGCTGTGGACCAGTGGACTTTAAGTGAAAACATACGGCTGAGATCTCTCGGTACCCCTTCGTTCAGATCAAGTGGCTAGGATTAAACCGCAGATACGATTTAATCCTTACTGTTCGATATCGATCAGGCAGTCGAGATCAGATCCGACATGGCACAATATAAATACTATGCCGGTTGTCTTCTCCGATGACGGCCGAGTACGACACGAGCTCTAGTGGCGGCGATAGTGGCCTAAAGTTTGACCTAAGCCCAATAATGTGATGAGAATAGCGAGGGGTCCTAATGGTACCGTCGGCGAGGCTCGGGGTCGACTGGATGAGGCCGGCGACGTGCGGGGCAGCGACGATCTCTCAGGTCCTCGTCGGCGATGATGTTCCGGCGGCGATGAGCTCGACTCGAGTGGTGGCCGAGGTCAAGGGGATGATGGGGATCACTCCGGTGGCGTCGGCGGGGCGAGGGGAGCACTCCAGCGATGACGAGCGGTGGCTAGAGGCAGGACAGAGAGGTGACACTAAAATGGGCTGCTAGTGCTCGGGCTTCGGAGAGAGAGAGAGAGAGCAATTGAGCTGGGTGGTGAACGCGGTGTGGCCAAAGGCCTTTTTATAGTGCTCTGGCGAGGTTAACAGTGGCGAGAAAGGGGGAAACCAAGGGATTAATTTCCATTACTCCGGCATGGTGTTAAGCGGGCTAATTACAATGTTCTGGAGCATAACGGTGAGGTGATCCAAGGGCAATCAAACGCGGGAGTAACAGGGATCATCATTCTGGCATTTAATCGGAGCTTGGGCCCACGACGGCGGTGATCGGGACTTAACCACGGTCGTCAGGGATCTCAAGCGCGTGAGGAAGACGAAGACCGACAGGTGGGACCCACTAGTCGGTGAGTGCGAAAGGATGAGGGGGTTAATGGTCGGCGCTGACGGGTGGGGCCGGGGCGCAAGCTGTGAGGGGAGGGGATTGACATGTGGGCTAGGGTCCGGGCGAGACTGAGCGCGCCGACAGGCGAGGCCCGCTTGTCAGTGAGAGGGTGGTGTGGTGGATGGGTTGGGCCGGCCGAGGAGAGAGAATTGAGGGGAGCGGCCCAATGCTATTTATAATTCATTTTTGAATAAAAATAATCACAAAAAATACTTTATAGATTATGAGCTAGAAGCAAAGGTTGGAAAAATTTATAAAAATTCCCAAAATTGTGTCTTAGTCTTAGGAACATAATATAAAATTTTCAAACCATGGTTTGAATTATTTCTCTGGATTCTACTTATTTAGGCATTTATGACTTTAGGAGAATTAAAATAAATCATTTTCTGAAAATTATTGATTTTTCTGAATTTATTTTATTGCTCTAAAATTTTGGGGTGTTACAAACCTACCCCGTTTACAGAGAATGTCGTCCCGAGATTCAGAAAGTTCCTAGAATAGCTCGGGGTATTGGGCTTTTAGGTCATCCTCTTTTTCCTAGGTGGCTTCTTTGGTGGGGTGGTTACTCCACTTAACCTTGCAGAAATGAACCACTCGATTTCTGGTCACTCTTTCCTTGACCTCTAAGATCTGGACGAGCTTGTCAATATAGGTCAAGTCTCCTTGGATGTTGAGTTGCTGAAGATCTGCTCATTCGGTGGGTACTCGAAGACACCTCTTCAATTGGGAGACGTGAAACACATCGTGTTCTCTGGCTAATGATGGTGGTAACTCCAACTGGTATGCGACCTCTCATTGTCGACAAATGATCTTAAACGGGCCAACATAACGGGGAGCTAGCTTCCCCTTCATTTTGAACCTCTGAGTGCCTCGGAGGGGAGTGACTCGAAGGTAGACATAATCGCCTTCCTCGAGTGCTAAATCTCTGTGACGGTTGTAGACATAACTCTTTTGGCGGGATTGGGCTATCTTCAATCGGTACCTGATGACCTTGACTTTAGCTTCGGCCTCTCGCAGAATGTCCATACCAAACAACTGAGATTCACCAGTTTGATCCCATAGTAGCGGCGTTCGGCACTTATGTCCTTATAACGCCTCGAACGGTGACATATGTAGGCTGACCTAATAGATGTTGTTGTAGGAGAACTCTCCATAGGGTAAACTCTTGTCCCACATTCCACCAAAGTCTATGGCACAAACCCTAAGCATATCTTCCAACACTTGGTTTACCTGTTCAGTCCGACCATCGGTCTATGGATGATACGTTGTGCTGAAGTTCAGCCTGGTGTCGAGCTCTTCCTAAAGATTCTTCCAAACTTGGAGGTGAACTGACTATCTCGGTCGTACACAATCTTCCTTAGAACCCCGTGTAAACACATGATCCGGGTCATGTATAACTGAGCTAGCTTCGAACCACTGTACGTTGTCTTGACGGGGATGAAATGAGCCACTTTGGTGAGTCGATCGATGATCGCCAAAATGGAATCATACTTGGCCTGGGTCCTGGGCAGTCCAGTGATGAAGTCCATCCCTACTTACTCCCACTTCCATTCGGGAACCTTGAGGGGTTGTAAAAGACCGGCAAGTCACTAGTGCTCTGCCTTGACTCGTTGACAAGTGTCACACCTTGACACATATTCAGCTATCTCTCTCTTCATACTGACCCACCAGTATTTCTCTTTCAGGTCCTGGTACATCTTGGTACTTCCGAGATGTATGGAGTACAAGGTCTCATGGGCTTCTTCGAGAATGAGAGCCTTCAGCTCACGCTTATTGGGCACGCATATCCTATTTACGAAACATACAGTGCCAACTTCATCTTCGGAGAACCCTAGGGCTTTTCCCCTTCTCATATTCTTCTGGATCTCTGCCTTCTGTGTCTCACGGATCTGGTCCATCAAGATAGGCCTTGATTCAAGTACAACGAGGTACCCCTTGGTGGTGATCCCTAAGTTCAATCTTTCCATCTCTTTATATAGCAGATGGGTCTGATCTTGTACTGTGAGGGCATTGCAATATCCCTTCTGGCTTAGAGCATCTGCCACTGCATTTGCCTTACCAGGATGGTAATGGATGCCTAAAGTCATAATCATTGATCAGTTCCAGCCACCTTCTCTGCCTGAGATTTAGATCTGGTTGGGTGAATATGAACTTGAGACTCTTGTGGTCGGTGAAGACTTCACACCTGTTACCCACAAGGTAATGCCTCCATATCTTCAGTGCATGGACTACTGCCGCCAATTCTAAGTCATGCATGGGGTAGTTCAGCTCGTGTGGTCTCAATTGCCGTGAGGCGTATGACACTACTTTCCCGTCTTGCATGAGAACGCACCCTAGTCCAAGGCGAGAAGCATCATAGTAGACATGGAAGTCTTTCCTGATGTCCGGTAGTGTCAACACTAGGGCTAATACGGATCTCTTATTGAGGGTTTGGAAGCTTTCTTCATAGGTTGGAGTCCATTTGAACTTTACTTCCTTCTGTAACAATCTGGTCATGGGCTTGGCGATCTTGGAAAAATTCTCAATGAATCGCCGGTAATATTCGGCCAATCCTAGAAAACTTTGGATCTCCGATACATTCTGAGGTTGTAACCAGTTAGTTACTGCTTCCACAGTGGTCAGATCCATGGCTATTCCTCCGGTAGATAGGACATGTCCTAGGAACTTCACTTCAGACAACCAGAATTCACACTTGCTATACTTGGCATACAGCTGATGCTCCCGTAACTTTCCCAAGGTCAGACGGAGATGGGATTCATGCTCTTCCTTGGTCTTGGAGTAGACGGGTATATCGTCTATGAACACCATAATGAACTTGTCCAAGAATTCCATGAAGACATTATTCATCATGTTCATGAAGAATGCGGGGGCATTCGTGAATCCAAAAGACATCACCGTATACTCGTATAGTCCATAACGGGACGTGAAGGCACTCTTGGGGATGTCCACACTCTGATCCTGAGCTAATGGTAGCCTGATCAGAGGTCAACCTTAGAAAAGACTTAGGCTCCCTTGAGCTAATCGAACAAGTCATCGATCTGTGGTAAAGGATACTTGTTCTTGATGGTTACATCATTTAGAGCCCTATAATCCACACACATCCTCTTCATCTTGTCCTTCTTCATGGAAAATATGACCGGTGCTCCCCAAGGTGAGGTACTCGGTCGAATATAACCTTTCTGTTCGAGCTATTCAATGTTACTCTTCACTTCTGCTAGTTCGTTTGCGGCCATGCGGTACGGTTGTTTGGAGATGGACGTGGTTCTAGGGATGAGCTCGATCCTAAATTCGATGTCCCTCTTGGGTGGCATTCCTGACAGTTCTTCTAGGAAAACATCCGCATACTCTTGGACTACAGGCACTTATTTTACGACTATTTGGTGGAGAGAAGTCCTTCTTAGACCCTGGATGGCCATCTCAAAGGTCATGGTGATTCCATCCTCATTGATTATGGTGACGGACTTGCTGGCGCAGTCTATCATTCCCTTCAGCTTCATTAACTAGTCCATACCGAGGATGAGGTCTAAGCCCTTGCAATCTATAAGGATCAGGTCTGCCCAAAATAATACCCCTTGGATTTCTATCCTTATCCTTGGGCTAAAAAGGGTGTCTAGCTTTTGGTAGTTGGAGTACTTCTAGTCCATTATTTTTCACAAAATTCTTAGATATTGTTAGCGTAAAATATTACGCTAACAGGTTTAAAGAACTAGAAATATTAACAACGGAGTTTCTGTTTAAGAAGAATATTCCAAGCCTCCGAATAGGATAATAGCTTGAAATAGTTCGAAGTGTGTATTGAATATCTGAGTATTCGATACCCTTTACAGAGCGAAGAGGGGTATTTATAGACATAATGCATAGGGAAAAGACTCATTTATCCTCTAATTACAACCGACTAAGAAGATATTGTTTACTATTCTTCGTACGGTTAAAAGAGTAAAAGACTAGTCTAGTCAGTGAGAAGATAGTTCTTCCGTCCTTGCTGGCAGTACCCCTTCGGGTGAAGAGGCTTCGGGAGGCTCCGTCATGCCAAATTCTTGACGAAGGCCTTCATTGTAGAGGGCTCTGAATATTGCGAAATCTTGATACTTTTAGCATCTTCGGAGGTAAAGCTCTTGGCTTCATTTCTTCTGCTTGTATTGATATGGGAGTTTCCTTGACCTCTGGAGGATGAAATATTTCCCCCCTGTAGGACCGAATGTAGCGACCAGAGGGGGGGTGAATGGGCGCCTAAAATTTTTTCGAACCAATGGCCTGCTCCCCAACACCCAACGCTCCTCAAAAGACTTAGCAGGAAAATGTGAACAGATCGATAAAGCCTAAAAGTATCTAGCCTATAAACGACCGGTGTCGTAGACAAAGAAACACCAACACAGTGCTAATAGGCAGATAACAAAGCATTCAAAACATGGCAGATCAAAGTTTTTAGAAACTAATCATCACAACAATTAAACTGAAGACACATAAATAGTGATGAAGATTTACTGTTTAATAGTTGTCTCCTGTTCGGTGCTCGATGAAGCCTGCAACGTCAAAGCCTGCAACGTCGAAGCCTGTAGTGTCGAAGCCTGCTTCGCAGTGTCGAAGCCTGCCTCAGAGTCTTTTGTTGAGGGCTGACGAAGTCTGTCATGAAAGTGCCGAAGGTTTGTGGAGTCTAGGCTAGTACGAGTGTGGCAGAATGAGAAGCATGCTTCGGAGCGAAGTGCCTTGTGCGAAGTATGAAAATACCGAAGCCTACTCCGAAAAGCACGCTTCGAAGCTACGAAGCTTTACACAAGAAAAATCAACTTCGAAGCAAAGCAGAGAACAATCGAAGCCTGTGACACAACCTTCGAAGTTAAATTGCTCGAGGTATGACTACCAGAGTAGTGATCTTTGAAATACAGACCAACTCCGAATCGGAGCCCACTGAAGCTCTCACACAAGAAGCCGAAGCCTAGAAACAGACTTCGAAACACATCCTCCGAAAGAACAAACTAAGACTCACAACAACCGAAATGAAAACAGTCAGAAATCTCAGTAACACACTCCGAGCGAAGCCAACCAGAGAGACATGCTTCAAAGCAAACTTCGAAACCTGTCGAAGTATCAGCTACGAAGTGCTCGAGTCAGAGTACTTCTTCGCAGACTTCGGAGCACAACAGAAATCAGTTGTTAAAGAATAGTGAGAAGCCTTGCAGCATACTTCATTTGAGAAGCTAAACAGGTTCGAAGTCTGCTTCACAAAACAGGACTTCGAACAAAGCATGGGGCTTCACCAGAAATGTCAGAAGACGCGTCAGATGCTTTCTTCTCGATTAAAAAGCCATGTCAGGAAAAAGCAAAGGCTAGAGAACTAGCAAACTGTAGCTACAGGAAATAGGTACTACTTGCTGCTGCAGGAGCACACAAGAAGAACTAGTATTCCTCAGCGATGGCAGAACGAAAGCAATTCGAGAGAAGTATACGCTCAAGAATAAACAACAACCGCACGCAAAATGAAGTTGTAAAGCCATAAAATTGCTGCACACTGAATGACAAAAGTAGAGAGAATAAAATCTCTCAGAACCGTGAAGAACATAAGAACTCACGATGGTAGTGCTCTCAGGAAAGAAGCGCATGAACAGTATCCTGGCGGCGCACGCAGGAGACGGAACAGCAAAAGACAAAACCGTGACCCAATCTCTTGATTGAAAAATGATTTCTGAAAAGGGTGACCTAACCCTAGGGATTGGGGCCCTATTTATAGACAACCCAATCAGCCTAGAATATTCCACCAGACCCTTAGGGTTTTTTACAGACGCTGAAATAAAAGGAAAAGACCCAACTGCCCTTAGGATATTTTTACAGACTCGACTAACTGACTATGGGCCTAAGGACAAAATAGTAAACTCCTATTTACGTATGACTTATCAAGAAGCGGAGCTTTCGTAGCGACTACGACTTCACTTCTGGATGGTCCGTTCCAAGATCAGTGGTCGTCAGTTTTGCGCCGAAACTGACAAAACGTCCACAGGCTTTGCACCAGGTACCCGCATTGGGCCGGCCCGATTCTGCAGCTCCCTCAGCCCAGCAATCACTCACCGCCCGTGTACCTGAGTCAATCCTGGTCAACAGCCCAGTGGATCCTCTGCTGCTCCTATCCCATGTACCCGGATTGGGCCAGCCCAACTTCGTGGCCCCTTTGCCCGACAGTCGCTCGCTGCCCGTGTACCTGAGTTACATGCAACCCAAACGTAGCAGGTCTTCTCCTCTCTTCAGTCCTCTTTGACTACCGTTGACAATGACTCATCACATCTGGAGCCATGAGGCCCACGATCTTCAGCATGGCTCCTCAATCTCCCCCTTGATGAGTGCATTGTCAACACTTCTCTTCGTCAGCTTTCTAGTACCTGCAAGCAACTGTGGAAACATGAAAACAAAACACAAGAAAACAGAGAAGAAGAAGATAAAGTAAAAGTTTAACCCTAATGACCAAAAGCCGAACAAAAGCAAAAAGCGGTCATTATGGTTAACCAAAGGTAAAAGCTCAAAACGAGTGCAATCTTAGAATCATCAACAAGGATATCAAAAGAGTAAGGACACACGGGACAAAAACTCCCCCTGAAACAAATCCCAGAGAAAGCCAAAACTCCCCCTTAAACTCTTCTCCCAAAATTTCTCCCCCTTGTTGACAAGTGGACTCATCAAGCGAGACTAAATGCACTCTAAAGAGACACAGACTCCTCCTGAAATGCAACTCCCCCTCAAAATATGCAATGAATGCAACTGGGGTGCAGGTGGAGTGTAGTAAGCATGCTTCTCAGATATGATTGACTGCAATGTACAAAATCTAGCAGGTATAGCAAAAGAAATACTGTCTAAGACACATGACATGATCAGTGCAATAGATAATATCTAAAGAAAGTCATTAGCACGCATTTTTCAATTTTCACAAACAAAAGCATCACCACATTTTCCAGTTGACAAGCAAGGTAAAGCATGAGATGCAGAAGCTAACTGACATCTACCAAGATAAGCATGGTCCAAAAACAAAGTGCTTTAGCAAACTTGTTGTGTTTTTAATTTTCAGGCTTTTTCATTTTCCTTTTTCATTTTTGCCAAGGGTTATTTGCATGTCAAACCTTATGCTAACCGACCAAGTCAAGCCTAGGCCAGAACTGGACCATCGGAAGCTTAAGACATTGGTCCTGGCATACACTACACTGTCCTAGTTCATACCAAAGTGATATGGTAAGCAGTCCAGAACAATGCAATGCGACAAAGCAAATCCACTTGGATATTTTCAACTCAAGCATAAAAAGGCATGGAGGTTTCATTTATTTTTGATTTTTATCATTTTTATAGCGCATTTTCCATGTTAAGGCATAAAGATGTCCAAGTTGCATATCTGCATCTATGTGAGGAACTAGCTACAAGGCATGTAATAGATAGCAAAAGCACTCAGCCTACACATGCTAGTTACCAGAAGCAATGGTGATCATTTTTCAAGTTTAAAGCATAAAAGCAATGCATATGACAGATATCAGACATATCAAGTGAACTGAACCAAAGCATGATCAATGACAGGTAGTCAAAAGCATGTACCAGCTAGAAAAAGTAAATCAGTTCAATCATATAACAGAAGCAAGCTCAAAAGTGTGATATGTGAGTATGTATGATATGAACACAGACAAAAAGACTCAATAAAAGAGTAAAGAAGAAAGAAAACTGACGCAAAATATCCTAGAAAGGATACACAACACCCAAATCCCCTCGTAAACACTCAAAAGTAGACTGATCTAGGGGTTTGGTGAAAATGTCAGCCAACTGATGATGTTTATCAACATGAACAAGGTCAATGGCACCTTTCTCATATTGATCCCTCAAAAAGTGAAAGCGCACATCAATATGTTTGGTTTTTGAATGGAGACAAGGGTTTTTCCCTACACTAATAGCACTGGTGCTGTCGCAAAACAAAGGAACTCTGGTAGGAAAGAACAACCAAAAATCTCGCAGGGTGGAAATCATCCAAACCAACTGTGAGTAGCAGCTAGCAGCAGCTACATACTCAGCCTTAGTGGTCGAAAGAGCAACTCCAGATTGCTTTCGAGAAGACCAAGACACAAGAGACGAACCAAGAAACTGGCAAGTACCGGAAGTCAACTTGCGATCCAACCGGCACCCACCAAAGTCAGCGTCCGAAAAGCTAGATAAATCAAGAGATGATGATGCTGAATAGTAAAGACCAAGATCAGGCGCATAGGTGAGATACCTGAAAATGCGCTTGACAGCCCACCGATGAGACGCGCGTGGTGAAGACTAGAAGCGCACACACAGTCCCACGGCGAACTGTATGTCTGGCCTTGTCGCCATCATGTATAGCAACGAGCCGATCATCCCTCGAAACTCTCTCTCATTGACCTTGACGCCGCTCTCGTCCTTGTTCAGGCCCCCAGATGTGCCCATTGGGGTCATCTGAGGCTTCAACTCTCCACCAAAGTCAATTTTTTCAACATGTCACGAGTGTACTTACCTTGGTGGATGAAGGTGTCGTCCTTGGTCTGCTTGATCTGGAGCCCTAAGAAGTACTTGAGCTCACCCATGAGGCTCATCTCAAACTCGCTGTGCATCTGCTCAGAAAACTTGGACACAAGAGAATCAGTAGTACCGCCAAAGATAATGTCGTCCACGTAAATCTGAGCGACTAAGAAATCTAAGGCAACTCTGAGCAAAAAGAGAGTTTTATCCACAGAACCCATCACAAAGCCCTTCCCCAACAAAAACTGCTTTAACTAGTCATACCAAGCCCTGGTCTTGCTTCAGACCGTATAAATCTTTCTCCAGCTTAAAAACTTGTCGAGGAAACTTAGGATTTTCAAAACCGGGGGGCTGCCTAACATAAACCTCCTCCTCTATGTACCCATTCAGAAAAGCACTCTTGACGTCCATTTGAAAAAGCTTAAAACCCTTCGAAGCGACAAAAGCTAAGAGAATGCGAATGGACTCAAGACGAGCAACAGGGGCGAATGTTTCTTCAAAATCAATACCTTATTTTTGGCAAAAAACCCTGGGCAACCAGTCGAGCTTTGTTGTGCACCACAACCCCATCTTCACCTTGCTTGTTTTTTAACACCCACTTGGTGCCTATGGGATTGCATCTGGGTGGCAGCTCAACCAGTGTCCAAACCCGATTGTGGACAAAATTCTCAAGCTCTTCTTGCATAGCATTAATCCAATTAGAATCAGAAAGAGCATGGGAAACGTCTCTGGGCTCAAAAGATGCAACAAAAGCAGATTCAGCAAACACAGCAAGAGAGTCAACAGACGAATGCAAAGTTCTCTCAGTTAAATCACCAATGATGAGCTCTAAGGGGTGATCACGCTGAATTGCTCGGGATCCCTGGTGATCTGAAGTCACCTCACCGGAGTCAGCAGAAGGCACCTCTGGACTCAACTGAGGGGGCTCGATTGAAGTGGAAGAAGTGATCAGAGGTCCGCCCTCGTCCTCAGTCAAAGTCTCAGAAGGTGTGGGTTCTGCAGGCTGTGCAGAAGGCACACCCTCATCAGCAGCTGGAGTGTCATCATCTTCCTCGAAGATGGAATCTCCGAGCTCACCATCTCTAGAAAGCTCAAAAGAAGGAGTCAAAGAAGGCAAGGACTCATCAAAAGAAACCTCACAAGTCTCGACAAGCTGCTGGGATTCGAGGTTCCAAACACGAAAGCCTCGAGAATGCAAAGCATAGCCAAGAAAAACTCCATCCCAGCAACGAGACTCAAACTTATCCAAATGCCCTCCCTTCTTGAGCACAAAGCACTCTCAGTCTACCACCCTGTTGGTAGAACTGCTCCTGACCACCATGAGCACGCTCTGCTCTCTCAACCTGCTTTCTCCTGAAGCAAAACTCCGCAAGATGCTCGTCTCTCTGACAGTACTCACAATGATAGGTGGGCTTCTTGGGATGTGGTTGAGGCTTGGGGTTCTTGGGCTTAGTGGTGTTTGGTGTTGTCTTCTTGGGTTGAGAGGGTCCAGGAAGAGAGTCAAGAGAAGTGTGGAGGTGTTTGGGCTTTGGAACACAGATGGGCTTCTTGGATGGAGCTTTGGGCAGTTCTTGGAATATACCATCCTTGGGCTGATTAGCCTGGAAAGACTTAGTGGAGTGGGTCTTGGGATATCTCTGCTCAGGAGTCATTTTACTCCACTCCACTGCCCGGCTAATGGCACTCTCAAAGTCAGCCTTGGTGTAGGTGTAGCCTACCCCAAACCTATCCTGCCTCTTAAACTGCTGGATCATCATGCCGAGTTGTGGCTCTCTGGCACTGATCCAACTCAGGATAGAATGGAGGTAAAAGTTCTCATTTTGAGTATCAGCTAGCTCCTCTCTCAAGGAAGCTAGAACCTCCACCTGAGACAAGCAGGTCTCACACTCTCTATCTACTGAGACAGACTTCTCGGCTTTCAACTTGATCAATTCCATTCTCAGAGACAAACAGTTCTCACAGACAGTGGGTGGAACTAACAGTATCTCAAGCTCTAGCCTAGTCTGAGCCAGCTCAGTTCTCACTCTCTCCAACTCACCCAAATGCTTATCGCCCTTGGCTTTCAGCTCAGCTAAACTAGCTAGATGAGATGGGCAATCAGCACAGGGCACGATGACAGTGGCTTGAGCATCTTTCAGCTCCAGCTGAGCGCTTTTAAGCTCAGTCGCCAAAGGCGTCCCTCTCATCAACCCTTTCTATGTACCTGAACTTCAGAGTCAATAGGTTACACAGAAGGACCTCACACTTTGGGCACTCACTGCTATCACCCAAGCAAGGGGAAGAAGATAGACTCTCAATTCTGCTGTTGGCTATGACAAGCTCACTCTCTAATTCATCTATCCTCTTCTTAGCCCCCATAAGCAGTTTTTCCCGATATTTTAACTCCTGACGATTGCTTTCAAGTAAATCAACAATTTTGCGTTCATAAGATGATACCTTTTCATTGTTGTCATCGTCGGAGTCATCGGAGGAGCCCTTTTCTTCCTTATCCCCAAGAGCCATTGAGCAGAAGCTCTTGCGGGATCTTCGGCGTTGATGTGAGCGGCTCTTCGGTCTGTTCCTGAAAGCCATGAAGCAAAGGCCTGCCAGATCGTCCTTGTCCTTCCCCTTCCTGATGATGATCTGCTCATCGCTTGAGCTCGATGAAGATGAAGAAGACGTGGACCGCTTGGAGTAGTGTAACAGCCCAAAAATTTAAAATAAAATAAAAATGAGGGAAATAAATTTTCTAGAACAAAATTATTTATTTAATTAAAGAAAAGGCTAAATGAACTCAATTCAAGCAAATCACGAAGAAATATTTCAAATCTGTAGCTGAAAACTTTATGGTGGAGTCTAGAGGCCAAGAAACATTTTTGAGAATTTTTACAAAATTTTAGAAACATTATTTCAAGCTCTACAAGAATATGTGAATATCTAGAATTATTTTAATTGAAAAATGAATTTTAAATACATTTGGGCCGCAACCCTGAATTCCTCGCCCCAGGCCTTTCGGCCCGGCCCAGTCCAGCCGCGCCCACCGACAGGCGGGACCCGCCTGTCGGCGCCGCTGCTCTCTTCCTCTCTCTCGCCCGCGCCTCTGTGGCCCACCCGTCAGCCACCGAGCGCCCCTCTCAGCCACTGCCATCACCGGCCCACATGTCAGCCTCGTGCCGTTTGCACCGGGCCCACTGACAGGTGGCCCCCACCTATCAGAATCATCTTCTTCGATGGAAGGGGATCTCCCCCTTCCATTCCCGATGGCCCCTGCCTTTTCTCACCGCCGGCCGCCATATCCCGCCTTGGATCGCTTTCCCGCGTCGCCCGTGATCCCCTTCCGCCCTTAGCCGACACGGTTTCATCGAAAATGGAAGTCTCTCGCGAGTTTGGCAAGCTCACGGAATTGGAAGGAGGAGCTTCGGTTTCCTCCGATTTCTTGCCCTTTTCTCGCCAGTAAGCCCCCTATAAGACCCCCCTGAGTCCACCGCATCCCGCCCACACCTCAATCACTCGAGCCCTCCTCATCCCGAGCCGCCGCTTTCATTTTTCGGGTTGTGCCTCTGTTTGCACTCCGGCAAGCTCTCACCGGTGCTCTGGGCCACCGCCGCCCTCGCCGTAGCCCCCGTCGGGACCGCCGTCACTCACCCTACCCCGGCCTCGCCTCCGTTGGGCCGAACCACCACCGGAACGCCTTCGCCACCGCCAACCTAAGGAACACCACCGCCTCTTCTCATCGCCGGTCGCCGTCGCTTGCCCCTCGCCACCGTCACCGGTACCGTCATGTTCCCCGTCTTCCCCTCTGTCCATTTTCGCCATCACCTGGGGCCTTAGGCCTCGCCGTCGCCGGTAATTGCTCGCCAGATCTCAACCGAAGTCGGGGAAGAAGGGGTAAATTACCCCTTTCGCCGCGTGCCGTGCCGGATCCCTCGCGGACCGCATGATCTTGATCTAACGGCCCGGACTAAATCCCTGTGGGATTTAATCCTGGCCCTCGATCTGAGCCGAATCGGTACCGAGTCACGGGAGCCGTCGATCGCCACTTAAATTTCCCGCACGCACTGTGGCCGTTGGATCTTGATCCAACCGCTGCCACATGCCCGGCTCACGCGCGCAGTCGCCGGTTCACGGTGAACTCAGTTCACCGTGGACCAGAGACTGATTTCTGGTTTTTAATAAAATTCAGAAAAATAGTTTAAACTTCAAAAATTCATAACTTGCTCAAATTAACTTCAAATTTCACCATTTTAATTCTGGAAAATTTGTCTTTTCATCCTCTACACTTTTATGCAATAAAAACAATATGTTTATTTGGCACATAATAATCTTATGAAATAATAAAGAAAAGACCCCTTTAGGATTTAATTAATATTTCATTTAAATAATTCAGAAAAACCTTTAATAATTTATATATTAAATTCAGAAGACTTATGACTTTATTCCACTATTTTAATGCAATAAAATAGCATGCTCACTTTGCCCACTTAATTTTATTATATAATATTGCAAAAGCCCCTTTTAGGACATTTTATTAATTCATTTAATGGAAAGTCAACACTTTATGGAAATATCCTAAAAACTTATATAATAACCTTAGAAGACATAATAACTTAATTTCACTCTTTTTACTACAATAAAACATTAAGGTTAATTTTATACCTTTTTACTTCATCTCTAAAAAGGGAAGATAAAATAAAAACCTCCTTAAGGAAAAATACTTATATCAAGTATTAAATTCAGAAACCTCTTTAAAATTTAATCTTAATATTTAACTGATAAACTCATAGAACTTAAAAACCCTATCTCCTTTACTTAACACCAACCCAAAAACATGTATGTTGATATGGTTGATTTGTTTTGGCTTGTTTATTGAATGTTTTATTTACTTTTCCGTATCGAGAAGACTACTACACCGTCGACGCTCCGGGGTCTTACCCTGAGGTTCCACCTTCACCATTCGCGGAGCAAGGCAAGTCATCGACCCCTCTTGTGGAAATAGTTGATCATCATTGAGCCCAGTTTTTATAATTATTGCTATAACTCATAGGATAATATTGCATTAGTCAAACATCAAGCCCTACAATTATATTTATTAGATCCCCGTCCTTGTGTGCAAACCCAAGCCATGCTTATTGAGACTTAACTCCTTGTCACTCTACTAATATTATATTAGC
Organism: Zizania palustris; assembly: GCA_019279435.1. NCBI lineage: Eukaryota > Viridiplantae > Streptophyta > Magnoliopsida > Poales > Poaceae > Zizania > Zizania palustris. The sequence goes on along the minus strand of JAAALK010000285.1, from coordinate 53,621,667 downwards.
TAGTGCCCAATGTACCGGCACAACTGCTATAGTATAAAAAGAGAATGAGTCGTAGATAGATGAATTCTGTTATATGAAGTTCCCCGTTATTCTCGTCTCTGGACTCTGTTGGAGTTGGCTATGTTAAGTATTTTGGTTCCGGGTGCAAGCTCGGGAATTGGTTGGTCGCACTCGGGGCACTATAAGGACCGGTCTGCGGGATCTGTTGCAAAGCATTTCCGTACCAACCACAAGTCTAATGGGTAATTCCTAACTAGAAGTGTGGAACACTCTAACTCTATGCACCATAGTGGAGGGGTACAAGGGGCAAGCCTACAGGTGACTTGTACCGACGTGGGCTCAAGGGGGGGTATGGTGGGGCTCTGACGCGTCGGGACACCATATGAAACCTATAAGAGGGTGCTGTTGAGTCGAGGCGGACCATATGGAAGGTTTTGGCACGAGTTCCCGTGGAATGGGTCATCTCGTTACACTTTGGTGTAAGTGATGAGTGCGTGCCTTGTGGGTACAGTGGTACATCTCTGATCAGAGTAATTTAATCTTTTCGAAAAGCCGAGCCCATGGTCAAGGGCGGGTTGTGTGACTACTCGCAGTTAGTTTACTAATGTTTGACTGGTTGAGTTATTCATGGCATGTAAGGACTGTTGTGCGAGGAGGTAAAACGTACTCCTCGAGTTAGAAGAGGATAATGCATACACATGTATACTTTTCAGTACTAATAAATTGATCACATTTAATGCTTTACAAATATGCTTCTTCCGCAAATTAGCCACTATCTCCCTTGTTATTATCTTGCATAATATTTGCATTCGGTGGCTTGCTGAGTACGTTTGTACTCACCCCGTTGACTTACACCACCAGAGCCCGTCTACTATGAGGAGGATGAAGGTCTAGAGTAGCGATCCAGTCAAGGCGAGACTGGAAGGAGGCGTTCATCTAGGACCCTTTGTTTTATTAGTTTCTCTTCATCTTTATCCACTTTTGTACTAATGCGGTCTACGAACAGTGAATGATTGCTCGTATTAGTACGTGGTCACATGATGAATGTCTTGATTTATTGATTTTCTATGGAATTTCAATAAAAGTCCTGATTTATTAAATCGGGGCGTGACAAGTAGCTCTACTCCATCTCGGCGAAGAAGGCCTTGTCTCACTTCTTGTTCTCTCGCCGGTAGTCCTTCATGGCCTTTCTGAAGAATCTGGTCTTTGGCTTGCCCTTGTTGAAGGAGGAGCTGTCGTGCTGGCATGGAGTCATGGAAGCCACCACCGGTGCCCTTCTTGTGGCCATTGCGCTTGGGGCAGTCGACGATGAAGTGTCCTAGGTCACCACACTCAAAGCACCCGGATTTTGTGCCGTGTCTTTTGAACATTATTTTGTCATAAACACGACGCACCCTGGTTGTTAAAAAGACACAAATCATCATCTCCTAATGACTCAAGCTGGTCCTCAGTGATAGACATCAAAGAGAACCCAGCACAGCTCACAGAAGAGGGATCAACAGAAGGTGTAGCAAGGGCCAGAGACTTTGATCCAAAGCCAGTGAGATTTGATCTCAACTGGGTATCAACCTCGGTGGCCTTTAGCTTGCTAAACAACTCAGAAATGGTCAAGGTATCATAAGATGTGCTCTTAATGATAGAGGATACCTTGATCTCCCAGATCTTGGGGTCCAAGGTATGGAGAACCTTGAGCGCCTGCTCATGATCTGAGACTAACCTGAACACCCTCAGCCTTGTTGTCCCGAAGCTTGTTTATGATCGATTGAAAACGACCAAACAATGCTTCAACAGATTCACCCGGCTTTTGTGTGAAGTTCTCATATTCACGTCGGTAGGTCTGATAGAGCTGAGCCTTGACCTGAGCTGTCCCCTCATGGTGTGCCTGAAGGGTAGCCCAGATCTCTCTCGTAGTGGTGAGATGGCTCACGCGCTCAAATTCAGTGGGACCTAAACCAGAAAACAAAATGTTCACATCTTTGTTATTGTTCAGATGCTGGGCGATGATACTAGGAGAATCACGCTTAGCAACTAGCAATATGACAAACGTAGCGTGAACACAAATTTCCCAGATGTCCGAGCTTTGGCTCATGAGATAGGCTCGCATGCGAGTCTTCCAATAGTTATAGCCATAAGCTTCCAAGGACGAGACCTTTCCAGGAGATGTCATGATCACTACTGGGGTTTAGAACCGGTTAAGGTATGGAAAAACCCTAACCAGGCTCTGATACCACTTGTAGGACCGAAAGTAGCGACTAGAGGGGGGGGGGGTGAATGGGCGCCTAAAAATTCTTTCGAATCAATGGCCTGCTCCACAACACCCAACGCTCCTCAAAAGACTTAGCAGGAAAATGTGAACAGATCAATAAAGCCTAAAAGTATCTAGCCTATAAATGACCAGTGTCCTAGACAAACAAACACCAACACAGTGCTAATAGGCAGATAACAAAGCATCAAAACATGGCAGATCAAAGGTTTTTAGAAACTAATCATCACATCAATTAAACTGAAGACACATAAATAGTGATGAAGATTTACTGTTTAAAAGTTGTCTCCTATTCGGTGCTCGACGAAGCCTGCAACGTCGAAGCCTATAGTGTCGAAGCCTGCTTCGCAGTGTCGAACCCTGCTTCACAGTGTCGAAGCCTGCTTCAGAGTACTTTGTTGAGAGCTGACGAAGTCTGTTGTGAAAGTGCCGAAGGTTTGTGGAGTCTAGGCTAGTACGAGTGTGGCAGAATGAGAAGCATGCTTCGGAGCGAAGTGACTTGTGCGAAGTATGAAAATACCGAAGCCTACTCCGAAAAGCACACTTTGAAGCTACGAAGCTTTACACAAGAAAAATCAACTTCGAAGCAAAGCAGAGAACAATCGAAGCCTGTGACACAACCTTCGAAGTTAAATTGCTCGAGGTATGACTACCAGAGTAGTGACCTTCGAAATACAGACCAACTCCGAATCGGAGCCCATTGAAGCTCTCACACAAGAAGCCGAAGCCTAGAAACAGACTTCGAAACACATCCTCCGAAAGAACAAACTGAGACTCACAACAACCGAAATGAAAACAGTCAGAAATCTCAGTAACACACTCTGAGCAAAGCCAACCAGAGAGACATGCTTCAAAGCAAACTTCGAAACCTGTCGAAGTATCAGCTACGAAGTGCTCGAGTCGGAGTACTTCTTCGCAGACTTCGGAGCACAACAGAAATCAGTTGTTAAAGAACAGTGAGAAGCCTTGTAGCATACTTCGTTTGAGAAGCTAAACAGGTTCGAAGTCTGCTTCACAAAATAGGACTTCGAACAAAGCATGGGGCTTCGCCAGAAACGTCAGAAGACGCGCCAGATGCTTTCTTCTCGATTAAAAAGCCATGTCAGGAAAAAGCAAAGGCTAGAGAACTAGCAAAACTGTAGCTACAGGAAATAGGTACTACTTGCTGCTATAGGAGCACGCAAGAAGAACTAGTATTCCTCAGCGATGGCAGAACAGAAGCAATCCAAGAGAAGTATACGCTCAGGAATAAACAACAACCGCACGCAAAACGAAGTAGTAAAGCCACAAAATTGCTGCACACTGAATGACAGAAGTAGAGAGAATAAAATCTCTCAGAACCGTGAAGAACAGAAGAACTCACGATGGCAGTGCTCTCAGGAAAGAAGCGCATGAACAGTAGCCTGGCGGCACATGCAGGAGACGGAACAGCAAAAGACAAAACCGTGACCCAATCTCTTGATTGAAAAATGATTTCTGAAAAGGGTGACCTAACCCTAGGATTGGGGCCCTATTTATATGCAGCCCAATCAGCCTAGAATATTCCACCAGACCCTTAGGTTTTTTACAGACGCTGAAATAAAAGAAAAAGACCCAACTGCCCTTAGGATATTTTTACAGACTCGACTGACTGACTGTGGGCCTAAGGACAAAATAGTAAACTCCTATTTACAGATGACTTATCCGGAAGCAGAGCTTTCGTAGCGACTATGGCTTCACTTCTGGACGGTCCGTTCCAAGATCAACGGTCGTCAGTTTTGCGCCGAAAGTGACAAAACGTCTACCGGCTTTGCACCAGGTACCCGGATTGGGCCGGCTCGATTCCGCAGCTTCCTCAGCCCGGCAATCACTCGCCGCCCATGTACCTGAGTCAATCCTGGTCAACAGACCAGTGGATCCTCTGCTGCTCCAAGCCCGTGTACCCGGATTGGGCCAGCCCGACTTCGCGGCCCCTTTGCCCGATAGTCGCACGCTGCCCGTGTACCTGAGTCACACGCGGCCCAGACGCAGCAGGTCTTCTCCTCTCTTTAGTCCTCTTTGACTACCGTTGACAATGACTCATCACATCTGGAGCCATGAGGCCCACACTCTTCAGCATGGCTGCTCACCCCCAATAGTAGCCCGTTGAATACTTCTCTTTGAATTTCGTATGTGTGAAGAGGGTAGTATGCGCAAGAAATAATTTCATGCTTAGAATTTAGAAAAAAGGAGCTTGAGAATCTTTACAATCCTTAGAAACACTCGGAAGTAAAAGATCTCTAGACTGAATCTTGTTCGGAGGCATCCACGGGGATGGCTTCGGAGACAGATTCCTTTCGGAGCCAATATAGCCGTTAATCTTCAGAGCCGTTAGACTCAGAAATAGAGCCGTTACTCCTTGAGAAAGCTAACGGTCGCACTACGTCCGACGGTTGTAACTCTTAATGAGGCAATCCTGTAAATTATGACGGCGTCGAAACCGAAATAGAGCAACCAAATGGCACTCTGTAACGTATAGTACAAGAGATTTCGAATGCTATAAATAGAAAAGTAAAAGTGAACTTTGGACACTTTACTGATTGTTTTCACACATCACCTTTCTTCTTCATAAGCACATACTCCCAAACTCTTTTTCTCCGATGGCGAAGACTAGCAACAAGGTCCCTGTTCCTACTTCAACCCATTCTCGGCAGCAAGCAAGGGTGATGACTGCGGCGACGGGGCCTTCAGACAACCCTCATTTGGCCGATGCTCACGACATTCGCCTAGCGTCTGCCAAGTATACGGACCAATCGTATAACTTAGGGACGTCATCTTGCTTGAAGAAATCGATTGCTGCGGCAATCGCTGGAAGGATGGACCCCGGAGTGAGGGTGCACCAACCTAGAAAAGAAGTGATTCCGATACCACATGCTAGAGAGGTGGTGGTATTCAAAGCTTTCTTAGAAGATGGATTGGGGCTTCCGGCGGCGGATTTCCTAGCTGAGGTATTGAGACACTTTCATGTAACTCTACCTCATCTTTCCCCCAATGCAATCGCCCATCTGGCTATTTTCGAATGGGCCATGCGGGTCAAAGGGTGTGTCGAGAGGGCAAAGATCTTTGCTGCCCTTCACAAAGCTTCGTGCTAGCCGAAGACTTTCACTAGAATCGGAGGGGAGAATATGGTGATTGCCTTCGGGAGCATAAACTTTCAACTCCGCGACGAGTTCTAGGATCGATTTGCAGCAAAGGCCATCAATGATAGGTGGTACTCCGACTGGATCCTCCGTTGGTTCTACGCTGAGGTAGGGACAACTTGTGCCTTGGCGGGGCCCTTGGAGGATATCGTGTACCGGAGGGAGGCAGAGTTCCATTCGGATCCGAGCCAACTTTAGGTCCACCTTGGGCTGTTACACTCCGTAAGTCATCGCATGAGCATGCGCAACTTAGCGGAGGAGTTCATCGGGTTTCCGATCCCTCCTCTGATGGCCGCTTGGCTGATTAACTTCGAAGAAAACCTGGAGGGGGACTTCAAAAAATTCCTTCGAGCTCCGCAGGTAAGCTCTTCATATATCCGGTATAAAGGTGTTTCATACACAAACATTGATTTTATTTTAATAACTTAATTGAATGATATCTTATCTTTTAGTTCCATGTATGACTTTGACTCCGGAACAAATTGTCCGGCTACGGAGAAGGTCCTCGGAGCCGCTACGCCCGTAGAAAAGGAGTGGAGGGTGAAGCTGGTTGGGACTTGGGAGCGGTTAAATCGAGTATGGAGCGTACTCGGAGTTGAGCCCCCGACCCTTCCAGGCTGGTCCGCCCCAGACCAGGCTCCGAAGAAAAGGAAGGTTGAGGCAGGGTCTTCGGGACTGGTGAAGACACCTGCATAAAAGGTGACCCACAAGCCAAAGGCTCTTACCCCTTCCAAATCTCCTACCTCATCACCAGAACAATCCGAAGAGGAGGACGATGTGGACATGCAGATGGCGGAGGAGTTTGAGGCTCTTCTCACAGGGGAGGACAAAGGGTTTCGGATGGGAACTGAGGCCTTTGTCCATGATGGTGCGGAGGTGGCGCCGATGGTTGAGGGCGATCCTGAGCTGATGGAGGCGGAAAACGTTCCATCTGGAAAGGCGATCACCCCTATTTTGGGGGAAGGCGGAGTTGATACTAAAGGGGTTTACACCCCAGCTGCAGAGGTCTCGGCTCTGGACGAAGTGGTAGTTGTTGTGGCCAAAGAAGTTCTAGCAGCTGTTCCTTCAGTTCGAACGCTGGAGTCTGAAGAGGACTTCAGTCAGATGTTTGATCCTCTAAGCAGTCCGGTGCTCACCCAGCAACAAGGTGCCGGAGGTAAGCCTTAGCTGAACACATCCATTTCCCTTCATCTGCATCATTTACATAATACCAAGTACCTTTGGTTTCACAGAATCAGCTCTAGTGGAGGTGATCCCTGCTGCGGAGGTGGTTCCAGGATCGGAGACAACTTCGATGCCGTTGTCGACTGTGGCGCAGGAAGGTTGGCCGATGCCTGCTCCTGCTCTAGGATGGACTTCATCAGAGTCGACAAACAGAGGCCAATCGATAGAGGCCTCCGAAGATGCTTCATTGCGCTCCGCCCCTTCTCATAGCGATGACGATCGGAGCGCCTTGTCAAGGCTCCCACTTTTGGCCCCCTTTCATGAAAGGAGGACAAGGCTTCAGACTTTGTTAGAGCCTTTGGCTCGAGCTAGTCACGAAGTCGGGGAGATTGAATTGGTCTCCATCCTTGGTGAGTCCGATGGGTCGGAACTCGATGCTTCTCTCGAATAGGTGGCTTACCAGGTAAGAATCACCTGCAAAAGTCAGTTTGAACTAAAGCATATATATAATTCACTTACATTACTTTTACTTTCCTTTGCAGCACGTTGTTCTAGCTCAAGCAGCTGCTGTTTCCAACGAGCAAGAGTGCAACCGACTCAAGGAGAAGGTGATGACTCTTCAAGGGAGTCTTGCTGACTTCAAAAACTGGGCTTCGAGCTTGGAGGAGATGGCTCTTGCAGAGTGAAACGCCAAAGCTAAAATGGAGGCCGCAAAGGAAGAGCTTGGCGCCGAAAGGGTGGTGCTCCGGGCTGAAGTTGAGAGACTTTGAGGGGAGCAGGCAGCTTCGGGAGCCGAACTTGTAAGGCTTCGGGAGGAGCAGCAATGTTTGGCCGAAGACGCGAGGAAGCTGCTTGGACAAAAAACTGTCCTTTTGACGAAGATGGCAGAGCTCTCTTCTTTAATCCGCGACATGAATGTCTCGAGCGAGGAATTGGCTGTGGAAAAATCAAAGTGTGAGAGCGTGGCCTCCAAAACCATGGATGTCCTCTGGGTGTCTTGGAGTATTTCGAGACTTCTTGTGCTTCCTCGTCGTGGACCAACGATTCTCTACTACGGAAAATGAAGATGATCCAAGTGGTAGCGAAGACGATGAAGAATTCGGGTACTCTATATGGAGAGATCTCCGGCCAAGTAGCCGCTCTCAGAGTACTTCGCTACGTTGAGGACATCGGACTTTCCGTTTCGCCGGAGCCTGGAGTAGCCCCCACTAGCTTCGATGGTGACCAACTATTGACCCCTTCGCCTGACGTGGTCATAGCTTGGGAGGCTTTTCATCCCTCCTGGAGAGCCGAAGGCCGGTCAGATGTGAAGGCATGGATCAACGAAGGCCACCGTCAAAAGCAAGCATGGACACAACCTTCGACCAACAAGCCTCCTTCGGACCCGAAGGTTTAGTTCTCCTAAGGGTTCCGTTATGTGAAAACTTATGTTTTTGTCTTCATTTTGAATAAAAAAGACTTATTTGGAAATGTTTTTAGGCTTTCCGACCTTTTTTGGATGATGAACTCAAAGTATTAGAGATTAACGAAGGGCTCCATCAACAGTGGGCTACCTTCGAAGCCTTAAGCCTCACAAGCGTTCTCGATTTTCAATTCCGCAAGGGAGCCATGGAGAGGTTATACCCAAAATTTGTAAAGAAATATTAGCTTATATTAAGGAGGAGGAGGAGGAAGAGGAAGTTGTTAATATAGCATCCTCATCTTCGGAGGACGTTGACTGGTCCGAAGAAGAGTGGTCTAGTGAGGAGCAAGCGAAGAGTAGCCCCGAGTGACTTCAGACCTGGGCCAGCTTCAGCATGAACAAAGAGATATCCGAGCTTCGAACAAGGGGAAATGGATTAAACGCAAGGTTATGAAGACTCCGGGCTCCGGGACAAGTCGCCTTCAAAGCCAAGCTAACTCCAAGTCTAGCTCTGGGGATCGCAGGAGCCTTCGCTTTCTTCTTGGCTTAGACACTAATTTTTCCTAGTGTAATACAATTTATTGAGTAATATAAACTGAAATGTTTTGAAATTGTCTCATTACCTCCTAGCCCCTCTTTGAGGGTAAGCACCTTCGATTTTCAAGCGAAGATGGTTACACACAATGATTGTAATGCCTGCTAAGAGTAGAATTTCAATAGTTTATGTTTTCAGAAGCTCGGAGCCCCTTATTATATTGAATAAGAATTTGGAACTAGTGGTTCGAAATTCGAGTAGATGGTTGCTATGGACCTCGTAGGTCTCTTCGAACCCAATGGTCCGTAGTCCATAAATGGTAACTTAGTACTCTTTTTTAGATGTATTAGAATCCGATTATTCTAGTCGCTTCAGACTCTTTTTCGGATGTATTGGAATCCGATTATAGTGGTCGCTTCAATCTTGCGGATCTCTTCGAAATATTTAGCAAGTTGTGTATGCCGAACCTGAAAACTTTTATCAATGTGCCCTGCTACAATTTGGGAATTTGTTTTTATAATAACTCTAGTAGCACCGAGGGCACGTGCCTTGCGAAGGACCTAGCAAAATTCCTTCGTACGCCGCAATATTATTGGTGGACATAAAGTTAAGTCTTGCGGAATACATTGCTTTCTGCCCTGAAGGCATAATTATGACTTCTCCGACGCCTGCTCCGGATGCTTGAAAAGCTCCATCAGAGTATATGGTCCATATGCCTTCATTTGATTCTTCCGGAGCCTATACTGCAGATGGAGTCCATTCTACTACAAAATTCGCCACCACCTGTGACTTGATTGCTGTGCTTGCTACGAAGGAGATGCCAAAGGGGCTTGCTTTGGAGCATATCTCCGAGAGGATAAGAAGTTGGTACAATTATATTATGTGCCAAAAAATAATACCGTAATTTCCTCGAAGCCATTACTAGAAATATAATCAAACAAAGTGTCTGTTTAAGAAAAATATTCCAAGCCTCCAAATAGGATAATAGCTTGAGATAGTTCGAAGTATGTATTGAATATCTGAGTATTCGATACCCTTTACAGAGCGAAGATGAGTATTTATAGACAGAATACATAGGGAAAAGACTCCTTTACCCTCTAATTACAACCGACTAAGAAGATACTATTTACTATTCTTCGTAGGGTTAAAAGAGTAAAAGACTAGTCTAGTCAGTGAGAAGATAGTTCTTCCATCCTTGCTGGCAGTACCCCTTTGGGTGAAGAGGCTTCGGGAGGCTCTGTCATGCCAAATTCTTGATGAAGGCCTTCACTATAGAGGGCTCCGAATATTGCAAAATCTTGATACTTTTAGCATCTTCGTTTCTTCTGCTTGTATTGATATGGGAGTTTCCTTGACCTCTGGAGGATGTAATATTTTCCCCCAACAGTAGTCCCTCGAATACTTCTCTCCGAATTTCCTATGCAGTGAAGAGGGTAGTATGCACGAGAAATAATTTTGTGCTTAGAATTTAGAAAAAAGGAGCTTGAGAATCTTTACAATCCTTAGAAAACTCGAAAGTAAAAGATCTCCAGACTGAATGTTGTTCGGAGGCAGTCTGTGGGGATGGCTTTGGAGACAGATTCCTTTTGGAGCCAATATAGCCATTAATCTTTAGAGCCAGGTAGACTCAGAAATAGAGCCGTTACTTCTTGAGAAAGCTAACGGCCGCACTATCTCTGACGGTTGTAACTCTTCATGAGGCAATCCCGTAAATTATGATGGTGTCAAAACTAAAACAGAGCAACCAAACAGCGCTCTGTAATGTACAATACAAGAGATTTTTAATGCTATAAATAGGAAAGTAAAAGTGAACTTTGGACACTTTACCGATTGTTTTCACACATCACCTTTCTTCTTCCTAAGCACATACTCCCAAACTCTCTTTTTCTCTGATGGCGAAGACTAGCAACAAGGTCCCTGTTCCTACTTCAACCCTTACACGGCAGCAAGCGATGGTGGCGACTGCAGCGGTGGGGCCTTCAGACAACCCTCGTTTGGCTGGTGCTCACGACCTTCGCCCGATGTCTGCCAAATATACGGACTGTGGGATCAGAATGGTGACTAGAGGGGGGGGGTGAATAGGCGCCTCAAAAATTTCTTGTGAAACAGATGGCCTTTTCAAATCACCCAATGTTCCTCAAATATCATCAAAAATCAAGTGTGAACCAAACAGTACACAAACAGTGCAAAACTAGGCCCAAAATTTTGGTTCAGATCAAATCAGAGTTTGGAGTGCCGAAATACTTTTATCGGTAACTGATTTGCCGATTTACACTTTCTTGATCGGTAATTGAAACACCGACTATATCTTGTCGACTGTTGAAACTCCGATTTAGAGAAGAATTCACAATTTAGTTCCAGCAACTTCAGTGGACAACTTTGAGTTTGTTCTAATTATGTTTGCACACTGTGAATTGTGATCAGGTCAGAGAACAGACTCAAATCTGCAATTTCAAAATCTTACTCAAAACTCAATTGAACAAATCACTTCTGAAAACAGCATGAATGTGAATAGTGACAATGTTTTTAAGAACACATATAAACTTCAATTCAGATGTGAAAACTTTACTCCTGATCCTGAATAAACTCACACACAATTTGAAATAAGAATTACTATTAAGATCAATCTTAGCACTGACTATATTCTATAACAAATTAAAATTCAGAACAGATTTCAAAAGGGCTACAGTTCTAAACCAAAATATCTAAAACTGGAAATGAAGTTCAGAGTTTCAGTTCAATATAATCAAAACTTGATTCAATCAATTCTATATTTAGATGAGCTTAGCAACAGATTCTGAACCTAATTAAACAAGCAACAATACTTGAGAAACACTACAAATCTAATTTGGATTCAAAACAATGCTTGAAATAAATCTAGACAAACAAAATAAACTGATCTGAACTGGAACAGTATAAACAAGATTTTTCAGCACAATTGAATGATTCTAAAATTGTAAGCAGAGTTCTGTAGGGAAAACTCAAATTCAACACTTCAAACACATTCAGAATAGTGATTATGAGTTGAACACTTTAGTAACACATATTCACACTAAATGATGAAGATTCTTGACACACATCTGAAAACTGAAGCCCTGTTTAAGACAATAGTTCAAAGATAAAATTCTCTCAAACTGATTCAGAAATTTTAGAACAGGTTTTAGTTGTAACAACACATGTATTTCTGTAGAATTCACACTATTTTAGAAATCTTCTTGAAGATGAATAGTGTCACGGGATACAAAAATGATCACAGGTACAATTTCCAGTTGATTTTTAGTTCTATATCCTCAAAACAGAAAAGAAAACTCAATTACTGAATCTGATAACACTCAAATCTGATTGAATACAGAAACTGTACTGCAGCTTAAACAGAAATAAAGTCAAGTGTGAAACTGAAACTACTGGATATACAACAGTGAATAGACAAAAGTAGATTCAATTTCAGAGAACATTAATTTGAATTTCAAATCTGTTTACTGCAAATTCATAAGAACATGAATATTAGACTGATCAAAACTGAGTCAGATTTCAAAACAAAGAGTACTATCAAGGACTGAAATTGAGTTTCTAAAGATGAACAGTTTTTTCAAAGGAAACTATGAACTGAACCTATGCTGACATTTCAGGTAATCAAATCAGAACTGAAACAATCTAAATAGATTTCAAAGCTTTGATCAACCCAACAACAAGCCAATCAAAAGAAAGACAGCACTTAAAACTTCAGTAAATCTGAGAGATATACCTTAATGCAGATTATCCACTCTTCAAGATCTTCTCTGTATGATTTCTTATCAACAGACATCAAAGCAATCAATCACAGCATGTGTAAAACTGAAGAACAGACCCTGTGCTGTGTGATACTATAGCAAATCCAACACAAACTTGAAAACCAGCATGAATCTCACGATGAATAGTATATGTAGATGGATCAAACGTATACAACATATACCACAAAATTCCCAAGATTAACACTCACAAAAGAATGGTCACAATCATCAAAAGTCACACAAAAAAAACCGAAACAACATCACAATATCTATCGCTGGAGAAGAAATCAGCTTACGCGATATAGTATTGATGGGATTTCTATAGCAGATCAAACTTTTGTCGTCCAATTGCCGTAGCTTATCTAGATTTCATCCGAACACACTTTTTTCTCAGGTTTTGGATTGCAAAAAATGATGTCAAAAGTTCTGTTCATCCAATCAGCCATGGAGGGGATAATATCCCATGAGAAAGCATCTTCTAGAAGCTACCTTTACACAAAACCCCTTGGGCAATTTCAGAAATGCATATTCTGAAAATTACTCTATTAGTCCTAAAAGAAAAATTACAAATAGACTCTACTTTTAATATATTTTCAGAGTAGAACCACTCGAAAAATATACCAAAAGAATACACTATAAAACTGAAATATTTAAACTAACACTAAACTCCTATTTATTGAATTAACAAAAGAACATTTAATGTTTCGACGGTTTTCAGCAAAAACCGACAAAGCCTCCCCTGATTGTCGACGACCGTCGTCATTCCGAGAACTCGACCGCCAGCAAGTATCTCCCGCTCTTGATCCCTCGATCCGCCTTGTCACTTGAACTAGCTTACCTTTCGCTGACTCGATCGACGCTTCGTCTTGATCAATCTTCAACTCACATCCTGTTCGACCTCCATGCATACATATGAGTCCACTCTCGACTTCGACTGACATCATCGATCATCTGGCATTAGACTCCCCGTCTAACCGTGATCCCGTGCCATCGATAGTTGACGAGTAATTCAAGCCTGCACACACGACACAAACACAGACACCCACACATATCCAATACACCCAGACACAAACCCATGACATCACCCTGTCAATCACTCATCATTACCTTGAACCATAGTGACAAACCTCACTATGTTCCTCACGGACCAATCATATAACTTGGTGTGTCATCTTGCTTGAAGAAATCGATTGTTGCGGCAGTTGCTAGAAGGATGGGGCCCGGAGTGAGGGCACGCCAACCTAGAAAAGAAGTGATTCTGATACCACATGTCGGAGAGGTGGTGGTATTCGAAGCTTTCTTCAAAGCTAGATTGGGGCTTTCAGCGGTGGATTTCCTGGCTGAGGTATTGAGACTCTTTCATGTAACTCTACCTCAGCTTTCCCCCAATGCAATCGCCGTCTGGCTATTTTCGAATGGGCCATGCGGGCCAAAGGGTGTGCTGGAAGGGCAGAGATATTTGCTGCCCTTCACAAAGCTTCGTGCCAGCCGAAGACGTTCACTGGACTCGGAGGGGAGAAGATGGTGATTGCCTTCGGGAGCATAAACTTTCAACTCCGCGATGAGTTCTAGGATCGGTTTCCAGCAAAGGCCATCAACGACAGGTGGTACTCTGACTGGATCCTCCGTTGGTTTTACGCTGAGGAGGGACAACTTGTGCCTTGGCAGGGCCCTTGGAGGATATCTTGTACCGAAGGGAGGTGGAGGTCCATTCGGATCCGAGACAACTTCAGGTCTGCCTTGGGCTGTTACACTCCGTAAGTCGTCTTATGAGCATGCGCAACTTAGCGGAGGAGTTCATCGGGCTTCTGATACCTCCTCTGATGGCCTCTTGGCTGATTAACTTCGAAGAAAACCCAGAGGGAGACTTCAAGAAATTCTTTCGAGCTCCGCAGGTAAGCTCTTCATATATCCTGTATAAATGTGTTTCATACATAGACATTTATTTTATTTTAATAACTTAATCGAATGATATCTTTTCTTTTAGCTCCACGCGTGACTTTGATTCCAGAACAAATTGTCCGGGCTGTGGAGAAGGTCCTCGGAGCCCATACGCCCATAGAAAAGGAGCGGAGGGTGAAGTGGTTGGGACTTGGGAGCGGTTCAATTGAGTATGGAGCGTACTCGGAGTTGAGCCCCTGACCCTTCTAGACTGGTCTGCCTCGGACCAGGCTCCGAAGAAAAGGAAGGCTGAGGCGAGGTCTTCGATACCAGTGAAGAGGCCTATAAAAAAGGTGACCCGCAAGCCGAAGGCTCTTACCCCTTCCAAATCTCCTGTCTCGTCGCCAGATCAATCCGAAGAGGAGGACGACATGGACATGCGGATGGTGGAGGAGTTTGAGGCTCTTCTCATAGGAGAGGATGAAGGGTCTCGGATGGGAACCGAGGACTTTGTCCATGACGGTGTGGAGGTGACACTGATGGTTGAGGGCGATCCTGGGCAGACGGAGGCAGAAAACATTCCGTATGGCCAGGCAGTCACCCCTGTTTTGGGGGAAGGCGGAGTTGAGACCGTAGGGGTTTACACCCCAGCTGCAGAGGTCTCGGCTCCGGACGAAGTGGTATTTGTTGCGGACAAAGAAGTTCATTAGCTATTCCTTCGGTCCGAACTCCGGAGTCTGAAGAGGACTTTAGTCAGATGTTTGAACCTCCGAGCAGTCCGGTGCTAACCCGGCAACTAGGTGCCGGAGGTAAGCCTTAGCTGAACACATCCCTTTCCCATCATCTGCACTGTTTAAATAATACTAAGTACCTTTAGTTTCACAGAATCAACTCCAGTGGAGGTGATCCCTACTACAGAGGTGGTTCCAGAATTGGAGACAACTTCGGTGCCGTTGTTGACTGCGACGCAGGAAGTTGCCCCATATTTGGAGGTAGCTCCGAAGAAATCAACGGGTCCTGGAAAAGGGTAAAGGCAAAGGTTGGCCAATGCCTGCTCCCGCTCAAGGATGGACTCTGTCAGAGTCGACAGACGGAGGCCAATCGATAGAGGCATCTGAAGATGCTTCATTCCGCTCCGGCCCTTCTCCTAGCAACGACGATCGGAGCACCTTGTCAATGCTCCCACTCCTGGCCCCCTTTCTTGAGAGGAGGACAGGGCTTCAGACTTTGTTAGAGCCTTTGGCTCGAGCTAGTTGTGAAGTCAGGGAGACTGAATTGGTATCCATCCCTGGCGAGGCCGATGGGTTCAGAACTCGACGCTGCTCTCGAACGGGTGGCTTACAAGGTAAGAATCACCTACAAAAGTTAGTTTGAACTGAAGCATATATATAATTCAATTACATTACTTTTACTTTCCTTTGCAGCACATTGTTCTAGCTCGAGTAGCTGCTGTTTCCAACGAGCGGGAGTGCAACCGACTCAAGGAGAAGGTGACGACTCTTCAAGGGAGTCTTGCTGACTCCGAAAACCAGGCTTCGAGCTTGGAGGAGATGGCTCTTACAGAGCGAAATGCCAAAGCTAAAGTGGAGGCCACGAAGGAAGAGCTTGAGGCTGAAAGGGTGGTGCTCTGGTATGAAGTTGAGAGACTTCGAGGGGAGTAGGCAGCTTTGGGAGCCAAACTTGTAAGGCTTCGGGAGGAGCATCAACGTTTGGCTGAAGACACGAGGAGGCTGCTTGGACGAAAAACTGTCCTTATGATGAAGACAGCCGAGCTCTCTTCTTTAATCCATGACATGAATTTCTCGAGTGAGGCATTGGCCGTGGAAAAATCGATGTGTGAGAGTGTGGCCTCTAAAACTATGGATGTCCTCTGGGGTGTCTTGGAGTATTTCGAGACTTCTTGTGCTTCCTCGTCATTGGCCAAAAATTCTCTGCTATGGAAAATGAAGATGATCCAAGCGGCAGCGAAGATGATGAAGACTTCGGGTACTCTATGCGGAGAGATCTCTGGCCAAGTATACGCTCTCGAAGTACTTCACTACTTCGAGGACTTCAGACTTTCCGTTTCGCCGGAGCCCGGAGCAGCCCCCGCTAGGTTTGGCGGTGACCAACTATTGACCCCTTCACTTGACGTGGTCGCAGCTTGGGAGGCGTTTCATCCCTCTTGGAGAGCCGAAGGCCGGTCAACTGTGAAGGGGATCGACGAAGGCCACCATCAAAAGCAAGCACAGACGCAACCTTCGACTAGCAAGCCTCCTTTGGACCCGAAGGTTTAGTTCTCCTTAGGGTTCCTTTATGTAAAAACTTATGTTTTTGTCTTCCTTTTTAATAAAAAAGACTTATTTGGAAATATTTTTAGGCATTCCGACCTTTTTTGGATGATGAACTCAAAGTATTAGAGATTAACGAAGGGCTCCATCAACAGTGGGCTACCTTCGAAGCCTTAAGGCCTCACAAGCATCCTTGATTTTCAATTCCTCGAGGGAGCCATGGAGAGGTTATACCCGAAATCTGTAAAGAAATATTAGCTTATATTAAGGAGGAGAAGGAGGAAGAGGAAGTTGTTAATATAGCATCCTCATCTTTGGAGGACGTTGACTAGTCTAAAGAAGAGTGGTCTGGTGAGGAGCAAGCGAAGAGTAGCCCCAAGCGACTTCGGACCTAGGCCGAGCGTCAGCAAGAACAAAGAGTTTTCCAACTTCGAAGAAGGGGAAATGGATTAAACGCAAGGTTCTGAAGACTCCAAGCTCTGAGACAAGTCGCCTTCGAAGCCGAGCTAACTCCTAGTCTAGCTTTGGGATAGAAGGGGCCTTCGCTTTATTCTTGGCTTAGACACTGATTTTTCCTAGTGTAATAAAATTTATTGAATAATATAAATTGAAATGTTTTGAAATTGTCTCATTACCTCCTAGCCCCTCTTTGAGGGTAAGCACCTTTAATTTTCTAGCGAAGATGATTACACATAATGATTGTAATGCATGCTAAGAGTACAATTTCAATAGTTTATGTTTTCGGAGGCTCAAGCCCCTTATTATATTGAATAAGAATTTGGAACCAGTGGTTCAAAATTCGAGTAGATGGTCGCTATGTACCTCATAGGTCTCTTTGAACCCATTGGTCCGTAGTCCATAAATGGTAACTTAGTACTCTTTTTTGGATGTATTGGAATCCGATTATTCTGGTCGCTTCAGACTCTTTTTTCAGATGTATTGGGATCCAATTATAGTGATCGCTTCAGTCTTAGTGGATCTCTTCCAAATATTTAGCAAGTTGTGGATGCTGAACCTGAAAACTTTTATAATCGTGCCCTGCTACAATTTGAGAATCTGTTTTTATATCAACTCTTATAGCACTGAGGGAACGTGCCTTGCGAAGGCCTAGCAAAATTGCTTCATACTCTGCAATATTATTGGTGGACTTAATGTTGAGCCTTGTGGAGTACATTGCTTTCTACCCTGAAGGCGAAATTATGACTGCTCCGACACTTGCTCCGGATGCTTGAAAAGCTCCATCAGAGTATATGGTCCATATGCCTTCATTTGATTCTTTCGGAGCCCATACTACAGACGAAGTCCATTCTGCTACAAAATCAGCCACCACCTGTGACTTGATTGCTGTGCTTGCTATGAATGAGATTCCAAAGGGGCTAGCTCAACGACCCACTTTCCAATTCTCCCCGTAGAGTACTTGCTTCGGAGCATATCTCCTGGAGGATAAGAACTTGGTACAATTACATTATATGCCAAAAAATAATACCATAATTTCCTCGAAGCCATTACCAGAGCATAAGTAAATTTTTCCATCTCAGAGTACCAAGTTTTTGCTCCAAATAAGGATTCTGATACAAAATATATCGGATTATGTACCAACTTCCCATGGCTGCAAGATAGAGAAGAAGAGTTTCATCTGCGAGGGGCACAATGAGTATTGCAAGATTATCGAGATAGTCCTTGATATCATCGAAACTCTTCTCGCATTCTGGTTTTCAAGAAAAATCTTCAGACACTTTTAAGGCTTTAAATATTGGGAGGCTCCGCTCTGCGGACCTTGCCAAAAATCTGCTAAGGGCCATGAGGCGTCTGTCGAGCTTTTGGACTTGATTCAAATTTTCCGGCGGAGCCATTCTTTGCAATGCACTTATCTGTGTTGGTCTAGCTTCTATCCCCCTGCTCGAGACTAAATAACCTAATAATTTTCTAGCTTGAGCCCCAAAGATACATTTTTCGGGGTTGAGGCGAACTCCACATGCTCGGAGGCTCTCAAAAGTTTCTGCTAAGTCTAGGCTATGTTGGTGCTTTAAAGCACTATTTATTACAATATCATCCATATAGGCCTCGACATTGCGACCTATCTAGTGACCTAGAGCCTTAGAAATCAACCTTGAAAAAGTTGCCCCGCAAATTTCAAGCCGAAGAGCATTCTAACATAACAAAAGTTGCAAGCGGTGGAGTCAACGAGTTGATCAATGTGGGGCATGGGGTAGGGGTCACGTGGGCATTCTTTGTTCAGAGATGTGAAGTCAATGCACATGCGCTACTTGCCGAAGGCCTTTTTCTTGATGAAGACGGTGTTGGCTAGCCACTCCGTTTGGGCCACTTCTCTAATGATCCCGACCTTCAACAACTTCTCCACCTCTGCTTTAGCAAGGTCCGCCCTTTCTGTCGACAATTTGCGGAGCCCCTGACGAATAGGTCGAACCCTTAGGTTGACGAGTAGGCTGTGCTCAATGATACTTCGGTTGACTCCAAGAATATCTTCGTCGGACTAGGCAAAGACATCCAAGTTTTCTTTAACTACTTCCTCCAGCGATGTAGCAATTTCTGAAGGCAATTCTTTGCCAAATTAGATGGGATAGTCTTTGCCGTCCTTGACAATGATCTTCGTTATAATTTCACATTCGGGGCTTGGCCTAGGGGAGGATATCTTCGAGAGCTCACTTAACGCAGGGGCATCCTCCGAATGGTCTTGTACATTATTTATCTACCTAGGATCAAGGGGTGGACCATGGTCGTACTCCGCCCTTCGCGCTACAGCTTGGTCGCTGAGTACTATAAGCACTCCTTGTGTGGGCATTTTAAGGCATAGATAATTATGATATGACATAGCTCTGAATTGATTTAGCATTCCCCTTCCAAAGATAACATTATAGGAATAAGGGGCTGTCGACGACGTCAAATATCACGTCCTCCGATCTAGCCAGGAGCCCCCCTCCGAAGGCGACCTCAAGGCCTATTTGGCCGAGGGCATCGAGAGGAGGGCCTGTGAAGCCTTGAAGCGGACGAGCTGCTGGAAGTAAATGCTTCCGCGGGATGCATAATTGGTCGAAGGCCTAGACGAAGATAATATCTGCGGAGCTTCCGCCATCAACCAACACTCTCCGGACCTTCGTTCCTGCAATGCCAGCTGTAATAACAAGAGGGTCCGCATTAGGGAATTTAATACCAGCTGCATTGGCTGTGGAGAAGGATATGGGCACGTGAGACCACTCGGGCATTTCAGCTGCCGATGAGGAGGTCCCAATATGCCCTACTTCATGAACATATTCTCTCCGTTGTAGTTTCGACATGCCACCTAGGGTCCCTCCTACGGAGATGGGGAGAACTACCCATTTGTTGTGGTCATGTGTATCTTCTTGCTTCGAAGGTGGCATAACACTAGCCACCGAAGGCTGTCTTGGGGCTTCGAAGCTGTCTACACGTCCAACGGTTTGCACCAGCTTTGGACGTGTCTTGGGAGGGGCTCGGTCAATAGTGCCTCGACCGGAGCTCCTCTCGAGATACTCGCTCTGCAAAGCTAGTATAGACTTGCATGCATCTGTAGCATGGCTTCGATTCTCACCATGTACACAATAGAAGAAGGCTTGGCCTCTGCCAGCCAGCTTCCCTGGCGGACTCCAACCGCTGACCTTGTTTACCGGAGCTTGCAGATTTTTAGGGGGCAATTTTGACGAAGAGGGGGGTTAATATTTAAAACCTCAGAGCGAGGATGCTTTTGCCCTCTTTATCTGTCATGCTGGTTGTTGTCGAAGTGGTACCCCTGTGGTGGAGTTGAAGTCTTCACTTCAAGTTTGACTTCTTGAAGGACGGTTGGCGAAGACGAAGCCATCCTTCGGAGCCATCTATTGTAACAATTGCTTTAGTTACAAACATGTTTTTATGTGGTGGTGTATGGTGTATGGCTTGAACCTCGAAGGGTTCTCACAGAGGGAGAGAGAGAATTTATACTGGTTCAAGCATCCCTAGAGGGATAATAGCCCTACGTCCAATTTACAGTGGATTTGGCATAGTTTTGCTTCTACTAAACCTCCTGTCTATTGCAAGGGCATGGCCCTGCTTTTATAGGCACGCAGCCAAAGGAAAAGACCTAATTGCCCTCTACAAGTCATAGGCTTTATAGGCGTAAGAAGGGAAAAGGCTATGCTACTGTACATGTGACTTTATAGACGTGGAAGATATACATCACTTCTGGAGCAGGTATATGGCATACCAGGGGCTGGGCCCCAATATGGATTTACACTATAGCAGTACTTGGATATTTCTTCTAGGTCGGAGTACCTACCAGAGGGCTTCAGCCGGAGCTAGCTGAGGCGGCTCCGAGGCAGACTCTAAAGCGACTCTCGGAGTGGGTTTCGAAAGGCTCCAGAGGGCTTGAAGGGGACCTGGAGTGGTCCCAGAGGCTTGGCTCCGGAGGGGACCAGAGGGGTCTCGGAGGCTTGGCTCCGGAGGGGACCAGAGGGGTCACGGAGGCTTGGCTCTATATTGGACCGGAGGGGTCCTGGAGGAGCAAGTCTTGGATGTACTTGGAGTTATCTTCGTCGGAGAGGGGCCGGAGCTCATCTTGAGGCTTTGCCAGTCGACGTGCTCTGAACCTGAGGCGTTCAGAGGCTGACGTCATTTGACCCCTATTTAAGGGAAAACTATTTCCCCCAACAGTAGCACCTCGCACGTAGCCCTTCGGAGCAAAGGGGTGCGTGCACCCCTAGGGCAAATGACCTGAAAGAATGATGTTTCGGGGAAGGTAGGCATTCAGAACCCGGGGCCGAAGGCTGGCTTCGAACTGCGCATGCAATAAATGCTCGTATAGAGCGATTGGACACCCTCGGGAGCCCAAACGGCCCCACAACGGTCGGAATTTGGGCCGTTACAGTGCGGGGGGGGGGCGACGATTCACTTCAGTTTGCACTCTGGCCCTTGCAGTCAAAGACCGCGGGGGTTGGATAACTGGTAAAAAAGACTTCGGGAGTGAGGCGCGCAGTCGCTTTTTACCGCCTATAAAAGGGGCTTGACGTACCACGACTCCGCCCACACCTTCATTTGCTTTTTTCTTTAGCTCCTAACCACCTTCACTCTCTGTTCTTCACTTTGGCTTCATGCGCAGTCTGCTCTGAAGCCCCTTAGCGCCCTTTGTGTCGAAGCCCTTCGCAAGATGCCAAAGAAGGCTACGTTGAAGAAGTCCTTGGTCCCGGGCACGAGCTCGAGCTTGAGCTCCGTCCAGGCCCAAGCATTGAAGCCTTCTACGAGGCGCCTCGGGCCGAGGGACCTTCAGTCACCGTCGGACATGTTCAAGCAATCTTTGGAGCTATGGGCTTCGGTCTCGATGGAGGAGTCCGTTCAGCGGATCTGTGAGGAGAGGATTTCTAAGGGCATCCGGCTTCGAGTGCCCAAGAAGATAGAGACAATCCCGAGGTCCTAGCCTAACAAAGTCGTCGTCTTCGAGGCCTTCTTCGAGGCGGGGCTTGGGCTACCAACAGTGGACATGCTGAGTGAGGTGCTAAAGGCTTACAACTTCGAGCTCCCTCACTTGTCCCCGAACGCTGTGGTGAGTCTTGCAATTTTTGAGTGGGCCATGTGGGCAGAAGGATGTGAAGGGCGTGCAGACGTCTACGTCGCCCTTAACGATGCAAGTTGTCAGCTGAATCAGAGGGAGGGGCCAGATGGCATCGAAAGGGCCTTAGCCTTCGAGAGCGCCAACTTCCAGCTCCGCAGAGAGTTCCTGGATGACTTCCCAGTGAGGGTCGTCAACAACAAGTGGTATTTGAAGTGGGATCAGGAATGGTTTTATGCTTCGGTGGGCGCGGACTCCCCCCTTCGGAGCACCAATGCGCTCATCTCCTATCATCGCGAAGGCACGATGAAGTCAAGCTTCGAGACACTCCAATCGAGGATCCTGCTCCTGTGAAGGGTGACTCAAGATGAGTATGCGGGACTTGGCCGAAGAGTTCATCACCCTTTGGCTTAGCCCCCTTGCACTCTCCTGGCCGGAGGACTTCTTCCTGGCTCTGGGCTCAGAGGGTCCGAGCGAAGTGTCCGTGGAGCATCTTGGTAAGGCTTCAAACTCTTTTACCTTCATACTTTCTGAAGTTTAACTTGTGCTGACTTGGAGTTTCTGATGAAGCTGTGCGCGGCGTGCGGCCTCCAGAGGAGGCTATAGTGGCCGCCAAACGCATCGTGGGGCCTCTGACACTGGACGAGCAAAACCGAAGGCTCACTCTGGTGGGGTCTTGGGAGCGATAGAACCGCGTGTGGACCTGGCTCGGTGCCGAGGGGGTCCAAACGCTCCCAGACTTCGCCAGCCCGGCACCTTCGATGAGAGGCTCAAAGAGCAAAAGAATGGACGATGAGGAGCCCGAGGCCTCGAAGTCCGTAGAATCCTCGAGGGTTCACTCGGAGCCCTCAGCAGACGAAGTCCATGGCGTGGCGGAGCATGCATCTCCGGGCCTCACTGCTGGAGGGGAGTCCGTAGATGCTTCTGCTGCAATGGCCGAAGCGGTGGCGCCGGAGGCTACGGCAACAACCGAAGTGGTGGCACCGGAGGCTTCGGTGGCGGCCCCTTTGAGCACAGAGCCTGGGGCCCAGCCATCCCAGCAGAGGGACTGGGGGCACACATTGCTCCCACGACCTTCCAGGACATCTCTTTGGGTGAAGAGGATGTTGACGAAGGTAGACACTTGATCACCCTTCTCTTTATATTCATGTGTATTGACTTGTACTTTTCTTTTCATGTGTTGGTGACGACGTGAGGCCTACCGTGGCGGAGTCGGAGGGGACCTCCGACAGCAGCGGGGGCAACAGTAGCTTGGAGTTTGAGAGCTCTTCGTCCGAAGAGGACGAGGGGGGCAACCACGGCAGAGGGGCCCCTCAGGAGCAACATGAAGAGGTGGTCGAGGTAGTGGATCGGAGCCCTGCTCTGGCGGGGCCTGTGTTTCCGACGCCCTTGTTCTGGCCCCTGCTTCTAAGGGGGTCTGCGATGGAGGAGGCCATCGACTGCTTCTACAACGGTTGTGTGGTTGCGGCGAAGGGCGACTTGGTGGCGTAGCTCAGCCACGCTAGCCATATCGACCTCTTCACGAACACCAATGAAGCCCTCGTTCAGGTGAGCAAAGCTTCGCACATGCTTCATTTGGTATTTAGCTCTTTAGCAATACTAATGATTTCTTGAACCTTGCCAGGCCTTTGCACTGACCATCACGGCAGCGGCCTCCGTGGGCCACCGGGAAACCCTCTTGGTAGAGGAAAGTGAAGCCCTTCGGTGCTAGGCTTCGGAGACCGTTGAGAGGCAGAAACAAGCCGAAGCAGCGATGGAGGTGTTGAGGTGCGAAGTAGCTAAGGCAAAAGAAGCCTTGGCCTCAGAGACTGAAAAGCTTCAGGCTTCGGAGGAAGCCAGGGCTAAGCTGGCAGCGGAGTGCTCCGATCTTCGCACCGCTAGCCAAGCCCTAGAAGGCCTCGTGGTCTGAGGGGTTGATAAAGCTGCCTCGAGCCTGACCGAAGTCCTAGAGCGCTTGGGGACCGAGTGTTGGGCTTCAGACTTCAATCCCTATGACCCTATCAGGGACCGGCTCGAGTTCCTCCAAATGGTCGCGGCGACGGCGAAGGTGTTGATGAAGGGCTTTGCACTGATGGCTGAGCGAAGTCACTAGCCAAGGGGTGCTGCAAATGTTTCATAACACGGCGTGCAACCACCTCAAAGCAGCGACCTTGGCCACGTCGGTGGCCTTTGGAGGCCCTCACTTGGCTTCGCCTTCCTCAGCGGTCTGTGGGGCGTGGCGCCGGCTTCAGGAACCCTAGAATACCCAAGGGTGTGAAGCGGTCCTCGAATTGCAACGAGTGACCTGTCTATGCCGAGATAGGGCATAGGCCTCACCAGCTCAGCCTTCGACGTCGAACCCTCTGCCACCGAAGGTGTAGACCTCCTTAAGCTCTTTTGTAATCCGTAGCCGTAGGCCTGTAAGATAACTTGTTAGTTTATTAATAGAATTGTGGGGGTATTTTATACCTTCCCAGGCTCATCCTTCAGATGTCGACATTGAAATGCTCGAGGATTCAGAAGAGCTTCGCCGTCTTTAGGGTGGTGCTCGAAGTAGCTAGGGCCGAAGGCCCCCCTCGGTTCAAACTTCCAAGGGGGCCTAGGGGCGAAGTTATTCCCGAAGTGGCCCAGGAGCTGCAGGCTACCACGAAGATGGAGCCCCTTTGGAGTTCTTCGTCTTCACCAGACTTAAGCTGTTTTGAAGTAGGCTTAAGTGGCGAGGGGGCGCTGTTTTCGGGTACAGCCTTACAAGGCGATGAAGCCCTAGACTTTTCTGCCTTCGATGCGGCACCACCTGCGCTTCAGACTTGGGCCGACCTGCAAGAAGAAAGGTGAGTTATGCGGGCTTCAAAGCATGTACGGTCCGGCCGCGGGAGGGTAGGCTTCGATAGGGCTTCGTCCAGCTGAGGGGGCCCTGCCAGGAAAAAGAGCAAGCGAGGGTTAAGTCTATCGGGGCCTCGGGCTCACTTTTTCCTAGGCTTAGATACATATTACTTGTAGTTTTTCAGCTTTCGAGGTGTACCTGTAACATACTTCGCACTTAGCATTCAATGAATGGAATTTGTGTTGTATTTATAAATGCATACTTCGTTTGCATGCTTCGCACATATCACGTGCTTCCAACGTTTAGTTTGTACGCTCGAATCACGCATTTCATTCGCACACTTCGCATACATACCTCAGTCCCCCCTTGCACGTGGAGGTTAGGGACTTGGGCATTGCCGGTGCGTGAAATTATAAAATGCGAAGGGGTGCTCCTTGGGCGGCTTCGGATATATACATCCACATTGTTCGGAGGCCTCTCTTGGGCTTCGAACGCTTAAACTTGAAGTGAAGCATGGCTTCGGAGACATTCAAATTAAGTGAAGCATGGCTTTGGCATGCTTAATTCTCGATAGTAAATATATGTGAAGCAAGGCTTCAAAGCGTGTTTAGATGGCGAAGCTAGGCTTCTGAGTTTAATTCTGTAATGAGAATGGAATGAGTAGTGTGGATTCACCGAACCTATGATTGTGAGCTGCCTTCGACTCTAAGCCACCTTCGACTCTGGAAACCGGGAACGGAACCCGGGATCCAGGGATGCATCGGGCTGGTGGCCTAGAATCCCGTACGCATCAGGATGATGGCATAGAGTCCTTGGACGCATCAGGACAGTGGCCTGGAGTCCTTTAGCCCACTGCTATGGGTCCGGAGGCACTGTGTAGCCTTCGAAGCAGCGCTTCAGATTTAAAATAGATCGAAGCAGTGCTTTGGTCCTTATTGATACGAAGCGGTAACTTCAGTTCTTAAAAGAACGAAGCCTTGACTTCAGGTCTCAATAAGGGCACCGTAAAGCTTCGGTTTTAAATAAAGTGAAGGCTTCCACAATCAGTAAAACGAAGCAGGGGGTTCAACATTAGACAAAGTGAAGCATGGCTTCGGCATTAGATAAGGTGAAGCAAGGCTTCGGGTTTTAATGAGGCGAGTGGGGCTTCAGGATTTAATAAGGTGAAGCGAGGCTTTGGGGTTTGATAGAATGAAGCTAAGTTTCGGCTTCTTAGTAGAATGAAGCAAGGCTTCGGGTTGTATACGTACCTTCGGAAGATTGATTGGTCTGGAGACCGAGTGGCTCCGGGTGGTTGAAAGCTTGCCTCATAGCCCCTAGGGCTTCTGAGGCCTTCGATGAGCACCAGGAGCCCCTTGCCGAAGGGTGTACTCTGAGGCACGAGGGTGGCAGAGACACTAGCTTTTAGGTTAGGTTCCCCACGGATGGCGCCAACTGTTGTAACAATTGCATTAGTTACAAACATGTTTTTATGTGGTGGTGTATGGTGTATGGCTTGAACCTCGAAGGGTTCTCATAGAGGGAGAGAGATAATTTATACTGGTTCAGGCCTCCCCAGATGGATAATAGTCCTACATCTAGTTTATAGTGGATTTGACATAATTTTGCTTCTACTGAACGTCCTGTCTATTCAAGTTTTTCAACAGTTTGAGCATGTATAAAACGCAGATGAGCAAGCTCATCCATAACAGTAAGACATGACTCACAATCGGCAACATCAGACTTAGATTTCAAAATAGCAAGTTCTGTGGAGATTGCTTCAAGTCTGAGTTTTAGTTCTTTACGTTCTTTAGCAGTAAGTTTAAGTAATCTATCCTTAGAATAAATAAAATCATGCAATTCATCATTGTGAACAAGAAGATGATCATAGGATAGATATATCTCAGAAGTGTCAAGCTCATCGCTGCTGTCGTCGCCGTCGACCACGAAGCAAAGGTCGGTGATGTTCACTGTCTTCTTCTCCTTCTTCTCTTTCTTGGGAGGCTCCTCTTCCTTCGAGCTTGGATCCTCGCTTGACGTGCTGTCGATGTCGCTGAGGGTGGCCACAAAAGCTCTGGCTACTCTCTTAGCCATTTTTCCTCTCTTTCCTCTGAAATAAGGTTTCTTGTTCAATTTTTGGTGCTTGTGCTCATTTTCATTTTTAATTTTCAGTTTAGGGCAATTAGCTTTTGTGTGAGACGTATATCCACATTCAAAACACCCCTGTGACCCTCCTCTCCTTTGGTCTCATCTATCATTATAAAAGCGAATGAACTTCTTGGCGATGAGAGCTAGCTCCTCATCATCTAGAACATCCACTTGTTCTTTTGTGACAGAGACAAGGGAGGACAAGTCAAAAGCGCTAGAGAAAACACAAGCTCTAGAAACACCTGATGAATTACCTCCAGATGAGGTGCCACTGCAGGAACTGAAACTAGTGCCATGGACTGTGGCAAAGAGCTACCAATCCCAAAACGAGATGCCTTGGTGATCTCGGTGGACTTAAGCTTACTGAAAAGTTCATTGCATGTAAAGGTATCAAAGCTAGCAGATTCTTCAATGCTTGAGATCTTAACTACCCATATGCTACGATCCAGAGCATAGAGAAATTTGATCGCACGGTCATGATTTGAGTAAGCTAGCGTCCCAGTGGATCGCAAGTTACTAACAATGCCATCAAAGCGAGCAAACAAAGCATCAACAGATTCGCCAGGGCCTTGCACGAACATTTGGTATTCTTGATTATACGTGCTCTGCCTGCTAGCCTTAATCTGTGATGTGCCCTCATGAAAAAGTACTCAATGTCGACCAAATCTCTCGAGCAGTACGAAGGTGCTAAACCCTGTCGAACTCGTTGCGACTCAGACTTATAAAAAGAATGTTTCTAGCCTTGCTACATTCATATTGAGCCTTCTCAGTTTCTGAGGTACGAGTTTTAGGGATCGTGTACTGGGATGCAACAATGTCCCATATCGCACTTCCTTGGCTAAGCAAATAAGCCTCCATGCGCACCTTCCAATATGCATAGTCTCGACCATCAAACATCAGGATCTTTGTGTTCTTATCCATGTCGCCACAAGGATCACAACCGGTAAAGGTCAACTCGTGATCAAACCGACTCTGATACCAATTGTGGGATCGGAATTGCGACTAGAGGGGGGTGAATAGGCGCCTCGACACTTTCTTTCGAAGTGATGGCATAATCAAATCACCCAACGCACCTCTAAAAACAAAAATTCAAGTTTCAAATCAATCAGTACAAAAGTTGAGCTCAAATAGATTCAAACGCCCCAAAACAGCTTTGTTTCAAGTTTTTAATCAACTAGTATCAAATCACTCACACAACCAACCAATTCAAGTTTGTAGAGACCAATCAACTTGTTTCAAATTAATCTCACATGAAATTCATACGCTTCTGAATTTTTTGGACGATGAATAGTGAAAGTAACTTCAATAACATGCATTTGACAAATTCTGATTCAGAGTGCACATTTCAATTTTCAAGTTAGTTTCAGATCAGCATTCAAAATTACAAAATCCGTCCTCAAAGCTTAAAACTGAATATCCAACAAGTAGAGCAATTGAATTCAGAATTCTTGTATCAATTCAGAATTGTCGGACAGTGAATAGTACCATAAGCTTCAATACAATTCAGCATATAAGTTTTGAACCAATTTTTCAAACTTCAACTTAAGAGCAAAAATAGTTTCGGCACATGAGAACTAATATTGATCATATAAGTTTCAGCACAATTAGAAAACCGGAGTAACCAATCAAGCTATGCAGATTTAATGAGTAGAGACACAAAATTTCAGTTCAGATCACTATTTCAGTTCAGCACAAACATGTTCAGAACATACCAAGCATTCTAGATCCTGAAAATTGACAAAGCTGCACATGCAAAACTCAACTCATGTTTTGATTTCAGCAAACTTGTAGCAAACAGATTTGAATATACAACAATTCCTGTTCCTTATCCGACAACACTAATAAACATTTCAATAATTGTAACTTCAGCACATTAGCAACATTCATACACTACTTCAAAACTGTACCAATAAGAAGAACAACAACTTGCCAAGGTTAATTAGATTCAAAACTGCATTCAAACCATGAGTACAGCAATTTCATGACCAATCAGAGAACATGTCATACATTTGAGTTAGAATTGAAAGCATTGTTCTAATCCTGAATATTGCAGTGAGAAGATTCATACACTGATTTACAGAGATAAGTTTGGATTTCTGAAACACACTCTTTATCAGTTAAACCAGCACACTCAATTCATATTAAACTTGAAATATAGTACTTCTTGAAGTTGAAAGATAAACACAGCAAGCACTCATTCAGATTGAACCAGATTCTGAATACTATTCATGGAAAGGTTTGTTTCATGGGAATAAAACACCTGATTCTAATTTGAAAACTGTGTGAAGAAACTGAGATATAACCTGATGAGCGTCAAAACAGATTACAGATAACAACTTCTACACAGCAAGATCTAATTCAAATCCAGACACATTGAAAAATAAGTTGAACACTTGTTTTGTTTCAGCAATTTGTAACAAAAACAGTACACTCAGATTCTATCCATATTTGAAACAGTTCAGAAGTAAACAGATTATAAAGCATCTTTGAAGACATATATTCCAGCAAAAATGAATAGATCAAGGAGACTTGAAATAGATCACAGTATATCTGAACAAATTGTTGATCTCAAAACACAAACCCTTGACCAAGAGAGATCAAATGGTTAATTTAGTTTCAGTGCACATGTTCAAACTGAACACACCAGTTTTGAGAAGTGAACTAGGACTAAACGTCAACACCAGAACTCATGAGAAAGAAATAAACAAATTAGACATATTGTTTCAGGATTTTAAACATGAAAACCAATTGATACCTGAACTATTTCTGGTACAGACCTACTCAACATGATTTCTTCTTCCAATCAGATGATATCATCCAGTGAATATACACCAAAACATCAAGAAAATCAAACAAAAACAGATGAACAAATTTACCTGTTCAAACGCTGGCGAATTCCTTGCTTCTGGACGGTGAACAGCAGTCCCATAATCTCTGTAGCACATACGGCAATTCAAGAATTCTTGTTCCTCATCATGCGATCACAGCAGGAGAAAATCCCTCGGTTGAACAAACTTTGCAAGAGATAAAAACGAATTTGGTTTCTATTTTGCTGGAATGTTCTGCCATCCACAGTTCAGCCAAGGCAGGGATTATATATCCCACCAACTCCACATTCTAGAAGGCATTTTTTACAAACAACCCCCTAGAAAGACCCAAATTACAAAACTGAAAATAACAACTAGAAATACCCTATTTTACTCTAGAAAATTACAAAAGACCCCTCTTTAGAATATTTTCAGAATATATATACTCCAAAAATACTCTAAAAAGTACAAACTATGACACTAAAACTTTAAACTAAAACTTGACACTATTTTATTGAATTAGCAAAAACAATAAACGATTCGACCGTTTTCAGCAAAAACCGATAAAGCCTTCTCAGCCCTTCGACTCGTGACACCGCTTCGCGACTCCGAGCGCTAGCAAGCCACTTCTGCTCTCGATCCCCTCGAGCCGCCTGAATGCTTGTCCTGGCCTCCCTCTCGCGAACACGGTCGACGCACCGTCGCAGTCAGCCGTCCGTCCGAGTCTCGCTCCGTCTCTTTGTGCACTCTTGAGATCTTCCCAAACTTTGCCCGGCCTCCTTGATCCTCCAGCATCAAGCTCCCCGCTCGACCCTCGATCACCCGCCGTCGACATTCGGTCAGCATCTCCACCCTGCACAAACAAGACAAGCCAAAACAAGGACGCAACGCACCACCGAAACCCTCGGCAGCCACACCTTCACATCACATAAAAACCATCGATGCACTCAACCCATACTCTCGACCACTCATCCGCTCAGACACTCATCCTTGTCAATCACTCATCATCGAGACCGAAACCACCCTTGGTTTCTCACTTCGGAGGGCTTGACGGGGACCCGGAGGCTTGGCTCTAGAGAGGACTGAAGTGGTCTCGGAGGCTTGCCTTTGGAGGGGACCGGAGGGGTCCCGGAGGCTTGGCTCCGAATGGGACCGGAGGGGTCCTGGAGGCTTGTCTCTAGAGGGGACCGGAGGGGTCCTAGGAGGAGCAAGTCTTTGCTATACTTGGAGTTATCTTGGTTGAAGGGGGGTCGGAGCTCATCTTGAGGCTTCGCTAGTCTACGGGCTCTAAACCCGAGGCCTTCGGAAGCTGACGTCATTTGACCCCTTTTTAAGGGAAAATATTTCCCCCAACACCATCCTTCTTCCGACCTAGCATATTCCTCAAAGTAGGCCATTAGCTGCGCTACTGAGGAAATATGCTTCCAGTGAAGCTTGTCGAGGAGGCCTGCATTTGTGATTCATTCTCGTGCTGCATTAACTATGGATGATGCGGACAACCTTCTTATCTGTGACTTCGTATGAGCGAAGCGCTTGAAAAATTGCCGCAAAGTTTCTTTAGGTATCTGCTTCACTTGAAAAAGACTCCTGGTAGACATAGGGGGCACGAAGGTCCCTTAGAAGTTACTCACAAACTTCCTTCTCAACTGCTCCCAAGATCCAATTGATCCTGGTTTCAAAGACCAGAACCAACGTAGAGCAACTCCTTCGAGCGCAAGGGGGAAACACTTTTCCATTGTGTCTCAGACCCCTCCGCTGGCTTCGATTGCTAAAGCATAAATGCAGGAGAATTCCCCGGGATCTTCCTCTCTAGAGTACTTACACAACTTCGAAGTCCTAAATTTGGGGTCAAAGCGCACCTTTTGCAAGTCTGGGTGTAGTGGAGATTCATCATCGAAAGAAGCATTCTCATTGCTTCTCAGAATCTCAGAGGCTTTGGGATAGAAGGTAGGACCGTCATCTTGAGGTACCTCCGGGATGATAGGGCTAGCCTGAGGGTGAAGCCTGTCAGCAGCTTCCTGTCTCCACCTTCTCACTTCGGCCTAGAGACGAGCCATCTGGGTCGTCACATCATCAGGACGATCTTCATTTCCCCCAGAGGAGACCTCCGGGTCTTGAGAACTGAAGAAGTCAGTTCGGAGCATAGACGGAGTCACAAGAGAGGCTCTATCAGTTTGGAGCATGGACGGAGTCACAAGAGGGGCTCCGTATTGTCGAGGAAGAGTATTTGTTTCAGGAGTTTGAGGTGGGGGGACCACGAAGGGTCCTCTGACCTCGGTGGTGTTCGAAGACCTCAACCTTGAGGTTCGAGAAGACCTCCGGAGGGGACTAGCGCCTAGACTACGCTTAGGAGTCATGGCTCTAGGAATCGATTGGTAGAGAACGAAGTTTTTGTACTAGGTTCCTCACGGACAGCGCCAACTTGTAACATCCCCAATTTAAAAATAAAATAAAAATGAGGGAAATAAATTTTCTGAAATAAAAAGAAATTATTTAATTAAAGAAAAGGCTAAAAGAACCCAATTAAAGCAAAACAGGGAGAAATATTTCAAATTTGAACCTGAAAAATTTATGATGGAATGTATGAGTCAAGACAAATTTTTAGGAATTTTTGCAAAATTTTAGCAACAATGCTTCAGGCCTTAAACAAATAATGTATTTACTAGAATTATTTTAAATGAAAAATGCATTTAAAATCTTAGTGGTCCGCAACCTCCAAATCGCCTCAGCCCGGCCCAATCCAGCCCCTCGGCCACTGACAAGTGGGGCCACCCTGTCGGCGCGTCCCGCCCTCTCTCCTCCGCGTGCGCGCGCACGCCGGCCAACCCGTCAGTCTCCGCTCAGCGCACCTCAGCCACTGACCGCCCGGGGCCATCTGTCGGCATCTTTCCTTTTTCATTCGCCCACCGACAGGTGGGGGCCACCTGTCGGATTTGTCTTCTCCAATGGAAATCCCCCCTCTTTCCAAACCCGGCGATCCCCTTCCAAATTCCGCCGCCGGCCGTCGTCGTTCACTAAAATTGGACTCGGATTCCTTTTTCCCCGATCACCGGTGATCCATTTCCCTCCTTAGCCATGCGGTTTCATCCTTATGGAAGCTGATCCGAGCGCATGGAGAGTTCACCGGAGATAGTATGGGATTCCTCATCGGTTTCCCTCTTTCGGCCTTCCTTTTTCACCACCGGCGAGCTCTATTTAACCCCCTGTCTACACCGCACTCCGCCACGCCGTCGTAGCCCGAGCCAGTACAAACCGGAGCACCGCCACTTGGGTTGTTTCAGTTTTCCTCTGTTTCCCCTCTGGCAAGCCTTCGCCGGTGCCTCAAGCCATCATCACCCTCATCGTCACCACCTCCAGGACCAGTGACGCCGCCCCTTCCTCAGCCACATCTCCGTTGGCTGTGAAAACCGCCGGAACGCCACGCCACCAACGAACCTGAAGCTTGTTACCACCCCTTCTTGTCGCCGATCGCCATCAGCCCCCTCTTCGTTGCCAACTCCGGTATGCCCATGTTCCCCTTGCTCTCCTGGTCCCATTTTGGACCTTAGCCGGGCCAGTTTAGCCGTCGCCGTCGCCGGTATCCCTCGCTGTCGTGTCGCTGGAGCAGGAGAAGAGGGGTACTCTGCCCTCTTCTGTGCGTGCCATGCCGGATGGGCTCAGAGCCCTCCGATCGGATCTGGACGGTCCGGATTAAAGCCCTCGTGGGATTTAATCCTTGACGCCGATCTGGTCAAAGCGGTACGGACCCATCTGGGCCCTCCACTGTGACTTAGGCTTCCCACCTCGCACCTGGCTAGTGGATCCAGATCCGACGATCCAGAGGACTCCGGTCCACGTGCACAGTGCACTAGTCCGTGGTGAGCCTAGCTCACCGTGGAACAGAACCCATTTCGTGTTTAAATAAAATTCACGAAAATTGTTTAAACTTTGAAAATTCATAAATTGCTCAATTTAACTCGAAATTTGACCATTCAAATTTTGTTAAATCTGTCTTTTTTACTCTCTACACTTTTATGCCATAAAACAGTATGCTTATTTTGCACAAAATATTCTTATTAAATAATAGAGTAAAAACCCCTTTAGGATTAAATTCATATTTCATTAAACAATTCAGAAGAACCCTTAATAATTTGTATATTAATTTCAGAGGACACAATAACTTCATTTCACTACTTTAATGCAATAAAAATAGTAGGGTTGATTTGTACATTTTAATTCACCTTTAAATAGGAAAGTAAAAACCCCTTAGGGTAAATGCTTAATTCAATTTATAAAATTCAGAAACCTCTTTAAAAATTAATCTTAAATATTTAGGTAATAATTTCACATAATTTAAGGCTTTATTTCCTTTATTTAATACAACAAAAACATGTATGCTTGTCTTGGTGATTTTGGATTGTTTATTGAATGTCGTGTTTATTTTTCATACCGGAAGACTACGACGCCGTCGAGGATCCGGAGTTTACCCTGAGATTCCACCTTCACCATTCGCAGATCAAGGCAAGTCACAACCCCCATTTTGATCATAATTGAGCCCATGTTTTAATAAATTATCGCTATAACTCATAGGATAATATTGCATTAGTCTAATCTCAAGCCCTAAATTACATTTATTAGATCCCCGTCCTTGTGTGCAAACCCAAGCCATGCTTATTGAGCCTAAACTCATTGTCACTCTACAATATTATATTAGAGAGTGTCCAATGTACCGACACAACGGCTATAGGATAAAGAACGAGTAGTAGATAGGTGGATTCTGCTATATGATTTTCCCCGTGATTCTCGTCTCTAGATTCTGTTGGAGTTGGCTATGTTATAAGTATGGTGGGTTCCGAGTGCAAGCTCGGGAATTGGTTAGTCGCACCCGGGGCACTATAAGGACCGGTCTGCGGGATCTGTTGCAAAACACTTCTGTACTAACCACAAGTCTAATGGGTAAGTCCTGAACTGGAGGTATGGATCGTACCAACTTGATGCACCATAGTGGAGGGGGCAAGGGGCAACCTGCGGATGACTTGTACCGACGTGGCTCAAGGGGGCATGGTGTTGGCCCGAAGTGACTGGGGCACCATATGGAACCTATAAGAGGGTGTTATCGAATTGGTGTGTTCCATACTAAAGGTTTTGGCATGAGTTCCCGTGGTATGGGTCATCTCGTACACTTTTGTGTCCGTGGATGAGTGCGTGCCTTGTGGGTACAGTAGTACACCTCTGATCAGAGTTTAAATATTTTCGAAAAGCTGAGCGCACGGTCAAGGGCGGGTTGTGTGACTTCTCACAGTAAGTTTACTATTGTTTGAATGATCGTGTGATTCATGGCATGTAAGGACTGTTGAGCGAGGGTGGGCTGACTGTACCACTCAAGTTAGAAGATGATGCATATACTTATGTTTAATTTTATGTACTAATAACTTGTTCACATTAACTGCTTTACAAATATGCTTTTCTGCAAAGTTAGCCACTTCCTTCCTTGTTATTACTCTGCATTATATTTGCATCCGGTGCTTGCTGAGTATGATTGTACTCACCCCGTTGACTTACACCACCAGAGGCAATCTACAACGAGGAGGGTAACAGTCTGGAGTAGCGACCCAGTCAAGGCACGAGACTGGAAGGAGGCGTTCATGTAGAGGATTTATGTTATTAGTTTCTCTTTAACTCTTTTGTAATAATATGGTCTACGAACCATGATCGATTGGCGTATTGTACACAGTCGTGTGATGAACGTCTTGTATTTATTAATTTTCTATGGAATTTCAATAAATTCCTAGTTTTATTAAATCGGGGCATTACAAGATGGTATCAGAGCCGACTTGACTGTAGGAAGCCAAACAGACCTGACCCTAGGATTTATATTGACTATATTTTTGCAAACTATTTACTCCCTCATCTTCTAGAATTTTTACCAAAAATTTCTCTTTTTGTAGATGCCGGATCATACCATGAGTGGGACTCTTCGCGATGAGTCTGGTTTTGTTCGTGAGCTCCGCATGCTCGTGGGCTTCCTTGGATTTGAGCACGAGACTGCTTTCCACGGGGTCTTCCCCGAGGAGAACAAGAGCTACTGCGAGGTCACCGTCATCATCCGCCCCTCCTCCACGCAGCCCGCTTATACTTATAGAGTCAGAGGACCTACCTTCTTGGTAGCCAGCCAGCACGCCGCACTTCAGACCCTCTCTGAGCTTCGGGTGATCTACGACATCTAGCTCTATGACACCGCCTACCGCTTCATGCCCATGCGCACTCCAGGGAGTCATCGCAGCATCTACGTCAGCACCTTCTCCCTAGCGCCACTCTGCCATCGGCCGCACCATACATCTACTGGAGGCAATGGATGATCTTCACACGGAGGTCATACTCGACGCCGACAGCCAGCATGACACCATCGACTACTACTGCCACTCGTCAGAGAGCCTGAACCGTGAGAATGGAGAGCTTCGTTGCTAGGTCTAGTAGGGGCACCGCTTAGCCACTGAGGCGGAGGAGTTGCGGCGTCAGAACGAGATTCTGCGCCAGGGCATCACCGACACCGCACAGTTGCATCGCCAGATCGAGGATCTCCAGAAGGATCTAGAGGAGGTCGCTCCCCTTCTGCCACGCAAGCGGAAGATGCTTAGGACCCCCTCAGCCAGGACCAAGAGGATCTCGCGCAGTGCCCCTCCCACCGGGCCTTCCAGCTCCACCACTCCTGCACCGACCATTCCCGCCGAGCCGATGATCGAACCCTCCCCCGAGCTATTTGACACGATAGTTTACGATTGTTTGTTTTCAATTTTGTTTTGCTTATAGTGCCGCTCATGTCGGAATATAAGGCATGAGTGAAAATTTTATAAGAAATTTAGAATGACAATGTAAGCATCTAGGTCAAAACATTCATTTTAAGCAATAAAAATAGTAATAATTCCCCTTACATATTTGCACCTTCTTTTGAACCCCTCAAACTTCAGGATGGCCAACAACCAAGGATCAGATGCCTCGTGTGATGGAAGCGACTCTGGAAATTTGCCTCAGTGGGGAGCAACCGGCCAATGGCAGACCCCCGTTGCCAATCATCCCACACTAGCGGAGATGATGGCAAACCAAAACCAGCTGATCGCCACGCTGCTTACTTAGATGAAACAACAACAAAACCAAATGCAAGAGCAGCAGGCGCAGTTGTTCCGTCTCCAACAACAGCAACCCGAGCCTCCTCTCCGCCTAGTCGTCCAAGCACCGGCACCAGTTTCTCAACTCTTTGAGTTTCTGCGTGTTTGGCCCCCAATATTCTCCAGCACCACCAACCCGATGGAGGCAGGAGACTGGCAGAGAACCATCGGCAATAAGCTAGACCTTCTGCCCTATTCCGAGCAGGAGTGAGTGGCATTTGCTGCTCACCAGCTCCAAGGACCCGCCGTGGAGTGGTGGGATAATTTCTGTGAGACCCAGCCCAAGGGCCATGAGATTTCATGGGCTGAGTTCACCGCCGCCTTTCATGCCGCTCACGTTCCGGAGGGCGTCATCGCCCAGAAGCAGCAGGAATTCTGGGACCTGCATCAAGGAAGCAGGACCGTTATGGAGTACCTGTATGAATTCAACTGGTTAGCCCGTTATGCACCTGAGGAAGTGCGCACAGACGCAGCCCGCCAATCCAAGTTTCTTCGAGGACTAAACGATGAATTGTCACTTCAGTTGGTCTCTGGAGACTATGCCAACTTCCAAAAGTTGGTAAACAAAGCTATCATTCAAGAGACCGAGCACAATAAGGTGGACCTGAAGAAGAGAAGAATGATCGCCTACCGTCACCAACAAGGAATGGCGCAGAAACCCCGCTCGGTGATCCCTCCTCAAGCCCTAACCCCTATCGAGCCACGAAACACCCTTGGAGGGCCAAGTTCAGGCGTCCCACCCCAAGCACCGCCACTCGGAAGAGCTCCAGTGCAAGCTATCGGGGCCAAGAGGGACATGCACGGAAACCCGATAATATGCTTCAATTGTCGCCAAGCGGGACACTTCTCCAACATGTGCCCTACCCCAAGCAGGCATCATCCTCCGTTCCAAGCCCGGTGGGATGTACCCAAGTTCACCACATCTCCGCTCAAGAAGTCCAAGGTATGTCAGAAGGCATTTCCAATTTGACCCCAATAAACCCAGTCCCGGAGAACACTCTGCCTGTTTCTGAAGCATCGCCTTCTCCCATTCCGGAGCACCAATAGAACCCCGTCCCTTAGATTTCCCGAGGTTCACTTCGAATCTCGAGGACGAGATTCTTTGTAAGGGGGATAGGATTGTAACATCCCTAATTTAAAAATAAAATAAAAATGAGGGAAATAAACTGAGGAGCCATGCTGAATAGCGTGGGCCTCATGGCTCCAGAAGTGATGAGCCATTGTCAACGAAAGTCAAAGAGGACAGAAGAAGAAGAGATCTGCTGTTTCATGGGCCGCGTGTGACTCAGGTACACGGGCAGCGAGCGACGGTCGGGCTGAGAGAGCTGTGAAGTCGGGCTGGCCCAATCCGGGTACATGGGCCAGAAGCAGTAGAAGACCCACTAGGTTGTTGACCAGGATTGACTCAGGTACACGGGCGGTGAGTGATTGTCGGGCTGAGAGAGCTGTGGAATCGGGTCGGCCCAATCCGGGTACCTGGTGCAAAGACGGTGGAGGCTTTTGTCAGTTTCGGTGCAAAACTGATAACCGTTGATCTTGTATCAGACTGTCCAGAAGAGAAGCCGTAGTCACTACGAAAACTTAGCTTCCGGATAAGTCATCTGTATCTCTAGGCCCACAGTTCAGTCAGTCGTGTCTGTAAAAATACCTAAGGGCAGTAGAGTCTTTTCCTTTATTCCTGCGTCTGTAAAAAACCCTAAGGGGCTGGTGGAATATTCCTAGTGTTGGGCAGCCTATAAATAGGACCCCAATCCCTAGAGTTAGGTCACCCTTTTTGGCTGAAATCAATACTACTCCTTTGGGTCATTTTGTCTCTTTCTCTCTCTTGTTTGTGCGCCGCCAGGCATTTTGCCCATTTTCTTGTCTTGCATTTATTTCGTTCTTACTGTTGCAGTGAAGCTTCTATTCTCTAATCATGCGCAGCAAAACTGCAGCGTTTTAATGGCTTCATTTCACTCGCACAACAAGCTTATTCATGAATTTTAGTGCTTCTGTTGCTCTTGTTCATCACGAAAGTAGTACTAGTTCTTGCGTGCGGCAAGTAGTACCTACTCACTGTAGCAACAGTACACCAGTACTAGCTTTGCTTTTTCTGAGCAGCTTTTTGATAAAAGTAGACAGAGCTGAGACACTTTTCTACGGTTTTCTTGCGAAGGATCCCTCTCTGTTCGAAGCCCCTCCGCCCTGTGAGGTAGGCTTCGAGCTGACATCTTCGAGGGCTTCGAAGTATGTTTTTGTGTGCACTGTCAACTTTACCTACATTGACCGTCTTTGCGAGAGTACACTTCAGTTGTTTGGATACTTCGGTTATTCTTGTGAAGCTTACTTCGTCAGGCTTCGGAGTTAGCTTCGAAGCTGACATGTGGTTCGAAGGTTATACCTCGCTAGTGCTAGCTTAGAACGTAGTCGTGTAGGCTTCGATTTAAACTTGCTGCCGTGTGTCGGGCTTCGCTTTTCTTCGAAGGTTGCTTTTCTGTGAGCCTGTTCGAACCTCTGTTCGAAGTCTAGGCTTCGAAGTACTTTGTTCGAAGCAAGCTTCGATATTCTCATACTTCGCTTCGAAGCATACTTCACTCCCTGCCACCTCGAACTAGGTTAGACCAAACCTCCTCGGCAGACTTCGTCATTCGAAGCAGACCTCGACCTCCAGGAGCAGGCTTTGACCCAGCGAAGTAGGCCTCGACCTCCGAAGCAGGCTTCGTCACTGCGAAGCAGGCTTCACCAGCGAAGCAGGCTTCGCCAAGTTTCGAACAGGAGACAGATTTCGAACGGTAACTTCTCACTTCATTCTTAGTGCACTTAGAGTGTTATACTGAGAAGTTTGTCTTGCCTAGTCTTGTGTATACTGTTTATCTGTCTATTAGCACTGCTTTGATAGTTCTCTGTTTGACATCAGTTGCTTCTAGGCTAGATACCTTTAGACTTAGGTTATCTGTTTATTTTCTGCTGCTTAGTCTTTTGAGGTGTGTTGGGTGTTGGGAACAGGCCATATATTCGAAAGAATTTTGAAGGCGCCCATTCACCCCCCCTCTGGTCGCTACTTTCGGTCCTACATAAATTTTCTGAAATAAA
Organism: Zizania palustris; assembly: GCA_019279435.1. Classification (NCBI taxonomy): domain Eukaryota; kingdom Viridiplantae; phylum Streptophyta; class Magnoliopsida; order Poales; family Poaceae; genus Zizania; species Zizania palustris. Next base: position 53,581,716 of record JAAALK010000285.1, on the reverse strand, counting down.
AAGAAATTATTTAATTAAAGAAAAATCTAAAAGAAACCAATTAAAGCAAAACAGGGAGAAATATTTCAAATTTGAACCTGAAAAATTTATGATGGAATCTATGAGTCAAGACAAATTTTTAGGAATTTTTGCAAAATTTTAGCAACAGTGCTTCAAGCCTTAAACAAATAATGTATTTACTGGAATTATTTTAAATGACAAATGCATTTAAAATCTTAGTAGGCCACAACCTCCAAATCGCCTCAGCCTAGCCCAATCCAGCCCCTCGGCCACTGATAGGTGGGGCCACCCTGTCGGCGTGTCCCGCCCTCTATCCTCCGTGCGAGCGTGCCCGCCGGCCCACCCGTCAGTCTTCGCTCAGCGCTGCCTCAGCCACTGACCGCTCGGGCCCATCTGTCAGCCTCTTTCCTTTTTCGTTTGCCCGCCGACAGGTGGGGGCCACCTGTCGGATTCGTCTTCTCCGATGGAAATCCCCCCTCTTTCCAAACCCGGCTGATCCCCTTCCAAATTCCACTGCCGGCCGTCGTCGTTCGCAAAATTGGACCAGGATTCCTTTTTCCCCGATCACCAGGTGATCCATTTCCCTCCTTAGCCACGCGGTTTCATCCTTATGGAAGCTGATCCGAGCGCATGGAGAGTTCACCGAAGATAGTATGGGATTCCTCGTCGGTTTCCCTCTTTCAGCCTTCCTTTTTCACCACCGATGAGCTCTATTTAACCCCCTGTCTCCATCGCACTCCGCCACGCCGTCGTAGCCCAAGCCAGTACAAACCGGAGCACCACCACTTGGGTTTTTTTGGTTTTCCTCTGTTTCCCCTCCGGCAAGCCTTCGTTAGTGCTTCAAGCCATCGTCACCCTCGTCGTCACCACCTCTAGGACTAGTGACGCCGCCCCTTCCTCGGCCACATCTCCGTTGGCCGTGAAAACCACCGGAACACCATGCCGCCACCAAACCCGAAGCTTGTCACCGCCCCTTCTCATCGCCGATCACCATCGGCCCCCCTTCGTCACCAACTCTGGTATGCCCGTGTCCCCCTTGCTCTCCCGGTCCCATTTTGGACTTTAGCCGGGCCGTTTATCCGTCGCCGTTGCCGGTATCTCTCGCCGTTGTGTCGCCGGAGCTGGAGAAGAGGGGTACTCTGCCCTCTTCTATGTGTGCCATGCCGGATGGGCTCAGAGCCCTCCGATCGGATCTGGACGGTCCAGATTAAAGCCCTCGTGGGATTTAATTCTGGACGTCGGTCTGGTCAAAGCGGTACGGGCCCATCTGGGCCATCCGCTGTGACTTAGGCATCCCGCCTCGCGCCTAGCCACTAGATCCAGATCCGACGGTCCAGAGGACTCCGGTCCACGCACACAGTGCGCTGGTCCGTGGTGAGCCTGGCTCACCGTGGACCAGAACCCATTTCATGTTTAAATAAAATTCAGAAAAATTGTTTAAACTTTGAAAATTCATAACTTGCTCAATTTAACTCCAAATTTGACCATTCAAATTTTTAAATCTTTCTTTTTATTTTCTACACTTTTATTCCATAAAATAGTATGTTTATTTTGCACAAATATTCTTATTAAATAATAGAGTAAAAACCCCTTTAGGATTAAATTCATATATCATTAAATAATTCAGAAGAACCCTTCATAATTTGTATATTAATTTCAGAGGACACAATAACTTCATTTCACTATTTTAATGCAATAAAAACAGTAGGGTTGATTTGTACATTTTAGTTCACCTTTAAATAGGAAAGTAAAACCCCCTTAGGGTAAATGCTTAATTCAATTTATAAAATTAAGAAACCTCTTTAAAAAATTAATCTTAAATATTTAGGTAATAATTTCACAGAATTTAAGGCTTTATTTCCTTTATTTAATAAAACAAAAACATGTATGCTTATCTTGGTGATTTTGGATTGTTTATTGAATGTCGTGTTTATTTTTCGTAAAGGAAGACTACGATGCCGTCGAGGATCCGGAGTTTTACCCCGAGATTCCACCTACACCATTCGCAGATCAAGGCAAGTCACAACCCCCATTTTGATCATAATTGAGCCCATGTTTTAATAAATTATCACTATAACTCATAGGATAATATTGCATTAGTTTAATCTGAAGCCCTAAATTATATTTATTAGATCCCTATCCTTGTGTGCAAACCCAAGCCATGCTTATTGAGCCTAAACTCCTTGTCACTCTAAAATATTATATTAGCTAGTGTCCAATGTATCGACACAACTGCTATAGGATAAAAGAACGAGTCGGAGATAGATGGATTCTGCTATATGATTTTCCCCGTGATTCTCGTCTCTGGATTCTATTGGAGTTGGCTATGTTATAAGTACGGTGGGTTCCAGGTGCAAGCTCGAGAATTGGTTGGTCGCACCCGGGGCACTATAAGGACCGATCTGCGGGATCTGTGAGGAGCCATGTTGAAGAGCGTAGGCCTCATGGCTCCAGATGTGATGAGTCATTGTCAACCGAAGTCAAAGAGGACTGAAGAGAAGATAAGACCTGCTGTGTCTGGGCCGTATGTGACTCAAGTACACGGGCAGCAAGCGACTGTCGGGCAGAGGGGCCGCGATGTTGGGCTAGCCCAATCCGGGTACATGGGCTCGGAGCAGTAGAGGATCCACTAGACTGTTGACCAGGATTGACTCAGGTACATGGGCGGCGAGCGATTGCCGGGGTGAGAGAGCTGCGGAATCGGGCCAGCCCAATCCGGGTACCTGGTGCAAAGTCGGTGGATGCTTTGTCAGTTTTGGCACAAAACTGACAACCGCTGATCTTGGATCGGACCGTTCTGAGGCGAAGCAGTAGTCGCTACGAAAGCTCCGCTTCAGGATAAGTCATCTATAATTAGGAGTTTACTATTTTGTCCTTAGGCCCACAATCAATTAGTCGAGTCTGTAAAAATATCGTAAGGGCATTTTGGTCTTTTCCATTTTATTTCAGCGTCTGTAAAAAACCCTAAGGGTCTTTTGGTATTTTCCTAGACTATTGGGCTGCCTATAAATAGGGCCCCAATCCCTAGGGTTAGGGTTACCCCTTCTGAAAACTACTTTACTAATCCAAAAGATTGGGTCATTTTTAGTTCCTCCTGTTTTGCGCCGCCGGCGAGTATTTTACTCTGTTTGCTCTGAAATCGCCGCCATCGGTCCGGGGTACTCCTATCAATCTTTGAGTTACAGTTTCATCAGAGTTCCCTTGTGTTTCGTCGCTGTTAATTCCCTGGTTTATACCTGTTTGCCCTATCGATTTTACTTCTGCTGTGTGCTGTGTTTTCTCGTCGTTTCCGCTCGGTTCTGTGCACTGTTTTTGCATTGCAGTCGATGCACCGAACTAGCTTTGCAGCCTATCATGAAGGCTAGCTCCTAGTGCACAGTTCTTGCTGCATATGTGACCCGTTTCTCTGTGCACAACATCCAGCTAGATGCTAGCTAGCGCCTAGCTCGGCTAGTTTCTTCACATGGCCAGCAAGGCTGCTCGCATAGCCAGGACAACTGCTAGATGCATGCAGCAATACACACAACACTAGTACTTTGTTGATTAGTTTGTATCGATCTTCCTGTCCACATTTTACTGTGAGGACTGGTCCAAGTTTTTACTACTAAATCGATGTGTAAGTGCTTTGTGTGTTAGTTTTTGCGTTATGTTTCTTGCATTGCTTGTTGCTACAGGCCATTTTTATTCTTCATATCTTGAGCTTCGTGTGTAGCTCTGTAGCTACTACACAGTTCATTGATTAGCCTGGCATAAGCTACGGTGGTGTTTGCCTGTACTCCAATGGCTGGCCGAAGTAGTGCGAAGCGTGCATGCGTGAGTCAAAGAAGCTAGTGCACGACATCTACAGTCATTGATTTAATTTCATCTGGGCCCCACCGAAGTGCAACCTTCGCTGATTGTTTGGTTTCGGAATCGAAGTCTGCAGTAGCACTTGTGTCGGAGTAGGTTCTCAGTACTAGCAGGTGCGAAGTATTGGCGAAGTGTGTGAAGACTCTAAATTTTTTCTTGTTCAGGCATGTAGTCCGAAGTCTAGCTAGCGAAGTCTGTTTGGTCTTCTTGTAGCTTCAATTGTCAAAAGCTTCGAATTCGAAGCTAGTCTGCAGGCTTCGAAAAACAGTGGCACAACTTCGAATCTGACTTCTACAGACTTGGACATACTTCGATGTTTAAGACTGTAGGCTTCGCATGACTATTTCGAACAGGCTTCGTCAAGTACCGAATAGGAGACAAACGTTGAATAGTAAATTTTTATCTCTTTTTACGAGCACTTAGATTAATTGATGTGATGATTTATTCTCATGAAGGTTGAACTATTTATGATCTGATTGACCTGTTAATCTGCCTTTCAACACTGGTTTAGTGTCTTCTCATTTAGGACACCGGTCTTTTTTAGGCTAGATCATTTTAGGCTTTGTTGATATGTTCACTTTTCCACTGTTAGTCTGTTGAGGTGCATTGGGTGTTGGGAGCAGGCCATTGATTCGAAAAAAATTTTTAGGCGCCCATTCACCCCCCTCTAGTCGCTACTTTCGGTCCTACAAGTGGTATCAGAGCCTGCTTAGGGTTTTCCATACCTTAACCGGTTCTAAACCCCAGTAGTGATCATGACGTCTCCTGGAAAGGTCCTGTCCTTGGAAGCTTATGGCTATAATTATTGGAAGACTCGCATGCGAGCCTATCTCTTGAGCCAAAGCTCGGATATTTGGGACATTTGTGTTCACACTACTTGCACAGTGTTGCCTATTGCTGAGCGTAATTCTCCTGATATTATCGCCCAACATCAGAACAACAACAAAGCGGTGAACATTTTGTTTTCTAACTTAGGTCCCACTGAATTTGAGCGTGTGAGCCATCTCACAACTGCTAGAGAGATATGGGCTACCCTCCAGGAACACCATGAGGGGACAGCCCAGGTTAAGGCTCGGCTCTATCAGACCTATCGGCGTGAATATGAAAATTTCACACAAAAGCCGGGTGAATCTGTTGAAGCTTTGTTTGGTCGTTTTCAATCGATCATCAACAAGCTTCAGGCCAACAAGGCCGAGGGAGTTCAGTTAGTCTCAGATCATGAGCATGCGCTCAAGGTTCTCCATACCTTGGACCCTAAGATCTGGGAGATCAAGGTATCCTCTATCATTGAGAGCACTTCATCTGATACCTTGACAATTTCTGAGTTGTTTAGCAAGCTGAAGGCCACTGAGGTTGATACCCAGTTGAGATCAAATCTCACTGGCTCTGGTTCAAAGACCCTGGTCCTTGCTACATCTTCTGCTGATCCCTCTTCTGTGAGCTGTGCTGGGTTCTCTTTGATGTCTATCACTAAGGACCAGCTCGAGTTGTTAGGAGATGATGACCTGTGTCTATTTAACAACCGGGTGCGTCGTGTCTATGATAAGAGAATGTTCAAAATACACAACACAAAATCCGGATGCTTTGAGTGTGGTGATCTAGGTCACTTCATCGCCGACTGCCCCAAGCGCAATGGTCACAAGAAGGGTACCGGTGGTGGCTTCTATGACTCCGGCAAGCACGACGACTCATCCTTCACAAAGGGCAAGCCAAAGACCAGATTCATTAAAAAGGCCCTAAAGGACTACCGGCGTGAGAACAAGAAGCGCGACAAGGCCTTCTTCGTCGAGATGGAGAAAAGCTACTCCAAGCGGTCCACGTCTTCTTCCTCTTCATCAAGCTCAAGCGATGAGGAGATCATGATAAGAAAGGGGAAGGACAAGGACGATCCGGCGGGCCTCTGCTTCATGGCCTTCGGGGATAGGCCAAAGAGCCGCTCACATCAACGCCGAAGATCCCGCAAGAGCTTCTACTCAATGGCTCTAGGGGATAAGGAAGAGAAGGGCTCCTCTGATGACTCCGACGATGACGAAAATGAGAACGTATCCTCTTACGAACGTGAAATTGTTGATTTACTTTAAAGCAATCGTCAGGAGTTGAAATATCGGGAAAAACTGCTTAGAGGGGCTAAGAAGAGGATAGATGAACTTAAGAGTGAGCTTGCCATGGCCAACGGCAGAATTGAGAGTCTATCTTCTTCCCCTTGCTTGGGTGATAGTAGTGAGTGCCCAAAATGTGAGGTGTTGCTTTGTGACCTGACGACTCTGAAATCCAGTTACACAGAAAGAGTTGATGAGAGGGACGCTTTGGCCACTGAGCTTGAAAGTGCTCAGCTAGAGCTGAAAGATGCTCATGCCACTGTCGTTGTCCCCTGTGTTGATTGCCCATCTCATCTAGCTAGTTTAGCTGAGCTGAAAGCCAAGGGTGATGAACAATTGGGTGATTTGGAGAGAGTTAGAGCTGAGATGGTGGAGCAGACTAGGCTAGAGCTTAAGACACTGTCAGTTCCACCCACTGTCTATGAGAATTGCTTGTCTCTTAGATTGGAGTTGATCAAGCTGAAAGCCGAAAAGTCTATCCAGGTTGATCGAGGATGTGAGACCTGCTTGTCTCAGGTGGAGGTTCTAACTTCCTTGAGAGAGGAGCTAGCTGATGTCCAAAATGAGAACTTTTACCTCCGTCAGATCCTGAGTTGGGTGAGTGCCAGAGAGCCACAGCTCGGCATGATGATCCAGCAGTTTAAGAGGCAGGATGGGTTTGGGGTAGGCTACACCTACACCAAGGCTGATTTTGAGAGTGCCATTATCTGGGCAGTGGAGTAGAGTAAAATGACTCCGAATAGAGATACCCCAAGACTCACTCCACTGAGTCTTTCTAGGCTAGTCAGCCCAAGGATGGAGTGTTCCAAGAACAGCCCAAAGCTCCACCCAAGAAGCCCATCTGGGTTCCAAAGCCCAAACACCTCCGCACTTCTCTAGACTCTCTTCCTGGACCCTCTCACACCAAAGAGTCTACACCCAACACCACCAAGCCCAAGAACCCCAAGCCTCAACCACATCCCAAGAAGCCCACTTACCACTATGAGTTTTGTCAGAAAGACAGGCATATTGCGGAGTTTTGCTTCAGGAGGAAGTGGGTTGAGAGAGCAGAGAGAGCTCGTGGTGGCCAGGAACAGTTCTACCAGCAGGGTGGTAGACTGAGAGTTCCTCGATGCGGGGAGAGGCTAGAGGACAGGCCGCACCATGTAGGTGGTGGTAGAGGAGACGAATTTCATGCCCGTGCTCCTGAGGGTGGTGTTCGATTCGGTAGAGCTCCAGGTCATTTTGGATACGGTCCTGGACCTCGTGGCCGAGGTTTTAGGCAGAACCATGGACCGTGCTTTGAGCCACGTTTTGGTCCAGATTCTTATGATGATTTCTGCTTTCCATCTTTTGAGCAGATGGCTCGACACTGGTTTAGTTCTTTTGCTAAACCTGGTGCCGGACCATTTGCTCCCCCTTACGACCACTGATTGTGCAGGATCGGGGACTGGAGGATGTATGGATCATGGACTCAGGATGCTCTCACCACATGTCGTGACATCGCAGATGGTTCTCCAGTCTCTCTCCCCCGAGCTCCAAGGAATACATCACCTTCGGGAACAGTGGTCAAGGGAAGGTACACGACACTGGCTCAATTCGCATCTCAGACCATTTCTCTTTGAAGAACGTTGCTTTGGTTGGAAATTTGAACATCAATTTAATTTATGTTTCGCAACTTCTTGAGGATGGTTTGGAGGTTCGTTTTAAGAAGGGCAGTTCTTCTGTTGTTGATTCTAGAGGGTCTTTGATTTGCCAGATCTTACCCTTCGGTAAGGTTTTTCGGATCGACTTCTCTAGTTCTTTTGGCCCTTCTCGCTGTTTGATTGTTGGATCCTCCTCTGAGCTCTGGAAGTGGCAGAGGATGTTGGGCCATTTGAGTTTTGATCTGCTAGTCAGGTTGAGCTCTATGGACCTCATCCGAGGATTGCCCAAGCTTAAATGGAGAAGGATCTAGTTTGCCATCCCTGTCATCACGGGAAAATGGTTGCCGCTTCTCACTCACCTGTGACTCAGGTGATGACTTCATACCCGGAAGAGCTGTTACACATGGACACTGTTGGTCCAGCTCGGGTATGCTCAGTCAGTGGGAAGTGGTACGCGCTTGTGATTGTTGACGATTTTTCTCGATTCTCGTGGGTTTTATTCTTGGAGTCTAAGGATGAGACTTTTCATTTTGTTCATGACTTGATTTTGAAGATGAAGAATGAGAACAATGGTCGGATGCGAGCAATTCGCTCTGACAACGGCTCTGAGTTCAAGAACTCTCGGTTCATCAGCTTCTGTAGTGATCAGGGCCTTGATCATCAGTTTTCTGCTCCTTACACTCCCCCACAGAACGACGTTGTGGAACGAAAGAACCGCACGCTAGTCGAGATGGCCAGGACGATGCTCGATGAGCACAGAACTCCTAGGCGCTTTTGGGCTGAAGCCATGAACATGGCTTGCTATCTTGCCAACCGCATTTTTCTTAGAGCTTACCTAGGTAAGACTTCATATGAGTTGCGGTTTGGCAGACAGCCCAAGGTGAGCCACTTGCGAGCATTTGGCTGCAAGTGCTTTGTGCTAAAGAAGGGAGGGCATTTAGACAAGTTTGAGTCTCGTTGTTGGGATGGAGTTTTTCTTGGCTATGCTTTGCATTCTCGAGGCTTCCGTGTTTGGAACCTCGACTCCCAGCAGCTTGTCGAGACTTGCGAGGTTTCTTTTGATGAGTCCTTGCCTTCTTTGACTCCTTCTTTTGAGCTTTCTAGAGATGGTGAGCTCGGAGAGTCCATCTTCGAGGAAGATGATGACGCTCCAGCTGTTGATGAGGGTGGGCCTTCTGCACAGCCTGCAGACCCCACACCTTCTGAGACTTCGATTGAGGACGAGGCTGGACCTCTGATCACTTCTTTCACTTCGATCGAGCCCCCTCAGTCGAGTCCAGAGGTGCCAGCTACTGACTCCGGTGAGGTGACTTCAGATCACTAGGGATCCCAAGTAGTTCAACATGATCACCCCTCAAAGCTCATCATCGGTGATCTATCTGAGAGGACTTTGCGTTCTTCTGTTGACTCTCTTGCTGTGTTTGCTGAATCTTCTTTTGTTGCATCTTTTGAGTCCAGATACGTTTCTCATGCTCTTTCTGATTCAAATTGGATTAATGCTATGCAAGAAGAGCTTGAGAATTTTGTCCGCAATCGGGTTTGGACACTGGTTGAGCTGCCACCCGGATGCCACCCCATTGGCACCAAGTGGGTGTTCAAGAACAAGCAAGGTGAAGATGGGGTTGTGGTGCGCAACAAAGCTCGACTGGTTGCCCAGGTTTTTTGCTAGAAGGAGGGCATTGACTTTGAAGAGACTTTCGCCCCTATTGTCCGTCTTGAGTCCATTCGCATTATTTTAGCTTTTGCCACTTCGAAGGGTTTTAAGCTTTTTCAAATGGACGTCAAGAGGTCTTTTTTGAATGGGTACATAGAGGAGGAGGTTTATGTTAGGCAACCCCCCCGGTTTTGAGAACCCTAAGTTTCCTCGACATGTTTTTAAGCTGCAGAAAGATTTATACGATCTGAAGCAAGCCCCTAGGGCTTGGTATGACCGGTTAAAGCAGTTTTTGTTGGGGAAGGGCTTTGTGATGGGTTCTGTGGATAAAACTCTTTTCTTGCTCAGAGATGCATCAGATTTCTTGGTTGCTCAGATATACGTGGACGATATCATTTTTGGTGGTACTACTAATGCTCTTGTGTCCAAGTTTTCTGAGCAGATGCATAGTGAGTTTGAGATGAGCCTCATGGGTGAGCTCAAGTACTTCCTAGGGCTCCAGATCAAGCAAACCAAGGACGACGCCTTCATCCACCAGGGAAAGTACACTCGGGACATGTTGAAGAAGTTCGACTTTGGTGGAGAGCTGAAGCCTCAGATGACCCCAATGGGTACATCTGGGGGCCTAGAAAAGGATGAGAGCGGCGTCAAAGTCAATGAGAGAGAGTTTCGAGGGATGATTGGTTTGCTGCTGTACTTGACGGCGACGAGGCCAGACATACAGTTTGCCATGGGACTGTGCGCGCGCTTCTAGTATTCACCACGCGCGTCTCATCGGCAGGCTGTCAAGCGCATTTTCAAGTATCTAACTATGCGCCTAATTTAGGTCTTTATTATTCAGCATCATCATCTTTTGATTTATCTTGATTTTCGGACGTTGACTTTGGTGGGTGCTGGTTGGATCGCAAGTCGACTTCTGGTACTTGCCAGTTTCTTGGTTCGTCTCTTGTTTCTTGGTCTTCTCGAAAGCAGTCTGGAGTTGCACGTTCGACCACTGAGGCTGAGTATGTAGCTGCTGCTAGCTACTCCTCCCAGTTAGTTTGGATGATTTCCACATTACGAGACTTTGGGTTGTTCTTTCCTACTAGAGTTCCTCTGTTTTGTGATAGCACTAGTGCGATTAGTGTAGGGAAAAACCCTTGTCTCCATTCAAAAACCAAACACATTTATGTGTGCTTTCACTTTCTAAGGGATCAATATGAGAAAGGTGTCATTGACCTTGTTCATGTTGATACCCATCATCAGTTGGCTGACATTTTCACCAAACCCCTAGATCAGTCTACTTTTGAGCGTTTACGAGGGGATTTGGGTGTTGTGTATCCTTTTTAGGATATTTTGAGTTAGTTTTCTTTCTTTTTTTACTCTTTTCTTGAGTCTTTTTGTGTGTGTTCATATCATGCATATTCACATATCACACTTTGATCCTGCTTCTGTTATATGATTGATCTGCTTTACTTTTTCTAGCTGGTACATGCTTTTGATTACTTGTCAATGATCATGCTTTGGTTCAGTTCACTTGATATGTCTGATATCTATCATATGCATGGCTTTTATGCTTTAAAATTGAAAAATGATCACCATTGCTTCTGGTAACTAGCATGTGTAGGCTGAATGTTTTTGCTAGCTGTTACATGCCTTGTAGCTAGTTCCTCACTTAGATGCAGATATGCAACTTGGACATCTATATGCTTTAACATGGAAAATGTGCTATGAAAATGATAAAAATCAAAAATGAATGAAAATTCCATGCCTTTTTATGCTTGAGTTGAAAAGATCCAGGTGGGTTTGCTTTGTCGCATTGCATTGTTCTGGACTACTTACCATAGCACTTTGGTATGAACTGGGATAGTGTAGTGTATGCTAAGACCAATGTCTTAAGCTTCTGATGGTCCAGTTCTGGCCTAGGCTTGACTTGGTTGGTTAGCATAAGGTTTGACATGCAAATAAGCCCTAGCAAAAATGAAAAAGGAAAAAGAAAAAGCCTGAAAATTAAAGAGATAACAAGTTTGCTGAAGCACTTCGTTTTGGACAATGCTTATCTTGGTAGATATCAGTGAGCTTTTGCATGTCATGCTTTACCTTGCTTGTCAACTGGAAAATGTGGTGATGCTTTTGTTTGCAAATTGAAAAATGTGTGCTAATGACTTTCTTTAGATATCATCTATTGCACTGATCATGCCATGTGTCTTAGACAGTATGTCTTTTGCTATACCTGCTAGATAGTGTAACTGCAGTCAATCATATCTGAGAAGCATGCTTTCTACACTCCACCTGCACCCCAGTTGCATTCATTGCATATTTTGAGGGGGAGTTGCCTTTTAGGGGGAGTTGCCTTTTAGGGGGAGTTTGTGTCTCTTTAGAGTGCATTTAGTCTCGCTTGATGAGTCCAATTGTCAACAAGGGGGAGAAATTTTGGGAGAAGAGTTTAAGGAGGAGTTTTGGCTTTCTCTGGGATTTGTTTCAGGGTGAGTTTTTGTTTCGTTTGTCCTTACTCTTTGTATATCCTTGTTGATAATTCTGAGATTGCACTTGTTTTGAGTCTTTACTTTTGGTTAACCATAATGACTGCTTTCTTGCTTTTGTTTGGCTTTTGGTCATTAGGGTTAAACTTTTACTTTATTTTCTTCTTCTCTATTTTCTTGTGTTTTGTGTTCATGTTACCACATGTGCTCGCAGGTACTGGAAAGCTGATGAAGAGAAGTGTTGACAATGCACTCATCAAGGGGGAGATTTAGGAGCCATGCTGAAGAGCGTGGGCCTCATGGCTCCAGATGTGATGAGTCATTATCAACGGAAGTCAAAGAGGACTGAAGAGAATAGAAGACCTGCTGTGTCTGGGCCGTATGTGAATCAGGTACACGGACAGCAAGCGACTGTCGGGCAGAGGGGCCGCGAAGTCGGGCTGGCCCAATCTGGGTACATGGGCTCGGAGCAGCAGAGGATCCACTGGACTGTTGACCAGGATTGACTCAGGTACACGGGCGGCGAGCGATTGCCGGGCTGAGAGAGCTGCGGAATCGGGCCGGCCCAATCTGGGTACCTGGTGCAAAGTCGGTGGACGCTTTGTCAGTTTCGGCGCAAAACTGACAACCGCTGATCTCAGATCGAACCGTTCTGAGGCGAAGCCGTAGTCGCTACGAAAGCCCCGCTTCAGGATAAGTCATATGTAATTAGGAGTTTACTATTTTGTCCTTAGGCCCACAGTCAGTCACTCGATTGTGTAAAAATATCCTAAGGGCATTTTGGTCTTTTCCATTTTATTTCAGCGTCTGTAAAAAACCCTAAGAGTCTCTTGGTATTTTCCTAGACTATTGGGATGCCTATAAATAGGGCTCCAATCCCTAGGGTTAGGGTTACCCCATCTGAAAACTACTTTACTAATCCAAAAGATTGGGTCATTTTTAGTTCCTCCTGTTTTGCGCCGCCGGCGAGTATTTTACTCTGTTTTCTCTGAAATCGCCGCCATCGGTCCGGGGTACTCCTATCAATCTTTGAGTTATAGTTTCATCACAGTTTCCTTGTGTTTCGTCACTGTTTATTCCCTGGTTGTATACCTGTTTGCCCTATCGATTTTACTTCTACTGTGTGCTGTGTTTTCTCGTCGTTTCCGCTCGGTTCTGTGCACTGTTTTTGCATTGCATTCGATGCACCGAACTAGCTTTGTAGCCTATCATGAAGGCTAGCTCCTAGTGCACAGTTCTTGCTGCATATGTGGCCCGTTTCTCTATGCACAACATCCAGCTAGATGCTAGCTAGCACCTAGCTCGGCTAGTTTCTTCACATGGCCAGCCAGGCTGCTCGCATAGCCAGGACAGCTGCTAGATGCATGCAGCAATACACACAGCACTAGTACTTTGTTGATTAGTTTGTCTCGATCTTCATGTCCACATTTTACTGTGAGGACTGGTCCAAGTTTTTACTACTAAATCGATATGTAAGTGCTTTGTGTGTTAGTTTTTGCGTTATGTTTCTTGAATTGCCAATTGCTACAGGCCATTTTTATTCTTTGTATCTTGAGCTTCATGTGTAGCTCTGTAGCTACTACACAGTTCATTGATTAGCCTGGCAGAAGCTACGGTGGTGTTTGCATGTACTCCAATGCCTGGCTGAAGCAGTGCGAAGCGTGCATGCATGAATCAAAGAAGCTAGCGCACGACATCTGCAGTCATTGCTTTAATTTCATTTGGGCCCCACCAAAGTACAACCTTCGCTGATTGTTTGGTTTCAGAATCGAAGTCTGTAGTAGCACTTGTGTCGGAGTAGGTTCTCAGTACTAGCAGGTGCGAAGTATTGGCGAAGTGTGTGAAGACTCCGATTTTTTTCTTGTTCATGCGTGTAGTCCGGAATCTAGCTAGCGAAGTCTGTTTGGTCTTCTTGTAGATTCGATTGTCACAAGCTTCGAATTCGAAGCTAGTCTGCAGACTTTGAAAAATAGTGGCACAACTTCGAATCTGACTTCTGCAGACTTCGGACAGACTTCGATGTTTAAGACTACAGGCTTCGCATGACTGTTTCGAACAGGCTTCGTCAAGTACCGAACAGGAGACAAACATTTAATAGTAAATTTTCATCTCTTTTTACGAGCACTCAGATTAATTGATGTGATGATTTGTTCTCATGAAGGTTGAACTATTTATGATCTGATTGACCTGCTAATCTGCCTTTCAACACTGGTTTGGTGTCTTCTCATTTAGGACACCGATCGTTTTTAGGCTAGATCATTTTAGGCTTTGTTGATGTGTTCATTTTTCCACCGTTAGTCTGTTGAGGTGCATTGGGTGTTGGGAGCAGGCCATTGGTTCGAAAGAATTTTTAGGCGCCCATTCACCCCCCTCTGGTCGCTACTTTCGGTCCTACAATCTGTTGCAAAACACTTCCATACTAACCACAAGTCTAATGGGTAAGTCCTAACTGGATGTATGGATCGTACCAACTTGATGCACCATAGTGGAGGGGGCAAGGGGCAACCTATGGGTGACTTGTACCGACGTGGCTCAAGGGGGGTATGGTGTTGGCCCGAAGTGACTGGGGCACCATATGAAACCTATAAGAGGGTGTTATCTCATTGGTGTGTTCCATACTAAAGGTTTTGGCACGAGTTCCCGTGGTATGGGTCATCTCGTACACTTTGGTGTCCGTGGATGAGTGCATGCCTTGTGGGTACAGTAGTACACCTCTGATCAGAGTTTAAATCTTTTCGAAAAGCCGAACCCACAGTCAAGGGCGGGTTGTGTGACTTCTCGCAGTTAGTTTACTATTGTTTGAATGATCGTGTGATTCATGGCATGTAAGGACTGTTGAGCGAGGGTGGGCTGACTGTACCCCTCGAGTTAGAAGATGATGCATATACTCATGTTTAATTTTCTGTACTAATAACTTGTTCACATTAACTACTTTACAAATATGCTTTTTCGCAAAGTTAGCCACTGCCTTCCTTGTTATTACTCTGCATTATATTTGCATCCGGTGCTTGCTGAGTACGATTGTACTCACCCCCGTTGACTTACACCACCAGAGGCAGTCTACTACGAGGAGGGTGACGGTTTGGAGTAGCGACCCAATCAAGGCACATGACTAGAAGGAGGTGTTCATCTAGAGGATTTATGTTATTAGTTTCTCTTTAACTCTTTTGTAATAATATGGTCTACGAACCATGATCGATTGGCGTATTGTACGCAGTCGTGTGATGAACGTCTTGTATTTATTGATTTTCTATGGAATTTCAATAAATTCTCGGTTTTATTAAATCGGGGCGTTACACCAACAGTTGGCGTAAAAGATTACACTAACAGGTTTAAAGAACTAGAAAGATTAACAAATGGAGTGTCTGTTTAAGAAGACTATTCCATGCCTCCGAATAGGATAATAGCTTGAGATAGTTCGAAGTGTGTATTAAATATCTGAGTATTCGATACCCATTACAGAGCAAAGAGGGGTATTTATAGATAGAATACATAGGTAAAAGACTCCTTTACCCTCTAATTACAACCAACTAAGAAGATAATGTTTACTATTCTTCGTAGGGTTAAAAGAGTAAAAGACTAATCTAGTCAGTGAGAAGATAGTTCTTCTATCCTTGCTGGCATTACCCCTTCGGGTGAAGAGGCTTTGGGAGGCTCCGTCACACAGAAGTCTTGATGAAGGCCTTCACTGTAGAGGGCTCCGAATATTGCGAAATCTTGATACTTTTAGCATCTTCAGAGGTAAAGCTCCTAGCTTTGTTTCTTCTACTTGTATTGTTATGGGAGTTTCCTTGACCTCTAGATGATGAAATATTTTCCCCCAACAGATATGAAGGAGTGTGTTGCTCCCGAGTCGAACAATATTGCCGCGGGTATGGAATTGGCAGTAAACATACTGAGGACGACTTTTGGGTCTTCTTGGGCTTCTTCCGTGGTGATGTGATTGACACGGGTGTGGATTACCGGGTTGGGAGCGACTCCTTGGGTTTGCTTGGGGTGAGGACACTGATGGGAGTAGTGCCCTTCCTTGCGACAGTTGAAGCACACGACTAGCTTGCCGTTCCGGTCCCTCAGAGTGTTGGCCTTGATGGCCAGCACCGATGGGACTGATGGAACTGGTGGAGCTGGTGGAGTTGGGCGGGGGTTCCCGATACTCAGACCGCCAGAGTTGTACTGCGGCCTGAAGGCGGGACGAGGGTGATGGCTTGGTGCATGGGCTGGAGGAGTGAAGCGGGGCCTCTGAAGGATTCCCTGGTTGTGCTTGAAGGCTATTATCTTCCTCTTCTTGAAGTCTAGCCGTTTCTGCTCGGTCTCCTAGATGATAGCTTTATTCACCAACTGTTGGAAGTTGGAATAGTCCACAGCGACAAGTTGGACGGATAGCTCATCCTTCAGTCCCTAGAGGAACTTGGTCTGACGGGCGGCATCGGTGCGGACTTCCTCTGGTGCATAACTGTTGCGCCCCGATTTATCGACATCGAAACATTATTGAATTTCATAAGAAAAACAATAATACAAGAGGTTCATCATGCGACAATCGTACATACAGCAAGTATTCATGGTGCGCAGACCATATTTATTACATCAGAATAAAAATTAAATAAGAAAATAAAAGCATGACGAACGCCCTCTTCAGGATCTTCTCTTGACTGGGTCACTACTCCAGACCATCCTCATAGTAGGCATCCTCTGAAGTGTGTCCAATGGGTATGAGTACAAAAGTACTCAACAAGCCACCGCAGATGCAAATAATAATGCAAGGTAATAACAATGGAAGGATAATGGCAAAAGTGCAGAAAAGTACGTTTTCAGTTATTGCATTTAGTGTAGTCAATTTTTATCATGCGGAATAATAAACATGAACATCAATAACATCATCTAACTCGAGGAGTACGTTTTACCTCCTCGCACAATAGTCCTTACATGTCAAATCATCATGCACTTACATATCAAAAGTAAACTAACTGTGGGATGTCACGCAACCCGCTCTTGACCGTGGGCTCGGCTTTTCGAAAAGATTTATGACTCTGATCAGAGATGTACTACTGTACCCACAAGGCACACACTCATCCCGAACACCAAAGTGTAACGAGATGACCCATACCACGAGAACTCGTGCCAAAACTTCAGCATGAAATGCTCCAAGCGATAACCACCCGCTCTAGGTTTCGCCGGCGCGCCGGACAGCATCCTGGCTAATGTCGCACCCCCTTTTGCGCCACGTTGGCACAAGCCACCCGCAGGTGCTGCTTGACCCATCTCCAAATGGTGGCTTTGGTTTGGAACACTCCATACCTTAGTTAGGACTTACCCATTAGACTTGTGGTTAGTACGGAAGTGTATTGCAATGGATCCCGCAGACCGGTCCTTATAGTGCCCGGGTGCTACCGACCAATGCCCTAGCTTGCACCCGGAACCCACCATGCATTCACTCACAACCACAACTCATCACCGACAGAATTCCAAGGATAAGAATAACGGGGATCATATAGTAGAACCAAGTTGCTACGACTCATTTTTAATCCTATAGCAATCGTGTCAATACATTGGACACTAGCTAATAATACTAATTATATGGTGACAAGGAGGTTAGGCGAGATAGCATGGCTTGGGTTGCACAACAAGGTCGGGGGATACTAATAAATATATTGTAAGGGTTTCATTTGACTAATGCATGTATATCCTATGTGTTTTAGCGATAGTTTAGTAAAACATGGGTTCAATATGCTCAAAACTGTTGTTTGGTGACTTGCCTTGTTCAGCGAAAGGAGAGGGAGGAACTTCGGGAAAACACTCTAGCTCCTCGGCGGCGTCGTAGTCTTCTCGATATAAATAAAGTAAAATAAAATAAATACAACATTCAATTTAAACAATACAAAACCACACAACAAGCACATAGGTTTAAATTGGTTTAATTTAAGGAAAACCTAGTTGTTAAGTTTCTGAAATCTATTTTATAAATAATTTAAAATGAACTACAAAGAAATATGACCCTTTCTAAAAGGGATTTTTAATTGTGAAATAATCTCTTTTTAAGCTTTCTAATTAATTTAAAATGAAAGGTCCAGAGAAAACTTAGTGCTTTCAATATATTAACAGGGAATGAATAAATATAAATTTTACTGAAATTTAAATAATAAAGTTTGTATTTTAACATAAGGGCATTTGAATACTTTAGTAAATAAGAATGAAATATTCAAAGTAAACATACTGTTTCTATTGTACTAACGTGTAGAGAATAAAATTACAAAATTTTTGGAATTGAAATGATAATTTTTGGAGTTCGAATGCACCAGATATGAATTTTACAAGTTTAAAACAGTTTCTGGAATTTAATTTAAATTCAAAATAGCCTCGGGTCCATGGTGAGCCAGGCCCACGGTGAACCCGCGCACTGTGCGCGTGGTTCGGCCCAATCTGGACCGTTGGATCCAGATCCAACATGCGAGGTCGAGGCGGGGAGTTAAAATAACATGGATGGCTGAGATTAAAACATCGAACCGGTACGCGATGAACGGCTCAGATTAAACATGGGTTTTTAAAACTAACGGACGCGTGAGATTAAAACATAACGTTTCGATCAGATCCAACAGTGCAGATTATATCACGCACGTGGTGATGCTGGCATCGTCCGATCGTGATCGCACGGTCGGGTTTGAATTCGACACGGCACGGGTACTCGACCCGTGCCGGTCGTCTTCTCCGGTGACGGCGAGTGGGCCAGAGGCCACGGAGAGCGATGGCGGTCGAATCTAAGGCTTAAAATAGAAAGAGGACACTACGGGGATCACAAGGGTACTGTTGGCGGGGCGAATGGTCGACTGGAGCGTGGCCGACTGACGAGCGGAGGCGGCGAAGATGTTCGGGTCCTCGTCGGTGGTGGAGTTCCGGCGGGGTTCGTCGGGGATGGAGGGGTGGCCGAGGTCGGTGAGGTCCTCATGGTCACAGCGGTGCGGTCGGCGAGGAATGGAGGGGGACTCTGGCGACGGCGAGCGGCGGCTGGAGTGAAGGCGGCGTTGAGGTGTTTTAGTGGGCGTCACGGGCGCTTGGGTCGGTTTTGGTGCAATTGCGAGCAAGGGATGGATGCGGGGCACCAGGGGGGTTTAAATAGGATCGCCGGTGGGGGCAGAGGGGGCGCAATTGACGGTGGCCGAGAGTAAACACGCTTTTAAACACCGGCGAGCTCGGTTGCGCTTGATTCATCGAACCTGGACACGAATCGGTCGGATTTGAATAGGGGAAACGGTCGCCGGGGATCGGGCAACATAATGGTGGGCTCAATTCGGGGAGAGGGGGTCGGGGGCAGCGGATCCGAGGCGCATTATGGCATCGGCCGGTGAGGGGGGATTTGGGGGCGGATCTCGCGGGGAAGACGGATCCGACAGGTGGGGCCACTAGGCAGCGGGCATGAGCGAGCGGGCGTGGCGACTAACGGGTGGGGTCGGGTGGTCGGGCGCGCGCGTGGAGAGGAGGGGGGTCTTTGACGGGTGGGGCCCGGGTGTCAGACGGGGCGCGCGGGGGTAATGGGCTGGGCCGACCGGGAGAGAGAGAGAAAGGGAGGGAGAGGCCCACTACTGTTTAAAAGGTTTCTGATTAAAATAATTGCAAAAATTGGTTTAAAATATTTGTGCCACTTCCAAGGTTGATAAAAATTTGTAAAAATTCTCGAAAATATATCTTGGCCTTGGGATCATATACAAAATTTTCTAGCCCCTGGTTTGGTCATTACATCTAGGTCTTAGTTCAAAAAGGTTAAGGAGGGCATTAAAGGTATTTCCAAAATAATTAATTTCAGGAAATTGGATTAAATAATATTTTTATTTCTTTGAAAATTTGGGGTGTTACAAACCTATCCCCCTTACAAAGAATCCCGTCCTCGAAATTGGAACGTTACTCGAATAACTCAGGGTATTGGGCTTTCAGCTCGTCTTCCTTTTCCCATGTAGCCTCTTCGGCGGGGTGGTTGTCCCACTGAACCTTGCAGAAGCGAACCACACGGCTCCTAGTTACTCTTTCCTTAGTTTCCAAGATCTTGATGGGTTTCTCGATGTAGGTCAAATCCTCCTGGACATTGAGTTGTTGGAGGTCGGCTTGCTCGGCGGGCACACGAAGACACTTCTTCAGTTGAGAGACGTGGAATACATCGTGAACTCCTGCCAAGGATGGAGGCAGTTCCAGCTGATATGCCACTTCTCCTTGTTGTCGGAGGATCTAGAAAGGTCCGACAAAGCGGGGTGCTAGCTTGCCTTTCATGTTAAACCTTTGAGTGCCACGGAGGGGAGTGACTCGGAGATAGACATAATCACCCTCCTCAAAGGTGAAGTCTCTTCGTCGGTTATCGGCGTAGCTCTTTTGTCGGGACTGGGCTATCTTTAATCTGTCCCTGATGATTTTGACCTTCTCTTCAGCTTCTCTTAGAATGTCTGTCCCAAACAACTGTGACTCTCCGGTCTGATCCCAGAGCAATGGTGTTCTGCACTTACACCCGTAGAGTGCTTCGAACAGGGACATTTGTAGGCTGGCTTGATAGCTGTTGTTGTAGGAGAACTCTGCATAGGTCTTGTTCTTGTCCCACATTCCACCAAAGTCTAGAGCGCAAGCTCTAAGCATATCTTCCAATACCTGGTTAACCCTTTCGGTTTGACCATCGGTCTGTGGATGATAGGCGGTGCTAAAGTTTAGCCGGGTGCCAAGTTCCTCTTGAAGGTTCTTCCAAAACTTAGAGGTGAACTGACTCCCACGGTAAGATACGATCTTCTTAGGAACTCCGTGTAGGCACACAATCCGGGTCATATACAACTCAGCCAACTTGGCGACAGTGTAAGTTATCTTGACAGGGATGAAGTGAGCCACCTTGGTGAGTCGGTCGACGATCACCCAGATAGAATCATGATCAGCTTGGGTCCTGGGTAGCCCCGTGATGAAGTCCATTCCTATTTCTTCCCACTTCCATTCGGGGACCCAGAGGGGTTGCAACAGTCCAGCAGGTCTTTGATGCTCTGCATTGACTCACCGGGATGTGTCGCACTTGGCCACATACTCAGCTATTTCCCTCTTCATGCTGACCCACCAATATCTCTCCTTCAGGTCTTGATACATCTTTGTACTCCCGGGATGGATGGAGTATAGAGTATCAGTGGGCTTCTTGAAGGATGAGAGTCTTCAACACAGGCTTGTCGGGTACGCATATCCGGTTCCCGAACCAGATGGTACCATGCTCATCCTCAGAGAATCCAGGGGCTTTACCCTTCCGCATGTTCTGTTGGATCTCCAAGATGTCCAGGTCTTCCTTCTGCTTTTCTCGGATCTGGTCTATCAAGACAGGCCTAGACTTCAAAGCAGCGAGGTACGATCGGGTGGTGATCCCTAAATTCAGCCTTTCCATCTCCTTGTATAGCAAAGCGGCTTGGTCCTGTATCCTGATGGCATTGCAGTACCCCTTTCGACTAAGGGCGTCTGCCACTACATTTGCCTTGCCTGAATGATAATGGATGCCCAAGTCGTAATCCTTGATGAGTTCCAACCATCTCCTTTGTCTGAGGTTCAGGTCCAGTTGGGTGAATATGTACTTGAGGCTCTTGTGGTCGGTGAAGACCTCACACCGATTTCCCACAAGGTAATGTCTCCATATCTTCAAGGCATGAACCACGGCTGCTAATTTAGGTCGTGAGTTGGGTAGTTCAGCTCATGCGGTCTCAGCTGTCGGGAGGCGTAAGATATAACCTTCCCTTCTTGCATTAAGACACATCCCAAACCTTGGCGAGAGGCATCATAGTAGACGTGGAAGTCTTTCCGGATGTCTGGCAGAGTCAGAATAGGGGCTGACACGAGCTTCTTCTTGAGGTTTTGGAAGCTTTCTTCGCAATCTGGGGTCCATTCAAACTTTACTTCTTTTTGTAGCAGTCTGGTCATCGGCTTGGCGATCTTCGAAAAATTCTCGATGAACCAGCGGTAGTATCCGGCCAATCCGAGAAAACTCCGGATCTCGGTCACGGTCGTGGGTTGCAGCCAGTTGGTCACTGCTTCCACAGTGGTTGGGTCCACTGCTATTCCTCTGGCAGATATAACATGACCGAGGAACTTCACCTCTGACGACCAAAACTCACACTTGCTGTATTTGGCGTACAATTGTTGTTCCCTTAGCTTTCTGAGGGTCAGACGGAGGTGGGTTTCATGTTCTTCCTTGGTCTTGGAGTAGACGAGGATATCGTCGATGAATACCACGATGAACTTATCCAAGAACTCCATGAAAACATTGTTCATCATGTTCATGAAAAAGGTCGGGGCATTCGTGAGTCCGCACGACATCACAGTGTACTCGTAGAGTCCATAGCGGGAGGTGAAGGCAGTCTTGGGTATGTCCTCTTCTCTAATCCTCAATTGGTGATAACATGACCTGAGGTCAATCTTGGAAAACACCGAGGATCCTTTTAGTTGATCGAACAGGTCATCGATCCGAGGCAATGGGTACTTGTTCTTGATGGTTACGTCGTTCAGGGCTCTATAGTCCACGCACATCCTCTTGGTTTTGCCCTTCTTCATGGCGAAGATGACCGGTGCACCCCAGGGTGAGGTACTTGGCCGGATGTACCCTTTTTGCTCCAGGTCTTCAATGTTGTCTTGACCTCGGCTAGTTCATTGGCGGCCATCCGGTATGGGCGCTTGGACATTGGAGTGGTCCCGGGACAAGTTCGATCCTGAATTCGATGTCCCGCTTGGGAGGCATTCCTGGTAGGTCCTCGAGGAAGACGTCCACAAACTCCTTGACTATGGGCACTTCTTCAAGGGCTAGCGAGTGAAGGGATGCTTCAAGTGGTTTGCGGCTGGTCATCTGGAAAGTGACGGCTTTGCCGTCGGGGTTGGTCACTATTACGGACTTGTTGGCACAGTCGATCACTCCCTTGTGCTTCATCAACCAATCCATCCCTAGGATGAGGTCGAGTCCGGTGCACTTTATGAGGACGGGCTTGGCCCAGAACAATACTCCTTGGATCTCTATCTTAACCCTAGCACTGTATAGATGGGCTAAGGTTTTATTGCCTGGTGTGGCAATCATCATGGGGACGGATGGAGGGAGCACATCCAAGTTGTGGGTTTTCACAAAGTCTTCCGAGATGAAAGAATGTGTTGCTCCAGAGTCAAATAAAATCATAGCTAGTACGGAATTTGCGGTAAACGTACCGAGTACGACTTCGGGAGCCTCCTGAGCTTCCTCCGCGCTGATGTGGTTAACACGGGCCCGAACCGCCTGGTTGGGTGCCGCGCCTTGGGACTGCTTGGGGTGAGGACACTGGTGCGAATAATGCCCTTCCTTCCGGCAGTTGAAGCAGATGACCGGCCTTCCTTGGCGATCCTTCACGATCAAGGCCTTGGCGGCGGACGTCGGCTGAGTGGCCGGAGCTGGTGGAGCGGGGCGGGGATGCCCGGCGTTGGATCCACCGGCGACGTGAGGTGGCCTGTAGGCGGGCCGAGGATGGTAGGCGGGCGCTGGTGGCGGAGGGACGAAGCGGGGCCTCTGAGAATTCGCCTGTTGATGCTTGAAGGCGATCATCTTCCTCTTCTTGAGGTCCAACTTGTTTTGCTCAGTCTCTTGAATGAGCGCTTTATTCACTAGCCGTTGGAAGTCGGCGTAGTCGGTGGCGACGAGCTAGATGGACAGCTCATCCTTAAGCCCCCGGAGGAACTTAGCTTGGTGGAGGGCGTCGGACCGCACTTCTTCCAGTGCGTAGCGAGCCAGACGGTTGAACTCATGGAGGTACTCCATGACAGTCTGGCTGCCCCTGTTGCAGGTCACGGAACTCCTGCTGTTTTATCGTGATGACTCCGACGGGGACGTGGGCGGTGCAAAGGCGATAGTGAATTCCACCCATGTCACCACGTGGTCCTCTAGCTGGGACTCACGGTAGTTATCCCACCATTCCGTGGCGGGACCCTGGAGCTGGTGAGTGGCGAAGGCCACTCGCTCCCGGTCGGTGCAGGGGAGGAGGTCCAACTTCTTCCCAATGGTGCGGAGCCCATCTCCAGCCTCCATGGGGTTGGTGGTGCTAGAGAAGATTGGTGGGCGCACACGCAGGAACTCCGAGAGTTGGGGTGCGGGCGCGGGGGAAGGCGCACGAGGGGCAGGTTCCCCATTTTGCAGGCGGTCCAACTGCGCCTGTTGGTGCTGCATTTGGGTGAAGAGGGCGGTGATCAATTGGTTTTGATTTGCCATCATTTCCACCAAGGTGGGGTGGTTGGCGGATGGCAACCCAGTCTGCCGTGGGCCCGTTGCACCCCAGTTGGGCACAACGCCTTTGGTCAAGCCGTGGCTTCCTCCTTCTCCATTGTTGGAGCCGGTGTTCTGGTTGTCGGCCATCTTCTGAACATAAGACGTTAGCCATGAGATAAAAAGATGGTGATACAAACATTTTAATCAAAAGGGGCCTCTGAGGCCATATATATCTCAAGTGGTATAAAAAGTTCGTTACAATCATGCTCTTATTTTATTCTACCTACAACACAACTCGTTGTAAATAGCACCACATACATAAAATTATTAGTCAAACAATGGTAATTAGCGCCTACTAGCCACCGGAGGTGGTCTCCGTGCTCTCGGAACCATGAGTACGCGGATCCCGAGGGATGGTGGGCTCGAGAAAGTTCTTGATGATTGGGTCGGAGACGAGGCCAGGGCGTGGTGCAGGGCGCTGGCGGTGTATGGTCCAGTGGTGGAGGGGTGTGGCGGGATCCTCTTGGGGCGAGGGGCAGGCTCACGGATGGGCTTCCTCTTCCTCGGGAGGAGGGGAACCATCTCCGCGATGTCCTTCTGTAGCTGCGTGATCTTCCGCTGCATCTCGCCATTCTGTTGGATCAAGTTTTTCGTCTCCTCACGAAGAAACTCAACCGCCTCATGGTGCTCGTCGGCGTCGAGCACCGCCTCAGTATGGAGGTCGTCCATGGCCTGAAGAAGACGCGACTGCCGGGCCATGATCGGATCACGAACGGAGTGAACTTCGATGTAGATACTACGGTGGGCGCCGGGAGTGCGCTTCGGCACAAGCCGGAAGGACGAGTTCTAAAGACGATCATCATAGATCATCCTCAACTCCATAAGGGCCTGGAGGGCAACTCGTTGGCATGCGACGTCGAAAGTCGGGCCCACAAGTGCGGTGGTGTAGGGTGGCAGGTGTTCTCTGGAGCCGTGGACGGTGAGGGAGATGTCGCAGGGTCCGGCAAATTCTTCCATGTATATCCCCTGGAATTCGGGCTCGAAGAGGAACCCGAGGAAGGTGAGCATCATACGGAGCTCTCTAACGAAGCCCTCGAAGTGGCGGCAGTAGCTGTGCACTTGGTAGACAGGCATCTACAAAAACAACAAGTTGAAGAAAAGTGAGGGGAGGAACAAAGTTTATAAAGTAGGTTTTCGAGAAATAATTCTCTGTAGCTATTGGCTAGGCTGGTCCGTTTGGCTTCCTACAGTCAAGTCGGCTTTGATACCATCTTGTTGTGCCCCGATTTATCGAAATCAGAACATTATTGAATTTCATAAGAAAAACAATAATACAAGAGGTTCATCATGCGACAATCGTACATACGACAAGTATTCATGGTGCGCAGACCATATTTATTACATCAGAATAAAAATTAAATAAGAAAATAAAAGCATGACGAACACCCTTTGTGAGGATCTTCTCATGACTGGGTCGCTACTCCAGACCATCCTCGTAGTAGGCATCCTCTGAAGTGTGTCCAACGGGTATGAGTACAAAAAGTACTCAACAAGCCACCGCAGATGCAAATAATAATGCAAGGTAATAACAATGGAAGGATAATGGCAAAAGTGCGGAAAAGTACGTTTTTAGTTATTGCATTTAGTGTAGTCAATTTTTATCATGTGGAATAATAAACATGAACATCAATAACATCATCTAACTCGAGGAGTATGTTTTACCTCCTCGCACAACAGTCCTTACATGTCAAACCATCATGCTCATACATATCAAAAGTAAACTAACTGTGGGATGTCACACAACCCGCCCTTGACCGTGGGCTCGGCTTTTCGAAAAGATTTATGACTCAGATCAGAGATGTACTACTGTACCCACAAGGCACGCACTCATCCCGAACACCAAAGTGTAACAAGATGACCCATACCACGGGAACTCATGCCAAAACTTCAGCATGAAATGCTCCAAGCGATAACCACCCGCTCTAGGTTTCACCGGCGCGCCGGGCTACATCCCGGCTAACGTCGCACCCCCTTTTGCGCCATGTTGGTACAAGCCACCCACAGGTGCTGCTTGACCCATCTCCAAATGGTGGCCTCGGTTTGGAACACTCCATACCTTAGTTAGGACTTACCCATTAGACTTGTGGTTAGTACGGAAGTGTATTGCAACGGATCCCGCAGACCGGTCCTTATAGTGCCCCGGGTGCTACCGACCAATGCCCTAGCTTGCACCCGGAACCCACCATGCATTCACTCACAACCATAACTCATCACTGACAGAATTCCAAGGATAAGAATAACGGGGATCATATAGTAGAACCAAGTTGCTATGACTCATTTTTAATCCTATAGCAATCGTGTCAATACATGGGACACTAGCTAATAATACTAA
The DNA here is from genome assembly GCA_019279435.1 of Zizania palustris. Lineage (NCBI taxonomy): Eukaryota > Viridiplantae > Streptophyta > Magnoliopsida > Poales > Poaceae > Zizania > Zizania palustris. Next base: position 53,555,427 of record JAAALK010000285.1, on the reverse strand, counting down.
TCATATGGTGACAAGGAGGTTAGGCGAGATAGCATGGCATGGCTTGTTCAGCGAAAGGAGAGGGAGGAACTTCGGGAAAGTACTCCGGCTCCTCGGCGGCGTCGTAGTCTTCTCAATATAAATAAAGTAAAATAAAATAAATACAACATTCAATTTAAACAATACAAAAGCACACAACAAGCACATAGGTTTAAATTGGTTTAATTGAAGGAAAACCTAGTTGTTAAGTTCCTGAAATCTATTTTATAAATAATTTAAAATGAACTACAAAGAAATATGGCCCTTTCTAAAAGGGATTTTTAATTGTGAAATAATCTCTTTTTAAGCTTTCTAATTAATTTAAAATGAAAGGTCCAGAGAAAACTTAGTGCTTTCAATATATTAACAGGGAATGAATAAATATAAATTTTACTAAAATTTAAATAATAAAGTTTGTATTTTAACATAAGGGCATTTGAATACTTTATTAAATAAGAATGAAATATTCAAAGTAAACATACTGTTTCTATTGTACTAACGTGTAGAGAATAAAATTACAAAATTTTTGGAATTGAAATGATAATTTTTGGAGTTCGAATGCGCCAGATATGAATTTTACAAGTTTAAAACAGTTTCTGAAATTTAATTTAAATTCAAAATAGCCTCGGGTCCATGGTGAGCCAGGCCCACGGTAAACCCGCGCACTATGTGCGTGGTCTGGCCCAATCTGGACCGTTGGATCTAGATCCAACGCGCGAGGGCGAGGCGGGGAGTTAAAATAACGCGGACGGCTGAGATTAAAACATCAAACCGGTACGCGATGAACGGCTCAGATTAAACATGGGTTTTTAAAACTAACGGACGTGTGAGATTAAAACATAACGTTTTGATTAGATCCAACGGTGCAGATTATATCACGCACGTGGTGATGCTGGCGTCGTCCGATCGCGATCGCACGGTCGGGTTTGAATTCGACACGGCACGAGTACTCGACCCATGCCGGTCACCTTCTCTGGCGACGGCGAGCGACGGCGGTCAAATCTAAGGCTTAAAACAGAAAGAGGACTCTACGGGGATCACGAGGGTACCGTTGGCGGGGCAAATGGTCGACGGAGCGTGGCCGGCGACAAGCGGAGGCGGCGAAGATGTTTGGGTCCTCGTCGGTGGTGGAGTTCCAGCGGGGTTCGTCGGCGATGGAGGGGTGGCCGAGGTCGGTGAGGTCCTCATGGTCACAGTGGTGCGGTCTGCGAGGACGGAGGTGGACTCCGGCGATGGCGAGCAGCGGCTGGAGTGAAGGCAGCGTTGAGGTGTTTAAGTGGGCGTCACGGGTGCTTGGGTCGGTTCTGGTGCAATTGCGAGCGAGGGATGGATGTGGGGCACCAGGGGGGTTTAAATAGGGTCGCCGGCGAGGGCAGAGGGGGCGCAATTGACGGTGGCCGAGAGTAAACGCGCTTTTAAACGCCAGCGAGCTCGGTTGCGCTTGATTCATCAAACCTGGACACGAATCGGTCGGATTTGAATAGGGGAAACGGTCACCGGGGATCGGGCGACGTAATGGTGGGCTCAATTCGGGGAGAGGGGGTCGGGGGCAGCGGATACGAGGCGCGTTATGGCGTCGGCCGGCGAGGGGGGGGATTTGGGGGTGGATCTCGCGGGGAAGACGGATCCGACAGGTGGGGGCCACCAGGCAGCGGACGTGAGCGAGCGGGCGAGGCGACTGACGGGTGGGGTTGGGTGGTCGGGCGCGCGCACGGAGAGGAGGGGGTCTTTGACAGGTGGGGCCCGGGTGTCAGACGGGGCGCGCAGGGGTAACGGGCTGGGCCGGCCGGGAGAGAGAGAAAGGGAGGGAGAGGCCCACTACTGTTTAAAAGGTTTTCTGATTAAAAATAACTGCAGAAATTGGTTTAAAATATTTGGGCCACTTCCAAGGTTGATAAAAATTTGTAAAAATTCTCGAAAATATATCTTGGCCTTGGGATCATATAAAAAATTTTCTAGCCCCTGGTTTGGTCATTACATCTAGGTCTTAGTTCAAAAAGGTTAATGAGGGAATTAAAGGTATTTCCAAAATAATTAATTTCAGGAAATTGGATTAAATAATATTTTTATTTCTTTGAAAATTTGGGGTGTTACAATAATGGTCCAGATGTTGAACTTGTGGAGGTATTCTGTGACCGACTTGCCTCCCTACTGCAAGTCACGAAATTCTTGTTGTTTCTTGGCCACGACCCCAGGTGACCAAGTGACCTTCGGGTTGGGATTCCCAGTAGTTATTCCACCACTCTACTGGTGGGCCCTAGAGTTGATGGGTGGCGAATGCCACTCGCTCCGAGTCGGAGCACGGGAGGAGGTCCAACTTATTCCCGATCGTCCTCAACCAATCCCCTGCTTCCATGGGTTTGGTCGTACTCGAGAAGGTGGGAGGTCACACTCGTAGGAATTCTGATAGTTTGGTGGTGGGGGCCGGTGTGGGGGCTTGAGGGCGTAGAGGTAGCTCCAAGTGGTGTTGTTGCTGCAGACGATTTATCTGAGCCTACTACTCATGCATGTGGGCCTGTTGTTGTTGCATCTGCGCCAACAACGCAGTGATGAGTTGATTTTGACTGGCCATCATCCCGCCAAGGTAGGGATGTTGGCAACTGGTGCCCCGGTCTAGCGTTGCCCTTGTACTTCTCCATTGGGCACCGCGTGGCTTGGTAGGTTGGGGGTGGAGGATAGGTTTTGCTCGTTGGCCGTTCTGAAGATGGAAATTTCCCCAAGATCATAAGAGGAGGTTTAGGAAATTATACTTAAAATATCTTACAGTTTTATTTATTAAATGTGATATGAAATTCATTACAATTCAGCTCTTATTTTCCATCTCACCCACAGCACAAGTCGCTATGGATGGTATCACAAACAAGAAAAACAAACATCCGGTGTCTAGCGACTAGTATAATCATCTAGTGGCTAGTCGGGGGTGCCATCGGGGGTGTTTAAAGACCCTTGGACAGACCCTGCTGTGGTCCTAGGCTCGGCCTCGTCGTCGGCCATTACTCCTTTGGACGTTCCAGACTCATCTGGAATAGGTAGGACCGTGCTTCACCTGGTCAATTTCTTCGGGCGGCGAAGGGCCTTGTGAAGGGTCTTCCTCCTAGGGGGAACCGTGGGCACTAGTTCTGCAAGATCCTTCTTGAATTCCCGGTTCTGGCTAAGGAGTTGGGTATATTGCTGGCATAGTTTGTCGGCCTCCTGATGGTAGTAGTCGACCCAAGCTTGTGTCTCGTCGGCGAGTATGAGAGCCTCGGTGTGGAGGGTGTCCATAGCTGATAAGAGACGGGTCTGTCGGGCTACCAGAGGGTCGCAACTATCGAGATGGCTGATGTAGGTGCTGCGATCTGACCCTGGCTCCCAAGATGGCAGATGGCGAAAGGTGGTGCCTTTCAGGCGGTCGTCGTAGTTCTGATGAAGTTCTCCCATTGCTTGAAGAGTTGTTTTTTGACAACCAATTTCAAAGTTTGCGGCTCTGACCATGGTGGCAAAGGAGGTCAGCTCCGGGTCTGTGGTGATGAGGGTCAGGGTTACTTGGCATGGGCCGATCTCGCCGATCTGGTAGATCCCACGGTACTCTTGTTCATGGGTGTATTGTAGGAAAACTGCTAACATACGGAAGGTCTTGGATGAAACTAGTGGCCTCTTGGCAGAAACTACGAACGTGGGTCGGCATCTACAAAGAAGGCAAAGTTTAAAGAGTAAGGGAGAGGAGAAAAATATGAAGTATAGTTTTACGAAATAGATTTCTTTATAAAGCTAGGCGTCGTGCAGGTCTGTTTGGCTTCCTATAGTCAAGTCGGCTCTGATACCATCTTGTAGCGCCCGGATTTTAGAAAACCCAGACTTTATTGAAATTCCATAGAAAATCAATAATCACAAGATGTTCATCACACGACGACCCACATACATCAAACATTCGTGGCTCGCAGACCACATTATTACACAAAGGTTAAAATAAAAGAAACTATGAAAATAATAAACTCGATCAACATCTTCTTCCAGGGTCGCTTCTTTGACTAGGTCGCTACTCCAGACCATCCCCATCATAGTACGCCTCTGAAGTGGTTTTTCCGATGGGTGAGTACAAACGTACTCAACAAGCCACCAAGAAAATGCAATAATAATGCAAGGTAATAACAAAGGGAGGTAATGGTTTAAAGTGCGGAAAATTACATTTTTATCTTGCAGCCTTTAATGTGAGTCAGGTTTATTCATACAAAATATTTAAATCATGGATGATGCAACATCTTCTAACTCGAGGAGTATAGTCAGCCCACCTCACTCAACAGTCCTTACATGCCTAAACAATCATGCAACATTTCTCAAACATAGACTAACTGTGGGATGTCACTCCACTATACCCACAAGGCACTCATCCCCGCACACCGCAGTGTGTCAAATGACCCAAGTCACATGAACTTATGCCGAAACCATTAGCATGAACCGCTCCAACTCGATGACATACACTATAGGTTTTGTCGGCGTGCCGGCGCACCAGACCAACGTCGCGCCCCCTTTTGTGCCAGATGGCCCAAGACACCCGTAGGTGCTTCTTGCCCCTCTCCACATAGTGCCTCAGGTTGGAACGACCCATACCTCTAGTTAAGACTTACCAACTAGACTTGTGGTTGGTACGAAAGTGCTTTGCGACGAATCCCAAAGACCAGTCCTTATAGTGCCCCGGGTGCGACTAACTAATGCCCTCGCTTGCACCCAGAACCCACCATGCTAACTTATCAAACCAATTCCAAGACCAATAGAATACCAGGGGTGAGAGACATAGGGGATCATATATAAGAATCCAAGTACCTACGACTCGTTTTTAAGCCTATAGCAGTTGTGTCAATACATTGGACACTTCTAATATTAATAAGTATACCTATGACAAGGAATTCAGGCTCTATAGTATTGCTTGGGTTTGCACATCAAGGTCGGGGATTTGATAATTATAATGTAGGGTTATCCAATTGACTAATGCAAATATAACCTATGAGTTTTAGCAATATTTAATTGAAAATTGGGCTCAATATGCTCAAAATGGGGCTGGTGACTTGCCTTGTTCAGCGAAAGGAGAAGGGTGAGCTTCAGGATAGTATTCTGGCTCTTCAACGACGTCGTAATCTTCTCGGTACGCAAATCGAGAAATACAATCAATCAAAACAATATAAAATCACAACACAAGCATATAAATTTCATTGGGTCAAATTGAAGGGGATAAAATATAAAGCCTCTGAAATTAAAATAGGGATTTTTAGAGTTAATTTAAGGAAGTTAAGGATTTTTGAAAGTATAAAATGATTTCTTAAATCCTATTCTAATCTCCCATTAAACAATGTAAAATGTTTAGTATAAACATACAAATTTTATTGGATGAATCTGAAGATAACAAAAAGACAAGTTTTCTAGAGTTAGAATGGAAATTTTTAGAGTTAATTCCAAGGAGTTATGAATTTTTGAAGTTAGGAATTCATTTCTTTAATTTTATTTTAAATGCCAATTAAATAATATAAAATATCCAGTGTAAACATATAAATTTTATTGGATGAACAGGAAGAGAATAAAAAGATAAACTTTCTGAAATTTGAATGGTCAAATTTGGAGTTAATTTGAGCAAGTTATGAATTTCTAAAGTTTAAATCAATTTCTAGAATTTAATTTAAATCATAATTCAGTCTTCGGTCCACGGTGGACGGGGTTCACAGCACTGTGCTGTTGACCAGTGGACTTTAAGTGAAAACAGATGGCTGAGATCTCTCGGTACCCCTTCGTTCAGATCAAGCGGCCAAGATTAAACCGTAGATACGATTTAATCCTTACCATTCGATCACGATCGGGCGGTCGAGATCAGATCCGACATGGCACATTATAAATTTTGTGCTGGTCTAGCGGCGACGACAGTGACCTAAAGTTCGACCTAAGCCGAAAAATATGATGAGAATCGTGAAGGGGTCCTGATGGTATCATTGGCGAGGCTCGGGGTCGACTGGACGAGGCCAGGCGATGTGCGGGGCGGCACCGATATCTCGGGTTCTCGTCAGCAACGATGTTCTGACGGTGATGAGCTTGAGTGGAGCGGTGGCCAAGGTCGAGGGGATGATGGGGATCACTCCGGTGTCGTCGGCTAGGGTGAGGGGAGCACTCCGGCGATGGCGAGATGTGGCTGGAGGCAAGATAGAGAGGCGACGCTAAAATGGGATGCTAGCGCTCGGGCTTGGGCGAGAGAGAAATTGAGCTGGGTGGTGAATGCGGTGTGGCCAGGGGCCTTTTTATAGAGCTCTGGCGGGGTTAACAGCAACAAGAAAGGGGGAAACCGAGGGATTAATTTCCGTTACTCTGATGAGGTGTTAAGCGGGCTAATACAGCATTCTGGAGCATAATGGCGAGGGGATCCGAGGGCAATCATTCGCGAGAGTAACAGGTATCATCATTCCGACGTTTAATCAGAGCTTGGGACCACGGCGGCGGTGATCGGGACTTAACCAGGGTGGCCGGGGATCTCGGGCACACGAGGAAGACGAAGACCGACAGGTGGGACCCACTGGTTGGTGTGTGCGAAAGGATGAGGGGGTTAATGGTCGGCGCCGACAGGTGGGGTCGGGGCATGAGCTGTGATGGGAGGGGACTGATAGGTGGGCCGGGGTCCGGGCGATACTGAGCGCGCCAACAGGCGGGGCCTGCTTGTCAGTGAGAGGGTGGCGTGGTGGATCGGTTGGGTCGGTCGGGGAGAGAGAAATGAGGGGAGCGGCCCACTGCTATTTATAATTCTTTTTCGAATAAAAATAATCACATAAAATACTTTATATATTATGATCTAGAAGCAAAGGTTGGAAAAATTTGTAAAAATTCCCAAAATTGTATCTTGGTCTTAGGAACATAATATAAATTTTTCAAACCATGGTTTGATTTATTTCTCTAGATTCTACTTATTCATGCATTTATGACTTTAGGAGAATTAAAATAAATCATTTTCTGAAAATTACTGATTTTTCTGAATTTATTTTATTGCTGTAATATTTTGGGGTGTTACAATAGTGCATCTCGAAGAGGTTCGAGAACCACTGGAAAGTGTTTCAGGTCCCACTGAACAACAATAGGATGAGCAAAGTGTTGCAGAGCCTGTTGTACATGCATCATCCCCATGAAGCTCTGGGAGAGTAGTCCATGCACTAGAGAGTTACATGTTCTTGATCACTCGGCATCACGACATGTTGATGTTGGACAACGACGAGCCCAAGACCTCTGCGGAAGCAGTGATGGGACCAGACTTTGAGAAATGGCTTGGAGCCATTGGATCCGAGTTGGAGTCCATACGAGTTAACAAGTTTGGAACTTGGTTGATCCACCACCCGATGGTGTAAAAACTATTGAGTGTAAATGGATCTTCAAGAAAAAGATATATGTTGATGGAATTGTTCACATCTATAAGGCACGATTGGTGGCGAAAGGTTTCAGACATATTCAAGGTGTTGATTATGATGAAACATTTTCGTCTGTCGCTATGCTTAAGTTTATCTTGATCATCGTAGCTATTGACACATTTTATGATTATGAGATATGGCAAATGGATGTCAAGACGACTTTTCTGAATGGAAACCTAAGTAATGAAACATGACACAACTTGAAGGTCTTGACGGTCCGGGAAATGTTGGGAAAGTTTGCAAGTTGCTAAAGTCCATTTATGGATTGAAGCAAGCTTCTCAGAGTTGGAATCTTCGCTTTGATGAGGTAGTCAAAGGGTTTGGCTTCATCAAGAACGAAGAAGAGCCTTGTGTTTACAAAAAGGCTAGTGGGAGCTCACTTGTATTTCTGGTCTTATATGTGGATGACATATTGTTGATCAGAAATGATATTCCTCTCTTGAATGCTGTCAATAATTCATTGAAAAACAGTTTCTCGGTGAAAGATCTTAGAGAGGCAGCATACATTCTGGGCATAAAGATCTATAAAGATAGATCAAAATGGTTAATTGGATTAAGCTAGAGTATGTACATTGACAAGGTTTTGAAACGGTTCAAAATGCAGAATTCTAAGAAGGGTTTTCTGCCAACGTCACATGTTATTTATCTTAGTAAGACTCGGTGTGCTATGACACCTGATGATCTAGAGAAGATGAGTATGATCCCATATGCCTCCATGATTGGATCCATCATGTATGCCATGCTATATACATGCCCATATGTGCCATATGCTCTAAGTGTCACGAGCAGGTACCAATCGAACCCGGGTGAATGTCACTAGCTATAGTAAAGAGTATCCTGAAGTACTTGAGAAGGACCGAGGAAATGTTACTAGTATACGGTGGTGAAGAGGAGCTCGTTGTAAGTTGTGACACGGATGTTAGCTTTCAGATCGATAAAGATGATTATCAATCACAATCTGGCTTTGTGTTCTATCTCAATGGAGGCGTAGTGAATTGGAAGAGTTCCAAGCAAGAGACAATGGTCGATTCTACAATAGAAGCTGAGTATATCATTGCTTCAGAAGCTGCGATGGAGGCCATTTGGATCAGAATGTTTGTTTCTAAGCTAGGTATTGTTCATAGTGCGTCTAGTCTAGTGGACCTCTATTGTGATAATAGTGGTGTCATTGCGCAAGACAAGGAGCCTAGATCGCACCAGAAATCCAAACATATACTTCAGTGATATCACCTGATTTGTGAGATCGTTGAGAGAGGTGATGTGAAGATTTGCATGGTGCACACGGATTTGAACATGACGGATCCGTTGATGAAGCCTCTTCCACAGCCAAAGCAGGAGGCGCATCTGAGCTCCATGGGTATTAGATACTTGCGTGAGTGAGTCATGTGTATGTGGAAGATGCTAGTAGAGTCTATGGATTAGCACATCCGACTGATTGATGATTGTGTTTCACAGATCATAGACATAGAGATGTCAAATCAGAGATGTGGACACATGTTGGTGAACATGGTGTTGGACAGACCCACTTGAGATACTGCTGGGATTGTTATTGTAATGTGCCAACAGTTGTCATCTCAAATGGTGTACCTGCAGAGTCCTTGTGCCTCAGATCGTCATTTGATTCCAGAATGCGTAGTGACACACTTAGATGCTTCCTAATGCTATTCCGTAATAGGGTAGTAATAAGGGTTCTTTTCTGGTGTGTTGTGAAACATGTCTTGGGATATGAGCGGTTAAGATGGAATTTACCCCTCCTAATAATGGGAGAGTTGTCTCTGGGCCCCTCGAGGTATTGGATTGGAAAAGTGTATGGCCATGCCACTATGACTAAGTAGTTAGTCATGATTTGAATCTGATACTTGATCGAGTGAAATGTCGAGCTAACCAACAAGGGTGGCACGTATCTCGCCTTGAGCTTGACCGACGACGCGTGGTAAAGGGACTAGTGCTTGCGTATATCAAGGTTCATGAAAATTTTATTTTGTACACTTTCGGGGGTCAATATGTGCTGCTAGGTACCGCTATTGATCAGTGAGTCGGAAACGGTTTCCGGTAAACAACCATTACTCTATGAACCTATCGGGTCACACACTTAAGGGGATGGATTTAAAACATGCAAAAAATTGGTTCTTGTGCAAGTGGGAGATTGAAGGATATACCCAAGAAAATTATGTGGATCGGAAGTTCTGATAAGTATTATCAGAAGTTCTAATTATTGGTCTCGATATAAAGAGCAAATGTTGCTTCGGAAGTTCCGATATGGTATCAGAAGTTCTGACGACCCAGAAGTTCCGACGAGCGAAAAGTTCCGATTTGCAATCGGGGAATTTTGTATTGATCAGAAGTTATAACAAGGTATCGAAAGTTTCGTGGTGGGTGATAACATATTGGATCTATTGCATGTCGTATTGTATCGGGAGACCTAAAATACCTTGTCGGAAGTTCCGATCCAAGATCAAAAGTTCCGACGTGGGAAAATAGATTGGATTTGTTACGATTTTAAGGGTTTCGAGATAAGCACGACCAAGAAGCTCTCAGACCTATAAAAGGAGAGGAGGACGTCTTGGAACTAGGGGAATAATCCTAGATTAGACCTAGCCACCAAAGAGTACTCTCCTCCCTTTCTTAATCTCAAACGTTGAGGTCGAGGATTTTGAGGAGCCATGCTAAAGAGTGTGGGCCTCATAGCTCCAGATGTGATGAGTCATTGTCAACGGTAGTCAAAGAGGACTGAAGAGAGGAGAAGACCTGTTGTGTCTAGGCCGCATGTGACTCAGGTACATGGGCAGCGAGCGACTGTCGGGCAGAGGGGCCGCGGAGTCGGGCTGGCCCAATCCGGGTACATGGGATAGGAGCAGCAGAGGATCCACTGGGTTGTTGACCAGGATTGACTCAGGTACACGGGCGGCGAGTGATTGCCGGGCTAAGAGAGCTGCGGAATCGGGCTGGCCCAATCCGGGTACCTGGTGCAAAGCCGGTGGACGCTTTGTTAGTTTCGGCGCAAAACTGACGACCACTGATCTTGGAACAGACCGTCCTGAAGTGAAGCCGTAGTCGCTACGAAAGCTCCGCTTCCGGATGAGAAACCAAGGGTTGGTTTCAGTATTTGTGATGAGTGATTGACAGGATTTTAACCTCTGTTCGAAGGGGTACCTCCGAAGAGGGTTCAGAGGTTGTACCTCCGAAGGGTGTTCGGAGGTGGTTTCACCGAAGGGTGTTCGGTGGTTGGTTGCTGCAGCTGTTGCAGCGGAGTGTGCGTGTCGGAGGGCTCCGACAGTACACGATGACTCGGTGTGTACCGAAGGCTTCGGTACTTTGGGCGGTACACCGGAGTGTGTGCCGGAGGTTGCTAACCCGGAGAGGTCTCCGGAGTAATGGAAACACTTGTCTGCTTGTCTGTGGTGTGCAGGGACTTCGGAGGCGACGGACAGGTTCGCGGCAGGTGAACCTGGGTCAAGCGGGAGGCTTGATGCCAGGGGAGCGGGGAGCTCCGTCACGGTGGCTGCGAAGGGGGTCCGGGTCGGTCCTCGGGTCGAGGCGCGCCAGGTGAAGGCAGAGAGTGCGGAGCGTGGCTCCGGGTGAAGGTACTCCGAGACAAAGTCCTTGGAGGTGAGGCACTTCGAAGGTACTCCGAATGGAGTGACTTCGAAGTTGGATGGATCAAGTCCTCTGCGGAGGCAAGGCGTTCGAAGTGTGCTCCGGAGGGAGACATTCGAAGGTGCCCGACGAAAGTCTCAGAAGTCGAGGCGCATCGAAGGCATGGTCCGGGTGAGGCTCGTCGAGGAGTGTGCTCGGGGAGAGACACTGCGATGAAGTGCTCATGGAATGCTTCATGCGGAGGCCTTGGACGAAGGAGGGAATTCGAAGGGTGGTACTCCGAAGGTGGGGCTTCGGAGTGTGGAAGGCTTCGGAGCAAGGCTAGCTCCGGAGTGTGGATGTCTTGAAGTGCTTCGGCCTGCATGGCTTCGGTACACGGACTGATGGAGTTCGAGCTGAGAGTAGCTGCGAAGCTGTGGTGATCCACTCCGGAGGTGTTGGTGCGAAGGCCCAAGGGCTTTGACGGCTTCGGCTCAAAACCGTCACTGTATCGAAGGTTGACTTCGGTGAAGCGAAGGCCATCTGGCTCAAGGCTTCTCACCGAAGCTACCGCACCCCTCGCGTGCGAAAGGGGCTTCAGAAAGGTCAAAGGCTGCAAGTCTGACAGTGTCTGCTCTGCAAAAAGCTGGCGCTGTCTCCTCTGCAAAGGCTGACAGAGAAGTCTCCAATAAAGTTGACTACCTTTTGTACCCCTCAGTTCTGTAGAGACAAAACCAATGTAAACCCTAGGGGTAAAGTAGTCAGTTCCTTTGGGTGAACTGTGGGCTATAAATATGGGGGCTCGGTAGGTAACATTTAACACTTTGAGCATTTACTGTTGAGCTCCTGTAGCCACACACTTCGTTGTATTCATCCAGAGTTCAATTTTATTGTGTTCCTTGTTCAAGCGGCAAAGCCCTGCTTCTGTGTGCTTTTTGCTTGAGCTCGCGTTACATACCTCGCTAGTTGTAGTACACCGAAGCCTGTCTAGGCGAAGGGTGTTTTGTGCGAAGTGTGTTTTTCAGTGTGCTGTCGCTCTGTGTAACAGGAGGCAAGACCTCGCTGCTTACTAGCGAAGCCCTGATCGAAGCCCGTGTTTCTTATCGTGTCTAAGCCCCTAGCGAAGTCTGTTAGTGTGCGTTTAGACCTTCGGTGTACGAAGCCCAGCACCAGTTGCTGCTGCCAAGTACTTGGTCGAAGTCCTCAGTGGGGTGTCCACTCTTGCGAAGGGTGAAGTGCGAAGCCTGCTCGAAGCACCCTGTGTGCGGAGCCTGTACTGACTTAGCAGAGTAGATTTTCGAGGGTTGTTAGTGGAGCGAAGTCTTCTTGGCTTCGAACTTTTGCTCCTGCGAAGCCTGTGTTCGGAGCTGTCAAAGCACCTCCGAACCAGACCTCCGAAGGTAGTGTTCGAAGCCTGTTCCGCAGAAGACAGAACTGAAACCGAAGGCTAGTTTTTAGCCCGAAATTTTAAAAGCTCCCATTCACCCCCCCTCTGGTCGCCGTTTTTGGTCCAACAATTGGTATCAGAGCGGGTTAAGATCACCAGTTAACCTTAACCGGTTTTGTGATCTATTGGCGACATGGATAGAGGCAGTAAAATTCCTCTGTTCGATGGGACTGATTTTGCATACTGGAAGGTGCGCATGGAGGCTTACTTGTTAAGCCAAGGAAATGCAATTTGGGAGATTGTGGACTCACAATACTACATCCCTGATACTCGCACTACTCAAACAGAAAAAGATCAGTATAATGCCAACTCCAAGGCTAGGAATATACTGTTCATTGGTTTGAGCCGGAGTGAGTTTGATAGGGTGCAGCACCTTAGGACTGCTAGGGAGATTTGGACAACACTCACTATTTTTCATGAGGGCTCTACACAGATTAAGGCTAGGCGCCAAAGCACATACAATCAATAGTATCAGCTGTTTGTGCAGGCACCTGGTGAATCTATAGATGCCATGTTTTCTCGCTTTGATGCGATAGTGAGTAACTTGCGATCCAACGGGACGCTTGCTTACAATGATCATGATAGGGCTATCAAGCTTCTCTATGCTCTTGACCGTAGAATATGGGAAGTGAAGATATCCAGCATTGAGGAGTCTGCAGGTTATGACACTTTGACCTGTGATGAGCTCTTCAGCAAGCTGAAGTCCACAGAGATTGCCAAGGCATCTCTTGCAGTGCACAGAAGCTCTTTGCCACAGCCATTGGCATTGGTTTCTAGCACTAGCCGTGGCACCACTGCAGAACCAAGCACATCTGGCACTTGTGTTCTTGCAGATGGTTTTGCTTTGTCCTCCCTAGTCTCCGTCACAAAGGAGCAGGTGGACACTCTAGATGATGATGAGCTTGCTCTCATTGCCCGGAGGTTCACCCGCTTTCATCATGAGAGACGGGATCAGAGGAGAAGTGGTTTTAGTGGTTGCTTTGAATGCAGTGACACTTCTCACATCAAGGCTAATTGCCCAAAACTCAAAAAGAGAGATGAGAGTGAGCACCCTAAATACCACAAGGAGAGGAAACCCTTTGTGAAGGGCAAGCGCGGCAAGATGGCTAAGAAAGTAGCCAAAGCTGCTTCCAGAGCATTTGTTGCTGCTCTCAGCGACATCGACACTTCCTCAACTGAGGAGTCGAGCTCTGAGGAGGAGGAGTCCCCAAGGAAGGAGGACAAGAAGGGACGAGATTTCACCGGCCTTTGCTTCATGTCCGACAGTGATCACAGCGGCGATGAGCTTGACTCATCTGAGGTACCTCTATCATCTGACCAGCTATTAATTAAACTAGATGAGCTGAATGAAGTAGTTCTTGGTCAGGATAGATTGCTTGTGCAATCCGCTAGAGAAAGAAAAGACCTTAGACTTAGGCTAGAATCTGTTTCTACTGAATATGCCATGCTTAAGTCTAAAATTAATGATGTTGAATGTGATTCTTGTACCACTGTCATGGGTGAGCTTGCTCAGTTGCGTTCTGTTCATGCTCAAACTCTTTCTGAGCTTGAGACTACACAGAAGCAGCTTTTGGAGGTGGATTCTAGACCTCATGATATTGTTGAATGCATGAACTGTTCTTTATTACGCGAGAGCATTAATTTACGTGATAAACATGTTCATGATTTGGAGGCTAGATTGGAGAGGGCCGGTAGTTCTAAGGATGTGCAACTTGTTTGTGACACTTGCATTACCCTTAAGGACCAGCTAGGCACTGTTAGAGAGCGAGCTGAGAACCTTATGACTGAAAACGAATACCTTCTTTCTGTGGTTAATAAATGCACTGAGGGAAAGGGTAGGATGGATTTGCTCTTGGCCAAGACCAAGTTGTGTGCTGACAGAGCAGGGGTAGCTCTAGGTTTGGGTTTTGAGAGGATTTCTTCAGACAGTAAGACCAAAACTGTTTTTACCTCTCCCACTATCCTAGAGAAAGAGAGAGCTCTGTTAGACACTCCATTAGCCAAAAAGCCTACCCGATCACCAAAGAAAGCCACACCTCCTGCCAAGAAAAATCCTCCCAAGAAAACCACTCAGCAGAAACCCAAGGAGACTGTGAGAGTTGCTCCTGTGACCCATGAGAGTGCCCCTAGGAGAGTTTTTCACTGTTCCTACTGTCAGCAGGCGGGTCATTTGGTTGGATTCTGTTTTCGTCGCATCAAGGATGAGCGACGCTCTCAGGCGATGAGTTACTAGGACATGCATTACCCATCTTTAGGTATGCATGAGTCTGAGTTTTACTATTGTCCTGCTTTTGAGGCTCCTCGTGCTTCTCGGAGAGGTTTTGCTCCTCGAGGTGTTCACCATGTTCCATATGGTGGTAGACCTCGGGCGAGTAGCTTTGTACCTCGTCAGAGTAGTAGACCTCGTCATGCTTTTCGATCACTGCATGTAGGTAGACCTCACACTTTGCATCATTCAGATTATCATGTGCGTAGACCATCTACTTTTACTGCGCCTACTACTCGTATCACTCAGTGCTGGATGCCTCGTTATTTTTTCACTCACCCCAGCACTGAGCGATCGAGATATTCTTATTATGTATAGGTGACAGATCGAGGCTTGGAGGGCACGTGGATCATGGACTCCGGTTGTTCGCGCCACATGACCGGAGATGCAGCATGGTTCTCCAGCCTCACCACAACCAAGCAAAGGGAACATATCACCTTCGGAAACAATCGAAGGAGTAGAGTGAAAGGTAAAGGAGTGGTAAGAATTAACTCGAATTTCACTCTCAAAGATGTTGCTTTGGTTGAAAACCTGGGATACAATTTGCTATCTGTATCTCAGTTGCTTGATGAGGGCTTCGAAGTGCGATTTCATCGCGATACTTCGCAAGTGCTCAATTCTGATGGCGTTGTGGTGTGTAAGATTTTTAGAGTTGGGAGAGTTTTTGGAGCTGATTTTTCAGAGTCGTCTGGTTCTTCTCATTGTCTTGTTGCACATTCGACTTTTGAGCTTTGGAAGTGGCATAGGAGACTAGGGCATATGAGCTTTGAGTTGCTCGCTCGTCTGAGTGCCCTAGGTCTGATCCGAGGATTGCCCAAGCTCAAGTTTGAGAAGAATTTAGTTTGCACTCCTTGTCGACATGGAAAAATGATTGCTGCTTCGCATTCGCCAATCACCATAATGATGACTGAACAACCCGGAGAACTTCTCCACATGGACACTGTAGGTCCTTCTCGGGTTAGTTCTTTAGGCGGCAAGTGGTATGTACTAGTTATTGTCGATGATTTCTCTCGCTACTCTTGGGTCTTCTTTCTTGCCAGCAAGGATGAAGTGTTTTCACACTTTCGGAGCTTGGCTTTGAGACTTTTTACTGAACTCCCTGGTGCATTGAAATTCATTCGAAGTGATAATGGCACTGAGTTCAAAAATAGTCTCTTTGTTGACTTTTGCATGGAGCATGGCATAGAACATCAATTCTCTGCTCCACGGGTTCCTCAACAGAACGGTGTTGTTGAGAGGAAGAACCGCACTTTGGTTGAGATGGCTAGGACGATGCTTGATGAGCATAGGACTCCTAGAAAATTCTGGGCTGAGGCCATGAACACTGCTTGTTACATCTCAAACCGAATCTTCTTGCGCTCAATTTTAAATTTGACATCTTATGAGCTGCGTTTTGGGAGACAGCCCAAGGTTACTCATCTTCGAGTTTTTGGCTGTCGCTGCTTTATCCTAAAACGTGGTAACTTGGATAAATTTGAGTCGCGATCTTCTAACGGGATCTTTTTGGGTTACACAACTCATGGTCATTCTTATCGTGTTTATAATTTGGAAACTAACACTGTCATCGAGTCATGTGATGTGACTTTTGATGAATCAACCCCCTCTGTTAGTTCTACTTTTGAACAGGCAAATGAACACGACATGGAACAGACCTTATTTGAAGAAGAAGATCCCAGAGAATTCGAGGATGAACCCCTACCACCCTCGACATCAACCCCCGAAGTCGACCCCGCTTCGACTACTTCGGCACGAGGTCCCGAAGCGACTACCTCAACATCGATCATCTTGGACCACTCCAACGCACAAGTTGAGGGGGAGACTGCATCCCGCCGCGAGGCTCCACATCATGTTCAAAGGATGCACCCTCCCGAGCAGATCATTGGTGATCTTGATCAAAGGGTAACACGTTCTCATGCTCACTTCATTGATTCCGCTTTTGTTGCTTCTTTCGAGCCCTTAGATGTTAGTCATGCACTTTTTGATTCTAGTTGGATCAATGCCATGCATGAGGAACTTGAAAATTTTGAGAGAAACCAAGTCTGGTCATTAGTTGATCCTCCACCAAATGTTCATTTCATTGGAACAAAATGGATTTTCAAAAATAAACAAGGGGAGGATGGGACTATAGTGAGAAATAAGGCTAGACTTGTAGCTCAGGGCTTTTCTCAACTAGAAGGGATTGATTTTACTGAAACTTTTGCACCTGTTGCTCGCCTTGAGGCCATTAGGATTTTGCTTGTGTTTGCGACATCCCGGGGATTCAAACTCTATCAAATGTATGTCAAGAGTGCTTTTCTTAATGGCTTCATAGGTGAAGATGTTTATGTAAAACAACCCCTGGTTTTGAAAACCCCAAGTACCCACATAAAGTCCTTAAACTTCATAAGGCTCTTTATGGACTCAAGCAGGCCCCTCGGGCATGGTATGATAGACTTAAGTCTTTTCTGCTTGAGCGAGGGTATTTGATGGGCTCTGTTGATAAAACACTGTTTACTCTCAAGCATGGCAAAGATTTCCTCCTAGTTCAGATTTATGTGGATGATATCATCTTTGGTGGCTCTTCTCATGCTTTGGTTGCCGAGTTTGCAGATACCATGAGCAGGGAATTTGAAATGTCCAATGATGGGTGAACTCACCTTTTTCCTTGGTTTGCAAATCAAGCAAAGCAAACAAGGTACCTTCGTCCACCAGACGAAGTACACCAAGGACCTGCTCAAGAAGTTCGACATGACAGATGCGAAGCCCCTCGCCACTCCAATGGCTACATCCAAAGCATTGGACCCTGACGAAGATGGAGAAGCCGTAGATCAGAAGGAGTTCCGAAGCATGATCGGCTCCCTCCTCTACTTGACTGCTACGAGGCCGGACATACACTTCGCAGTGTGTCTGTGCGCTCGTTTTCAGGCTTCACCACGAGCTTCGCACCGCCAAGCGGTAAAGCACATCTTAAGGTATCTCAAACACACCCTTGAATTTGGCATATGGTATTCAGCATCTTCATCTTTATGTCTTCAAGGTTATTCCGATGCGGACTTTGCTGGGTGTAGAATTGATAGGAAGAGTACCTCTGGTACTTGTCATTTTCTGGGTACTTCTTTGGTTTGTTGGTCTTCCCGCAAACAGTCTAGTGTTGCACAATCGACGGCTGAGGCCGAATATGTTGCTGCAGCTAGCTGTTGCTCTCAGATTTTGTGGATGGTTTCCACTTTGCGGGATTTCGGGTTAGATTATAAGAGTGTTCCACTTTTCTGTGATAACACTAGCGCTATTTGTATTGCAAACAACCCGGTTCAGCATTCCAGAACCAAACACATTGATGTGAGATATCATTTTCTCAGAGATCACAATGAGAAGGGTGATATTGAACTTCAATATGTTGATACCCAACACCAGCTTGCCGACATTTCAACAAAACCCCTCGATGCTTCTCGATTTGCTTACTTGCGTGGGGAACTTGGTATTTGTCACCCTTACGACATTTTGTGAGGGGGAGCAGATTTAGATGGATGTGCATTTGCTAATTGTGTTGAAATTGCCTTTACATCTTTTGCACTTATATGCCTGATTATAATCCATGACATCATGACAGCTCAGCTCTTTTTAATTTATCTGAAACATTCATGTGCATGATGTTTTCTTTTCAAAATCAAATCGTGCTCACTGCTTAATCTTGAATCTAGCATGTTTAGGCAGGACTGCTTTAGCTATCTTTTATCTGCTTGATAGCAAGACACTGTTCATTGGATGCTAAAAATTGCAACTTGAAAAATTGTTCTACATATTCATGTATATTCATAAAGTGCCCAACAATTGGTTCACTTAGTTAAAATCAAAAAACTCCATGATTTGCATGCTTTAAGTGAAAAGATCCAGGTGGGTTTGTTTGTCGCACTACTCTATTCTAGACTGCTTTCCATTGCACAGTGGTCTGAACTGGAATAGTGTAGTGTATGCCAAAATCATTGCCTTAAGCTTCTTATGGCTTTCATGCCTAGGCTTGGCCAGATTGGAAAGTATAAGGTGGACAAACAAATAACCCCTGGCACTAAGAAAAAGAACAGCAGAATTCATTGATCATCAAGTTTGCTTTTCATGCTCCATTTGAACTGGACTTGTCTGTCTAGAGTAGAAATTGACTAGCTTTGCGCAGTCCCTGCTCTTACTTGTCTAGTTACCTTGACTAAGTGGTGATGCTTTTATTTCAAAAATGATCAAATCACATGCTTCATCATGTTTTTAGAGAATGTTAACTTGAGCTGAGCCCATGTTCATTGGTATTATTGTTGGCATATTTTTGCTTTATATGTCTTTGCAATTCTCCAAATTTCCAAGTCATGCATCTTTTTCATGCTCCTTGATGCTTGCAATTGCCAAAGGGGGAGAGATTTGCTACGTTCTCTGCCGCAAGGGGGTATAATTTCCAAAGGGGAGAAAATTTGACATAAAGGGGGAGAAGGTTCTTTGTTGCCAAAAAGGCAAAACTTAACTCAGGGGGAGTTTTTATTGCCGAAGGGGCTTTTACTCTTTTGAAAAAGGGGGAGGAAAATTCTTCTGTCAAGTGACATGATTTGGCTCTTTTCTCAGTTTTTATGGTCACTTGTGTGCTGAAAGTTTTTAAATTTTCTTGGATTTAAATTTGATTGTCAATGCACTCATCAAGGGGGAGATTGAGAAACCAAGGGTTGGTTTCAGTATTTGTGATGAGTGATTGACAGGATTTTAACCTCTGTTCGAAGGGGTACCTCCGAAGGGGTACCTCCGAAGGGGGTTTGGAGGTTGTACCTCCGAAGGGTGTTCGGAGGTGGTTTCACCGAAGGGTGTTCGGTGGTTGATTGCTTGCAGCTGTTGCAGCGGAGTGTGCGTGTCGGAGGGGTCCGACAGTACACGATGACTCGGTGTGTACCGAAGGCTTCGGTACTTTGGGCGGTACACCGGAGTGTGTGCCGGAGGTTGCTAACCCGGAGAGGTCTCCGGAGTACTGGAAACACTTGTCTGCTTGTCTGTGGTGCGCAGGGACTTCGGAGGCGACGGACAGGTTCGCGGCAGGTGAACCTGGGTCAAGCGGGAGGCTTGATGCCAGGGGAGCGGGGAGCTCCAGTCACGGTGGCTGCGAAGGGGGTCTGGGTCGGTCCTCGGGTCGAGGCGCGCCAGGTGAAGGCAGAGAGTGCGGAGCGTGGCTCCGGGTGAAGGTACTCCGAGACAAAGTCCTCGGAGGTGAGGCACTTCGAAGGTACTCCGAATGGAGTGACTTCGGAGTTGGATGGATCAAGTCCTCTGCGGAGGCAAGGCATTTGAAGTGTGCTCCGGAGGGAGACATTCGAAGGTGCCCGACGAAAGTCTCAGAAGTCGAGGCGCATCGAAGGCATGGTCCGCGTGAGGCTCGTCGAGGAGTGTGCTCGGGGAGAGACACTGCGACGAAGTGCTCTTGGAATGCTTCGTGCGGAGGCCTTGGACGAAGGAGGAAATTCGAAGGGTGGTACTCCGAAGGTGGGGCTTCGGAGTGTGGAAGGCTTCGGAGCAAGGCTAGCTCCGGAGTGTGGATGTCTTGAGGTGCTTCGGCTTGCATGGCTTCGGTACACGGACTGACGGAGTTCGAGCTGAGAGTAGCTGCGAAGCCGTGGTGATCCACTCCGGAGGTGTTGGTGCGAAGGCCCAAGGGCTTTGACGGCTTCGGCTCAAAACCGTCACTATATCGAAGGTTGACTTCGGTGAAGCGAAGGCCATCTGGCTCAAGGCTTCTCACCGAAGCTACCGCACCCCTCGCGTGTGAAAGGGGGCTTCGGAAAGGTCAAAGGCTGCAAGTCTGACAGTGTCTGCTCTGCAAAAAGCTGGCGCTGTCTCCTCTGCATAGGCTGACAGAGAAGCCTCCAATAAAGTTGACTACCTTTTGTACCCCTCAGTTCTGTAGAGACAAAACCAATGTAAACCCTAGGGGTAAAGTAGTCAATTCCTTTGGGTGAACTGTGGGCTATAAATATGGGGGCTCGGTAGGTAACATTTAACACTTTGAGCATTTACTGTTGAGCTCCTGTAGCCACACACTTCGTTGTATTCATCCAGAGTTCAATTTTATTGTGTTCCTTGTTCAAGCGGCGAAGCCCTGCTTCTGTGTGCTTTTTGCTTGAGCTCGCGTTACATACCTCGCTAGTTGTAGTACACCGAAGCCTATCTAGGCGAAGGGTGTTTTGTGCGAAGTGTGTTTTTCAGTGTGCTGTCGCTCTGTGTAACAGGAGGCAAGACCTCGCTGCTTACTAGCGAAGCCCTGATCGAAGCCCGTGTTTCTTATCGTGTCTAAGCCCCTAGCGAAGTCTGTTAGTGTGCGTTTAGACCTTCGGTGTACGAAGCCCAGCACCAGTTGCTGCTGCCAAGTACTTGGTCGAAGTCCTCAGTGGGGTGTCCACTCTTGCTGAAGGGTGAAGTGCGAAGCCTGCTCGAAGAACCCTGTGTGCGGAGCCTGCACTGACATAGCAGAGTAGATTTTCGAGGGTTGTTAGTGGAGCGAAGTCTTCTTGGCTTCGAACTTTTGCTCCTACGAAGCCTATGTTCGAAGCTGTCAAAGCACCTCCGAACCAGACCTCCGAAGGTAGTGTTCGAAGCCTGTTCCGCAGAAGACAGAACTGAAACCGAAGGCTAGTTTTTAGCCCGAAATTTTAAAAGCTCCCATTCACCCCCCCCTCTGGTCGCCGTTTCCGGTCCAACACTGGATAAGTCATCTGTAAATAGGAGTTTACTATTTTGTCCTTAGGCCCACAGTCAGTCAGTCGAGTCTGTAAAAATATCCTAAGGGCAGTTTGGTCTTTTCCCTTTATTTCAGCGTCTGAAAAAAACCCTAAGGGTCTAGTGGAATATTCCTAGGCTATTGGGCTGCCTATAAATAGGGCCCCAATCCCTAGGGTTAGGTCACCCTTTTGAAATTATTTTACTAATCAAAAGGATTGGGTCATCTTTTTGTTCATGCTTCTGAGCTTTCCTCTCCGCCGCCTCTGTTCTTCGCGAACTCGTTTAGGAATCATTTCATCAGGTGTCGCTGTTTACTGTTATCTCAGTCGATTAGTTTTGCATGTTGTTTTTGTGATCTTCTGTGTGGTGTTTTAGATTCTGTTTTCTGAGTTATGTGCGTCAAGAAAAATCTATTAGTGTCTCAGATTTGTTCGATCGACTGGCTGGTTCCTTGGTTCATTTATTTTCTTCATAGCCATCTTCATCTTCCTAGCCTGAGACAGTGTTTTTTGTCAGAGCTTCTTTATCTCAGGTTTGTGTTTTTTATTCGGTAACGTGTTTGGCTGTGGCGCAAAATAGTCTGCATGCTAGTTCTAGCTACTTGCGTACAACAATTTATGTAGTCTAGTTCTTTTGCCTTGGTCTTGCTGCTGTTGGTGTTTTTGGTCTTCACGTTTTGTCTCATGCACATCTCCTGACAAACAGCAAGAGTAGGTTCAGAATAGCCTTGCTTAGCTAGCTCCAGTTTTTCTTTAGAGTAGGTCTGTTCTATAGCTTCCTGCAGGCTAGGCTGTTTTTATTTGCACCTAATTTCTCTAGGTTTCACTTGAGTACGCTGCAGTTTTAACTCTTCAAAAATGTGTGTAGCCCTTGTAGTTCCTGCCTTGTTCTTCGAATAAGTCTGCAAGGAGCTATTATTTTACCCATCGGGTTAAATTTCTGTGTATGCAGCGAGATGCTGTTGCAGGCTCTCAAGTGCTGTTCTCTGTCATAGGTAGAGACCTAGTTCTCTGTCCTGTTTGATCGGTTCCATGAAATGCTAGTTTGTTTATTCCTGAAAATCCGTTTCTGCGAAGTCTGTGTGTATACTTTGATGCTTGCGTGATTCAAAGCAACTAGCACATGTCTTCTGTTTTCGCTGGTATAACATAGTGAGGGTCCCACCGAAGTACTTTTTCTTGCTGAATTTTTGGGCTTCGGAACGAAGTCTGGAGCAGTACTTGTGTTGAAAAGGTTCGGATTTTTGTAGCAAGTGCGAAGTCCGGCTTGTGAAGGTACTTCGGTTGCAGACTTCGACAGTGTGACTTGTTGGGTAGCTATGCAGGCTACGCCTATAGGCTTTGCATCTTCAACTGTGTGTGTGGAATCACTAGCTTCGCTAGCCTGCAGGCCTCACTAGTTTTTGCACGAAGATTTCCGCGAAGGTAGCTGCGTGGCTACTATTTGCAGGCTCCGATTTTTGTGGGCTTCGGAGTTTAGGGCAGTATGTTTTGTACAAGTTCGAAGTCCCTGCTTCGCTGAGCTATTTTGTTTCATTCGAAGTGTTGACTCTTTTTCGAAGTGTGTTTTTTTCAAAGTCTTCAGCTCAGTAGGCTTCCAAAGTTTCGAAGACTATATTTCGGAGTTCGTGTTTAGCTTCGGTACTATATTTTGCGAAGAAGGCTTCGGGAGCTACACACTTCGTTGAACTACTGCACGGGCTTCGACAACTTTAGCCTTCGCACATACTTCGAAGCAGGCTTCGTCAAGTTCCTAACAGGAGACAACTTTGAACAGTAACCTCTTAACTCCTTTTACGTGCACTCAGATCAATTGCTGTGATGATTTATTTCTGTGAAGTTTGATCTTCCATATTGTGAATGCTTTATTAATCTGCCTATTAGCATTGTGATGGTGTCTTCTCGATTAGGACACTGGTTGTTGTTAGGCTAGATCCTTTGAGGCTCTGTTGATCTGTTTATCTTTCTTTGCTTAGTCTGTTGAGGTGCATTGGGTGTTGGGAGCAGGTCATTGATTCGAAAGAATTTTTTAGGCGCCCATTCACCCCCCTCTGGTCGCTACTTTCGGTCCTACAAGTGGTATCAGAGCCTGGTTAGGTTTTTTTCCATACCTTAACCGGTTCTAAAACCCAGTAGTGATCATGACGTCTCCTGGAAAGGTCCCGTCCTTGGAAGCTTATGGCTATAATTAATGGAAGACTCGCATGCGAGCCTATCTCATGAGCCAAAGCTCGGACATCTGGGACATTTGTGTTCACGCTACTTTACCATATTGCCAGTTGCTGAGCGTAATTCTCTTGATATTATCGCCCAGCATCTGAACAACAACAAAGCCGTGAACATTTTGTTTTCTGGATTAGGTCCCTCCGAATTTGAGCGTGTGAGACATCTCACCACTGCGAGAGAGATCCGGGCTACCCTTCAGGCACACCATGAGGGGGCAGCTCAGGTCAAGGCTCGGCTCTATCAGACCTACCGGCGTGAATATGAGAATTTCACACAGAAGCCGGGTGAATCTGTTGAAGCATTGTTTGGTCGTTTTCAATCGATTATAAACAAGCTTCGGGCCAACAAGGCTGAGGGTGTTCAGTTAGTCTCAGATCATGAGCAGGCGCTCAAGGTTCTCCATACCTTGGACCCTAAGATCTAGGAGATCAAGGTATCCTCTATCATTGAGAGCACATCTTATGATACCCAGTTGAGATCAAATCTCATTGGCTCTGGATCAAAGTCCCTGGCCCTTGCTACACCATCTGCTGACCCCTCCTTTGTGAGCTGTTCTGGGTTCTCCTTGATGTCTATCACTGAGGACCAGCTCGAGTCGTTAGGAGATGATGACCTGTGTCTTTTTAACAACCGGGTGTGTCGTGTTTATGACAAGAGAATGTTCAAAAGACACGGCACAAAGACAGATGCTTTAGGTGTGGTGACCCAGGACACTTCATTGCCGACTGCCCCAAGCGCAATGGTCACAAGAAGGGCGCCGGTGGTGGCTTCCACGACTTCGGCAAGCACGATAGTTCCTCCTTCAACAAGGGCAAGCCAAAGACTAGATTCTTCAGAAAGGACCTGAAGGACTACCAGCATGAGAACAAGAAGCGCGACAAGGCCTTCTTCGCCGAGATGGAGAAGAGCTACTCCAAGCGGTCCACGTCTTCTTCCTCTTCATCGAGATCAAGCGATGAGGAGATTGTCATCAGGAAGGGGAAGGACAAGGACGATTCGACAGGCCTTTGCTTCATGGCCTTCGGGGACAGACCGAAGAGCCGCTCACATCAACGCCGAAGACCCCGCAAGAGCTTCTACTCAATGGCTCTTGGGGATAAGAAAGAGAAGGGCTCCTCCGATGACTCCGACGACGACAACAACGAAAACGTATCATCTTATGAACGTGAAATCGTTGATTTACTTGAAAGCAATCATCAGGAATTAAAATATCGGGAAAAACTGCTTAGGGGGGCTAAGAAGAGGATAGATGAACTAGAGAGTGAGCTTGCCGTGGCCAACGGCAGAATTGAGAGTCTATCTTCTTCCCCTTGCTTTGGTGATAGTAGTGAGTACGCAAAGTGTGAGGTGCTTCTGTGTGACCTGTCGACTCTGAAGTCCAGGTACACAGAAAGGGTTGATGAGAGGGATGCTTTGGCCACTGAGCTTGAGAGCGCTCAGATGGAGCTGAAAGATGCTCAAGCCACTGTCGTTGTGCCCTGTGCTGATTGCCCATCTCATCTACCTAGTTTAGCTGAGCTGAAAGCCAAGGGCGATGAACATTTGGGTGATTTGGAGAGAGTGAGAGCTGAGCTGGCGCAGACTAGGCTAGAGCTTGAAACATTGTCAGTTCCACCCACTGTTTGTGAGAACTGCTTGTCTCTTAGACTGGAGTTGATTAAGCTAAAAGCCGAGAAGTCTGTCCAAGTAGATAGAGAGTGTGAGACCTGCTTGTCTCAAGTGGAGGTGCTAGCTTCCTTGAGAGAGGAGCTAGCTGATGCCTAGAATGAAAACTTTACCTCTGTTCTATCCTGAGTTGGATCAGTGCCAGAGAGCCATAGCTCGGCATGATGATCCAGTAGTTTAAGAGGCAGGATGGGTTTGGGGTAGGCTACACCTACACCAAGGCTGACTTTGAGAGTGCCATTAGCCGGGCAATGGAGTGGTGTAAAATGACTCCTGAGCAGAGATACCCCAAGACTCACTCCACTGAGTCTTTCCAGGCTAGTCAGCCCAAGGATGGAGTTTTCTAAGAACAGCCCAAAGCTCCACCCAAGAAGCCCATCTGGGTTCCAAAGCCCAAACACCTGCACACTTCTCTTAACTCTCTTCCTGTACCCTCCCACATCAAGAAGACTACACCAAACACCACTAAGCCCAAGAACCCCAAGCCTCAACCACATCCCAAGAAGCCCACCTATCATTGTGAGTACTGTCAGAGAGACGGGCATCTTGCGGAGTTTTGTTTCAGGAGGAAGCGGGTTGAGAGAGCAGAGAGAGCTCGTGGTGGTCAGGAGCAGTTCTACCAGCAGGGTGGTAGACTGAGAGTTCCTCGACGCGGGGAGAGGCTGGAGGCCAGGCCAGCTCGTGTAGGTGGTGGTAGGGGAGATGGCTTTCATGCCCGTGCTCCAGATGGTGGTGTTCATTCCGGCAGAGCTCCAAGACGTTTTGGCTACGGTCCTGGACCTCGTGGCCGAGGTTTTAGGCAGAACCATGGACCGCGCTTTGAGTCGCACTTTGGTCCAAACTCTTCTGATGGTTTTTTTCTTTTCGTCTTTTGAGCAGATGGCTCGACACTGGTTTAGATCTTTTGCTAAACCTGGTGCCGGACCATTTGCTCCTCCTTACAACCACTGATTGTGCAGGATTGGGGACTGGAGGACGTTTGGATCATGGACTCAGGATGCTCTCGCCACATGACGGGACATCGCAGATGGTTCTCCAGTCTCACTCCCCCTGAGCTCCAAAGAGTACATCACATTCGAGAACATCGGTCAAGGGAAGGTACCCGGACATTGGTTCAATTTGCATTTCAGACCATTTCTCTTTGAAGAATGTTGCTTTGGTTGGAAATTTAACTTCAATTTGATTTCTGTTTCGCAACTTCTTGAGGATGGTTTGGAGGTCCATTTTAAGAAGGGCAGTTCTTCTGTGATTGATTTCTAGAGGGTCTTTGATTTGCTAGATCTTACCTTTTGGTAAGGTTTTTCGAATTGACTTCTCTAGTTCTTTTGGCCCTTCTCGCTGTTTGATTGTTGGATCCTCCTCTGAACTCTGGAAGTGGCATAGGAGGTTAGGTCATTTGAGTTTTGATCTGCTAGTCAGGTTGAGCTCTATGACCTCATCGAGGATTGCCCAAGCTTTAGATGGAGAAGGATCTACTTTGCCATCCCTGTCATCACGGGAAAATGGTTGCCGCTTCTCACTCACCTGTGACTCACGTGATGACTTCGTACCCGGGAGAGCTGTTACACATGGACACTATTGGTCCAGATCGGGTGCGCTCAGTCAGTGGGAAGTGGTATGCGCTTGTGATTGTTGACGATTTTTCTCGATTCTCGTGGGTTTTATTTTTGGAGTCTAAGGATGAAACTTTTCATTTTGTTCATGACCTGATTTTGAAGCTGAAGAATGAGAATAATGGTCGGATGCGAGCAATTCGCTCTGACAATGGC